>VXBT01009623.1:1095468-1267348 GCA_013400235.1 Oriolus oriolus
AAGAAAGTAAGGAGCTACTACTCTGGGAGTAAATTTCCTGATATAATAGTACTGAGATCAGCACTTTAATAATGTCAGACATTAGAAGAACATTCGTGACCATAGACTGAATTTTATAAATTTTGGGCCTGACCCTGCAATACCTGCTTGCGCTTAACTCTGACAAAAGGACTTCTCCTTTGCTCAGATGTGAACACTCTCCCAAAAAGCTTGCAAAAACTGACAGCATCACTTTCAGCAACCAAGTCTTACTGACTAAAAGTCATAGACTGAGCAGAACTTTTATAAATATGATCTTCAGGAAACAACAGAATTTATAGGCTTTTAGCATCTTCTGTGGTTGTTAAATATTGTCAACTGCAAAAGCTACAGAGCTGTTGAAAGATGTGTAGTGTTTGTACTGCCTGGTACCTAACACAGTGTGATGCAACACCGAATCTGAACCGGGGTGTAGAGCTTTACTTTTGAGATTCCTAAAGTCAGAGGATTTTAACACCATAAATTTGGCATATGAACATTACTGTTCTAAAAGTAGCATTTGAGAAGTAGGCTGTAATTCATGTAGAAAATTGGTTACTTTATACAACAGTTACTGGGAGTGCAAATTATTTCTTAAAATATGATGATTAATGGTATTATAAAGAAATTAAGGTCAATGTATAACAGTGCAATTAAAAAGATGTTTTGCAAAATATAAATAGCATAATTTATGGGTTTTTTTCCATCAGAAAATAGCCAGAAAGATTACTAATATATTTTAGAAACTCAGAGTGGTCAGCAGTGTTTGCAGTGTTATGAGGGAACTGTTTATTGTGAACAAATTCTTAGAGCTGAGATCCTGTTGAACCTTGATATAGTTTTAGGAGCTAGAAAATGAGATCGAAAAGTACAACTAGTTTTGAAAACATTTGCATTTAAGTAGTTGGTTTTGTCTAAATGAGGAAATTGTCATTAAATGCTGGAGGTTTCCCTGAGATGCCTACATCTTCTGTGTGGAGATAATATCAAATACATAGAAGCCCTTTACGAGCAATATTGATTTAAAGATGAGACTCTAGTTTGAGTTTTTTTGTTTTGTTCCTTTTCTCTGCGATCTTCTTGCACTTTCTTGTTTTTGGGTGAGCTTCTACTTACTTTTATAGTGGTATCATCTGATGGAGAACAGCAAAAAGTAGTTTAAAATATAACAAGTGTTGCTGATACCAGAGAAATATCTGAATATATTTTTTCAGACACCTAATAGTAATTTGAAACTCCAGTGCATGCTTCTACATTTCTCAGACGACAATCATATACAAACATAATTATTGTATATGTGCTTCAATTTATATGTGCGTTTGACTTTTTGCAGGAACAAAGGCTTTGATTAATAGATATGTGATCTTATTAACTTATTTTGTAATTTTATGTGATTATTCTACTCACATGGATATTGAAGAGATATTAGTCATGTTTTCTTTCTATCAGGTGTATAGATTTTGGGAGTCCTAGAAAGGACATATGGTGACCCTTTAAATGAATGATACTTTTTGTTTCAATGACCAACACAGTATGTTTCTACATTTCAGATACAACTAATTACATACCAGTCTCATCTGTATCTCTGAAAAACTATTGTATTGATTTGAACCTTCCTGAAGCTCTGATTGCTCTTCACTGGCAGTGTTTAGCAGCCTGATGAAGTCACCTTCCTATGAGAAGCTGTTGCTAGGAGAAGATAAAAACAGTTTGCTTCTGGTGTAAATTAATAATACCATTTCTGCAGCAGATCACTTGTGTCTTTCAGAAATAGATTTTAACAGCATTCTAACCCCTGCAGTTTGTTGTTTGCGGTTCTTTAATTTTAAACTTCATAAAAGGCTATTTCTGCAAAAGAGATACAAAGGAAAAAAGTTTGGCGTTCTTAATCATAAATAGGTAGATGGATTAAAATGTATGAGGAAAAGATTTTGATACAGATGCTGCTTGGTATTTTTTTGGCTTGGTGTCAGAAGCATGTAATTTTAAAATTATTTTAAGTGCTTTTAATGATGTCACCCTGAGGAGTCTCACATTTCCTCGGTCGGAGGTGCACGGATCTAAGCAATCACAATCCTGCTGTGCGCCAAGTCTTTCCAAGGAGTTCAGTGCACCCTGTCTCTTACCTATACCTTGTATACTGGCTGTAACAGCAGCTTACCACTCTTATCACTCTATCTTTGATTCAAATGTGCAGCTGGGAGAATTTGACATCAGCCTACCCAAGTGTGGCTGGGCTGAGCCCTGAGTAAGCACTGTCCTCTGCTTGCCTGTTTGCTGGCCTCAGCTTGGAGGAAGCCCAGGCAGGTGCCAAGGGCGCTTCAGGTGTGCCGCAGCCAGGGTTCCACTTGGGACAGCAGGCAAATCAGGGCTGTGGCTCACACGATCTCTGCAGGCTTCTTTTTAAGAGCTCTGTGCCCCTGGTTCTTCTGCAGAACAATCTGATGGAGCTCTTCCTGCCTTTAACATTGCCCCCTGAGAGAAGCAGGAGTTGGAGGAGCTTTCTTTGAACTTGAGCATTGCCTTTTTGAGGCTCAAACTCCCTCCAGGACAGAAGCACAAAAATGTGCATCTGTCCAGAGACCCCGCTTCCAAACTGCCGGCCCATTGGAGGTTCTTAATATTGCTGAGCTAATAACACATCAATATGGCAGCCAAGCAGGAGACTGGTTGTCTTCTATTGTTCTTTTTAACACATTTTTGCCTAAAGCATCCTGTTAATCAAGTTTACGATAGGGTGCTTAGGGTCTGCCAGAATAGAGAAAATTAGAAAATACCTTTTTCTTTCACATTCCCTGCTTGGTCACGTAATCCCTCTGCTCTACATTATCTTCACCCCCTTTCATCTCTTACCTTGACTTACCATTTGCCATAATTTCTCCAAAACCATAAGGTATAATTTTAGAAGAATGTAGATTTGAAAGAATGTAGATACTTTTCTACCTTTTGCCTCCATTATATTTAGAAGATGATATGCCTGTCATGACTGAGACAAAATTTTAACATTGACAATTCTTTTTTGACTTCATGTTAATTGCTTTTATTTTGGTCAAACTGTGCTACTGTCTGTGGGCAGATCTTCCTTGTATGCATTTGTTTTCCCCAAAACGAAATCTTACTTTTTACACGTATAAAATAATCATACAATACAGAACAAAAGAAAAAAAACAAACCACAAAACTAAGACATGCATTTATTTTTTCAACCTTGAACTTCTGAACTGGTTGTTGTACTCAGACTTGTACTTTTTTTTTCCTTTTGAGGTGTAAGGCAAAACCATAAATGAGCCTTGGTGTGTGCTTTCCACGGGCTAAACGAATCAGGCTCTAAACTTTTATCTAGATCTGTAGAGCTTGGATATAAATTGAAAAGATCACAGCTATGGGGAAAAGACCTATACTGTAAAGGCCTTTCTGCATAGATTATGAACATCATAACTCAGTATTTTTTTTTTCAAAACTATAGTTATAATTGGACCCAATGGGGGTCTCTCTCTTTGATCAGATCACAGTAACTGTGACTTTACACTGGAAAATGTCACTACTGTGAAGGTTTATCACCTGTAGAGCTGGTCTTTTCTCTGATGCCATGTTCAGCTCTCATTAGCATTATTCAAAGTTTAGTTGTTAATTAGGTTGACACTTCAATTACAATCATCATCTACAAGAGCAGTCAGGACTGCTTGCATAAAGAAACAAAAAGATACTCATTCTTGCATATATTTCCAAAAGAGTGAAAGCTGTTTTGGTGATAAATTTGTATTTATAATATCCTGTTTAAAGAGTATCTCCGAATGTTACTTCAATTAGGGACTTAAGTAATGCTCTGTTGGGTATGTTGCAATACAAAAGGATGTAGAAATGTGTATTCTACATAAATAGGGTTGACTTATTTTCCAGGTATCCCCCATGATGGAAATTAGGAGAATATAGACTATATCTGGGTAGAATTCCACATATCTTGTAATAATTCCAGAATTATATGATTTTCCTCCAAAGTATGTCCAAGTAACAGTTATTTAATTTAAAATTTCCCCCTTTCCTTTTTTTTTGGCTCTAATTCTGTCTAACCAGTGGTTGTTATTTGCCAAGTAAAAAAAGGCAAACCTCCTTAAAAAAGTCAACCACTATAATCAGAATGGTCTTTTTTTCTTTTTTTTTTTTTCCTCTAACCTGCAGGCCCTTCCTAATTATTGTTTTTATTTTCTTCCCTTTCACATGTTTTATCTTCAAGGACAATTCTAGAGGCAGTGTAACACTGAATTTACAAAAACTTTTCTCAACTATTTGACTGTGGTAGCAGGTACTCCCATGGTGCATGAGAAATTATGTAAGATAGGAATCTGACCTAAAATAAGAGATACTCCTGGACACTGAATAGTAAGTGACCATTGAGAGTCCTTAAAAATAAACCTTCTTAGCTTAAATAAAACAGATCCAACTGTCTACATTTAAACAAGTAAATACATGTTATGCTTGAAAAAAACCTGCAAAAATGTGACTCACATGCATTTTACTGTAAAATAATTAAGCTTATTTATGTCAAGAGGCCTTGGGAAAAAAAAGAGAGCATAAACCAATCTGCATTAGCACTCTACCATCATCCCCTGCCTTCATTTCAATTAACAGACCAGCAGGTGCTCTTTGCAGTTAAAAAGATAAGCTATCAAGGAGGAGGATGAATTTTTGGCTGACCTATAGACACTCTGGTTTGCCTGCTGATTGGGTTCATACCTCGCTGTACCAATTTCTGAGGTGTTAATTTAACTGTTCCACTCTGTCACGCAGGTCTCGGCCTTGAAAAATAAACTGAAAAAGCAGTCAACAGCTACGGGCGACGGAGTGGCCAAGGCCTTCCTTCGGGCACAGGCAGCACTCTTCGGATCCTACAGAGATGCACTGAGATACAAACCAGTAAGATGGCTTCCCTGTTGCTTTTTTACCTGAATTTATAAGAGCATGGTCTCATTCTTTCTAGGAAAATTTGAAATGTTTTATCCCGGTCTGGAGCAGTCTGTTTTAAATCTTACTCTTGTGCTAAGGAATTGGAAGATACCACCATCTCTCGACAGTGAGTTGTACTGAAAAATAAATACTCGTCCAAAGTCAGCTATCTTCTTACTTGTATCAGTTTTATTGCTTGTTTAGTATGAAGTCAGTAAAGCCGCTTACACACGGCTCACCTGGTTTAATGTGAAGAACTGAAAGGGCTGTGCCTTTCAGACTCCATCGTTTTTCCAGAAGTTTTGCTGTGTTGGAGGGCAGAAGCCAGATAGGAGTCAAACATGCATCTCTCCTATTATACACTTACCTTGATTACACTTAGGAGAAATGAAAACCCATTTCATCTCATCAAAACCTCAGAATCTGTGTTTCTGACATTTTGCTGGTAGTCAGTTGATTCTTGCAAACTACTGATAGTAGTTGATTTGATCAAATGCTCAGAGATGACATTGGCTGAATTGGATTCTGGGGATACGATGTTTGTCTGATGGATTCAGATAAATATGGATATTTGATAGGAGAAGTCATCCTCACTTGAGGAGTCAAGTTTGTAAAGATGGTGGGTGTGTGGAACATGGGTGGGTATTTGTTTGGGGGTGAGAAGAGCACTCTAAGGATCTATGGTATTCCATGATGGAAGTGGATAGGATAGTCATTAATTCCAGATGAGGGCTTTTACTGGAGGGAACTTCAAAATACAGTTTGGCACTTGGGTCTTCCTTCTCCTCCAAGTGATTCTCTTCCAGGTAGACTTTTTTTCCGTGAGCATTTTGCACCCCAGCTGTCTGTGCCACTGAGAGCCGCTGTTACTGAGAGGGAAGGTAACCCATGCAGCCATGAAGTGTTGTCTACAGGTTTAGTTTAGGTGTTTGTATTTAGCAGTTCTCTTATGATATGGAAAGCCCGTTTGCATTCCATATTGAAAGGGCTGCACCTGTTTTAGAAATCACTGGATTTCAACACACTGCTTGTTTCAGTAAAAGAGATCATTTCAACAAATAGTTGTCCTTCATTCCCTAGTTGCCATCACCTGAATCTAATTCACTCCTTAGTCTAAAGGTGAGGGCACTAGTCCATGCCGACTCATGGCAGCTTGCAGGAAGAGCTGTTAAGTCAAAAGGTGTCTTAGTCTACCCTGGATCTGTGCAAGCAGAAGGATGTCAGTCTGCTTGATGTCCTTAGCTCTGTTCTGACCAGAAGGACGCTTCAGTCAGTCCTTTGTTTTGGTAAGTGTGGAACTGAGTGTGCAAGTTCTTTAGCAGCCTGGTTAGCATCGCTTTTGAAATGAGCTCTCTTTTTAACTGATTCCCATTTTATTTCAGTTTAGCTGTTGGCATATCTGAGATATCTACATTTGCACTGTATTGGAAACAGTGCACTGTGCATCATTTCAACTGGCAAACATTTGTCAAAATGACCTTTGAAGTCTTTCTTTCTGCATTATTTTCTTTTGCAGATTTATATTTTTTGGCTCCACTGATTGCATATAAGAGAAGATATTTATGAAACCATTGTGGCCTGATTTTTTTTTTTTTAAAGACACGTTATTTCAGAGTATCTTAGCAGGCAGAAGTCTGCTGGCAAACACTAGCATATCTTGGATTGATATCAACTTGTCCAAGGACAAAGCATATTTAAAAATAAATAAAAAAACCCTTGTAACTGTTATTTTGAGCTATGTTCACATAATCTTAACTAATTCAGTATTTCACAGAATTTTTACTGTGGAAGAAAAATTGAATTCGCTCTGTATTAGTAGAAATTAAGAGGATTTTCACATGATTATTCAGCTCATCCTGCATTTGCCTTTTCCTCTGTGAATTGGAAAGCTGAAAAAATCAAATCACATTTGACTGTATTAGGCCTATTTGTCAAGAGTCTCAAAGCTTGATAACTGTTATTGCAAAAATACTTCCCTTTGTTTTGAAGTCTGTGGTGCCAGGTCTAATAAGGTAATTTAAAGCACAGCTACAGCCTTTATTTATGTTCTTTCTGGAGCTCAAGTAGTATTTGTGTAGAAAATTTTGTAGGGACAATACTTAAATGAAAATATTTTCCATATAGATTTGAAGTACTTTTGCTATAAATAAGCTTATCGTATTTTCAAAATCAGGAACTGAGATGTTTTGGGGTACGCTTCTGAGGATCTCAAACCTTCTGATGAAAAGTAAAATAATGTATTTGGACAGTTATCAATTGCTTGAAAGTTGAGAAACATGTCTAAGTGAACTATTTTCCTTGCAACAGTGTGTCCTGTGTGATTTTAACTTGAAACATGAAACAACTGTCATTAATATTCACTTTGAGTAAAGAACAGCTTTAATAGTGTCTGTACTCATCCAACACTTCTCTCCACTCCAAACGCTGTTCATCACACTGAACGCTCATTCTGTGCAACTGTTTGTTTGCAGCACAGGACAGATTCTCCCCGGTATAGCAATATGTCTTGGACAAACGTCTAGCAATTATTGAAAAAAATGATTGGTGAAAGGCAAAATGGGAATCTTCAGGGGTCTTGCAGAGAGTTCGTGGGCCTCCAAAGGACCATATGGAAAATCTGACTACTCTAATACAGACAGGAAATATGACATGTAATAGAGAAAGTTTATAATAATTTTTTTGTGTGTGTTAAATGATAATAAAATGCTTAATCAGTAAAGGTTTCCAAGAAAAGTAGAAATAGCTTTTTTTCTGATTTTATAATTACTAAATCGATGTGTCAAATTGATACAACTGTTAAGAGTACTTTTTAATATGCTACACTTTACATTAGCAAATATTGTGTGATAGGAGTGGATCTGTAGAACAAAACAGCACAGCTAGTGCTGAGGACCTGACATTCACACAGGGTGCATTTGTACCTTCATTGTGGTTCTGATTTTAGTCTGGTGTTGAATGCTGAATACCCATGACTAGCTGGAACTCTGCTTTAGTTTAATCCAGAAGGAATCCACCTCACGCATGGTAGGTGGGCATGATTGAAAAAATTGCTTCAGTGTCATTTGATAAATGACCAAAAAATAATCCAGAAAAAAGTATTATGAGTGGAATGGTGAATTATAGTGGTTTTGTATATGGTCTTGTTCACGTTGAGGACTGTGATCCATTTTGAGACATTGTTTACTTTGGGTGCTCACAACCTGGCCTTGAACCTTGTGTTGCTCCTAATTTCTTTTGGTAGTCCATGATTTGGGGATTTCTCCTGGATAATACTGCATGTTCCATGTTTCAGAATTGTGGGCATAGGTGGGACATAGACACAAATATGGCAGTTGTGAATTTGTGTCATTTTGTCATCAGTGTATGTATGACATCCTGTTTTTCCCAAGTATTTTACTCTACATGTTCTTCCTGCACATACATGGGCAGATGAAAGCAGAGACTAGTACGTACTTTTCATAAATTGTATACAATATGGTCAGTTAATAAAATAATATGTGATGTAAAGAGTTCTTAAAAAGGCAATATGATGTCGCTGTTGTAGTGCGGATGGAGAGAAATAACGACATAGATTTCCAGAGTCCAAGAAGAAAATGCAATTATTTATTAATGTACAGATGGGTTTATATCCCTTAGTTCGCTTGAAGTTTACTTAAGTGGCAAAGGTTATTGGATCTCTGGCCAACCACCCCTCAGGGTAATTGGTTAATCCAGAAGACACCCATTTCTAAATATTTCCCTAGGCCATATCATAACAATTTCATAACAACCTGCAGTTATGAGATAATTTTAGTTTACAAAAAAAGGTTAGCTTTGTTTTTAATAGTGTGCCTGGGAACATGAGAGCTCTCACGAAACACTGGGAGGAGCAAGGCTTTTACAAATGCTGGGAAACCTGAAAAACCTCTCTGCTGAAAGCTTTTTAGCATTCGCAGTATATGTCTGGAGAGGGAGTGGTAGATAAGAGAATGAAGAAGGAGTTGAAAAATAGTGAATATAAAAATATTTACCATGATAGAGATTAATTTCCCCTCTTCTGGGGAAAAAGTCCTTGAAGCTCTTGATGTTAAAACAAAAGAATCCAGAAAAGATCCAGAATAAGTTTGTTTCAAGTTATGATGGTTGTAGCATCCCTCATCAGAAAAGAAGAAATGAAGGACAAAGACTGATGGCTTGCTCTGGAATGCTCAGCAATGGGACTTCAGCGGGGGCCAGGATAACCTTCATAGTGACAGTGGCACGACCTGTCAGACCTCTCTTTAACTGAATGTTAACTGGCTGCTTTGGGCCAGTATTGACAAGGAGTGACATCAGCTGTCCAACAGAAGTTGTATTCAATATACAATAAATCAAAATAATACAATAAATTAAATAAACAAATGAAATTTATATTGGAAAAAAAATTGAGATTCAGAACCTGCCTGAATTATTTGAGGATGCATGGATAATGGATGATTATAAATGAGTTTCGAAAGGAAACCTTTTAAGGACAGGCATCTCTTGAAATGGGCATTGACTTGTTTACCTTTCCCCCAAGAGTTCGATATAAAAATTACATCAGTGTACAGAAACAGTAATGAAATGGCAGAACAAAGTTGGTGTTTAATCCAGAACCACCCTGTGTAATACCTGTTATGACTATTTATTTGACTTTCATAAGAATTCTATTTCACATGTTGAAAACCATAGTGTTTTATTTGTCTCAAGGACTGTTACTGGTCCATTATTGAATATAGATACTGTGTTAATAGGAGTTGGATTTGGGTATAATTGTGACTGTAAGAAATATCAGTATATCTGAATCTTTTGGGGTTTTTGGCAGATTGCAAGAAATTTACACATTTTGGGGAGATTTGTTTATAAATGGTACCTTCCTGAGAAGAATCATAGTGTATGCTGAGTTATCCCTTGGTCTTTATCTCTGAATGTCATGACAGATTCTTAAAAAGAGGAATTTTAATATCAAAATGAAATTATATTAATTGTTGTAATAGAACTAATAGTTGCTGTGAGTCATCTCATGCTAAATGACGCAGTGTTTTCTGCGATAAAAAAGTATTTTTGCTTCTTGTTCAAGTTAAATGTCACTAGATCTAGAAAGCACAAACACACCTTCTAATCTGGAGGTTTTCTTTCCTTTTAAAATGATCACACTGCTTTAGCTCAGTTTTCATGTTCCATTGAGGTCTGTATAAATAGCTTGCTTAAAATGTGAATGTAGCTTAGAGTAAGAAATTCCTGCTGTGTGTGGCAAGCTATGAAAGGGGAAGAGAATTCTATAGCAACTGTTGTTAGAAGGATAGATATCATGTTTGGGCATAGGTTGTTTGGTGTGAGTATTAGCTGTCTACTTTTCAGTACAGAGTCCCCACTGGGTTTTGATCGAACTTGTTTTGAAAGTACATTGTAGATCAATACAACAGGGTTGTTGGTCGAGTAGTTAAATATCAGTGCAGCATTCCTCCAAAACTCAGTTTCTGAAGATAGTCAGCTGTATTTGCAGAAACAGGAATGTTACAAGCTTTATGTATGAAAGCATCGAGAGCTAGTTTTGCTTATAGTGATTCAATAATTCACTTGTTAAATAGCACTTCAGAAGGCTTTATGTTTGCAGTAATAATCGTGAAGATTTGTAGAAGTTTTATTTGGAAAACAGTTTTGTTGATTAGAGCCTTGAACAAATAAAAGAGCTAGGAGTTAATTGTGTTATTTAATGCAATTTCATTAAAGTTACCAGAGATACCCTGAGAAAGCCTCAGTGTGGAATTTCTGCAGATTTCCACAGATTTTTTCATTTTCACGTGCTGAACAGGTAGAAGCTTTAAACCTACTCAAATTTTTAAATCAGTCTCGCAGTCTGCAGGTTCAAATAACACGGATGATTTTTGGATGTGAACTCCTTATAGAACTAAATGAATTTTCAGCAAAGAAATGGCATTGGTTATTCTGTCTCTGAACTGTACTGATAAGAGAGCAGATGCACCAGTGCATGCATTCTTACTAGGCATCTGAAACATCCAGTGATTAAAGGAAAGTATTTGGGAAAATATTACAGCCATGCACTAAAAATGTGTGTTGAACTATCATTTCCTGGTGTTCTCTTAGAAGGCTCCACCACAAGAAGTGCCATCAGGAAAACTGTCTGGCTGCTCTCTCTTCCCTGGCTGGTGTGAAAGGGGAGAGCAAGCATGCCTGTCTTCTCTCCTGTTGGGTGATAACCTCTCCTTTTTCTCTTTCATCTTTCCCAAGACAATTGGGAGACTGACACAGGGAAGCATCGCTTAGTTTTTATTGTATTAAATAGTTTATTTTGAAAAGTTTTCTCTCTTTAGTCCTAAATTTAGTGTTTCCTAGTATGCCATGAGCCATCATCTAGTCAGAGCTGTGGTCCCATGAAGCCTCTGTATTTCCAGAAGGGCCTTCTTTGTGTAACAACGACAACAGCAAATAATTAAATAAAAATCATGTATGTGTGTGTGTGTATATATGTATCTATAGGGAGCTCTTTTAATTTGCTGCCTTGAAATTTTTTGGAAGAACAACAGAACTGAGAAGAGAGTCTGCCCTCAGGAGCACTATGTCTTATACCACCATGTCTCACTGGAGACTGTTCCATTTGTTTTGATGCACTTTGATTTGCTAAGTAGCTTGGGGTCATCTTCTTAAGACAAGAGTCTTTAGGAGCTCAAGAATAGCTCATGCAAAGTGGGTCAGGAAGGCAATGCTATTTAAAGTACCACGAACATTGCAGGCTCTTTGGCAGATCCAGCATGTCCTGCTTGTGTACAGTGTTCACCAGTGATTTCGGATGAGAAGGGGAATAACTTGAGTGCTTGTGGAGATTTGGTGCACTGGCAGTGTGTTGTACTGAGCTGGGTTTGTGTCTCAGAGCACTCCAGCTACCCTGGGACAGGGCAAGGATTTTGCAAATGTAAGGCTTCTAGTTCTTCCAGTGAGAGATCTTTTCTAAAATCAGAGCTTCCATAAAGAAGTAAGGATGTAAAACTCGTTGCTGAACTTAAATACCTTGCTGAGTTGGATTGAGTCTGAAAAGAAAGACTCAAAAAGAGAGAAGTTTTTGATGGTATAAGAACATATTTCAGAATAACATCATAGTGGTTTTACTGCAACAGTCCCTTAGGTCACACTTGAACCATTTAAAAACGAAGGCTGGGTTGTAAGGAACAGTTGAAAATTATTTACAGCTGCTCCAGCAAACTCACCTGGATCTCATGGAGAAAACACTTGGTGACACCCTGGAAGCACCTCCCTGCAGTCAGCTGGAATGATGGGGAACTGCAGGAAGTGCCATGTGCCATTGGAGTTAAACAGGCCTAGGAGCACAAAGCTGGAGTGATCATGGCCGTGAATAAATTTGTCTTTAAAGTGGCTGCCAGCTGGAGCTGTTGCAAAGATCAGTATAGCAGCTGCCTTTGACCTTTCTTCTTCTGAATGGCTGAGGTATCTTTTATTCTGTTGTGGGACTATACTGGAGATGTAGCTTCTGAGTAGTAAAATTTCAAATGGGAGATTTAGGTGGGGCATTTTGTTGCATTCCAAGTTTTCTGTCTTTGAGACCTTTGGTAATTGTTGCTAACCTGGTGATCATTTTGGTTTTGTAAAGTTGCATGAGAGGCCTTTTGGCTTTACGGTGAAATCCGATGGTGTACCTTGATTACCATGCAAATCTCATGTTGTTTCTGTTACTTAGGCAGTTATGCCAAACAGCTTCAAGTATTTATCACAAAGTATGGACAAGAACAACAAAATTGGGGAAATGCTCCTCAGGAACATCCAGTTGTCTGTGCACACTGAAGACAGCAAATTTTAGATGAAATTAGGGAATAACAGAGGAATGAATTGGATTGTTTATAAATACTCTCATTAACATCTCTTTTTTACAATGAGTGGTGTTTTCAGTCACAGTTTTTATCAACAAGCTCTGACTTTTCAATGAACGCTTGTTTATCTTCTTTCATCATCCAAGGGTTCTGGTAACTATAGGCTGTGCACTCTTCCCGTGTGGGAAAATACATTTTATTGTATTAAGTGTTAATGTCCAAACTTTTTTCAGAGCCATGTTTCAGTTTGTAGCCTTTGTTTTGTGTAAAAATGAAAGAGATGTGTGTTTCAATAATCTGCTGTTAAATCAGCCATGTATTTATCAACCTTCTCATGTCTTGGTAGAATAAATATAAAATTATTTGGTGCAGACATATTTTTGGACTGAATTACAATATATATGTATCCTCACCATCCTAACTTCTTCTGTTTCAATTTTTTAGGGAGAGCCTATAACTTTCTGTGAGAATAGTTTTGTGAAGCATCGTTCCAGTACAACTAAGCAGTTCCTGGAAACAGCTGTTAATCTCCAACTGTTTAAACAGGTATGAGAGGGTAAATGGCCAGTGTTTAATGATTTTCTCTTAAAACATATCTGTATTTAAATACATTTCCCTCTCTGTCAGCTTATGAAACTGTGGGATAAAATCTAAATACAAGTACTTTGGGGACAGTCATTTGTTGTATTTTTATATCTGCAGTTATAGTTAAAAGTAGTGGTGGTGAAACTGAACAAAAAAATAACCCCGGGGTGCAGAGCCAGTGCAGCATCTCTTCAGAGCCAGTCAGCAACTCAACTAAACAAGACAAATCAGAGGTCTCCCAGCTTGATGGTTGAACTTCATTTTCAGGTCTCTTGGCTCGTGCCCGAAGAGCCTAAACAGCAGAGTGCTTACTTAAACTTGACTTCATTGGTGTTTTATTTAAAAACTGGATGCATCCTGCAACTGCGGTTTTCTTTGCTAGGCTCTTTGAAGTGTGCGCACAGAGAATGTGACAAACCTGAGCTGTAGGGGCGGCCTGAAGAGTATTCTAGCTGATCTGTTAATGCCAAATTTGAATGGATAGAGGGCAAGTTGTTGAATGTCTGGCACAGCTCAGTTATAGTTCGATTACAGTCTTTGGAATGGATTTTGTTCTTTGATTTTATTCTGTAACTCTTCTAAGACCCTTTTCATCAGATGACCCCATTGCATGAAAATGGTGTTAAACTTATCATAAGATTTTTATGAAAATCAAGGAAGATGTGAATGAAATCAGAAGATTCATGAAAGCATGTATTTGCCTGAAAATGCCTGGAATGACTGATACACTAGAGTTCATGTATAAGTAATCAGGGAGACTTTTTTGAAGACATACAACCATGATAGATAAAGAAAATCCATTATATGTAGAGTCTTCCAATTTTTAAAAAAAACATTTGGTGTTAATCAAAGGATAGTGTCTAAAGAGTTGTGCAAGGATGATATTTTACAGAAGTCCTCTGAAAATACAATCATAAAATTGGGCTACTTTAATTTTACTATGGCTATATAAAATTAGCAATAGGAAATCTGAAACCTTCTGAAGTACGATTGATTGGATTGAAAAGGGAAGAAGTAATAGATTGAAGTGTGGTTTACATTTTGCATATCTCCGTGCGATAAGGTGGCATGAAACTTTCTTAATAGAAAGCTGCTTGCAAGCAATGTTTCTAAATTGTTGTCACACTGGTAGCACTGAAGCCAGACCTTCAGCTGCCATGAACGGGCTGGCTCTGTACTTACCCATTACATTTTAATGTGTTCAATTAAACAGAATCAGTTTACAGTTTGTTTATAGCTTGTTCTAATTTTATTTCAGTTGAAGGAAATAATAGAGGATTAGGAAATAGTAACAATTTTGATGATGTGTGTGGTTTAATAGTAGTAGTAGGTTTTTTTCATTCCTCTGGTTTTTGTTGTAAAGGTTACTCCTACTTTTTCAGTTAATCCTCAGCCCAGCTGCATCTTCTCCAGTTTTTCCCACTGACAAATAAGCTGTATTTTATTCTGTTCTGAAAGTCTTTTAAGCAGAAAATAGTTCTTAGAGGAGGCCTTAAACCTAGACCAAGCAGAAATTCGGTACTTTAAATACGCCCTTTTTGCCATAACTGACAAGAGAGCTTTATTTGTGCTGTTCTATGAAATCCCTCCTCTGTCCCTTTAATCAGGGTAGCATGGAAGGTAACTAATTTTTATATCAAGCTGCAAACATAAGCAATTAATAATTGCATCTTACATGTCAAATGGTTCTGATGAGCGTCCAGGTGAAATATAAATTAGAACTAGCCTGAAGCCTAATGCCAGACTATCTCCTTAAACAGTGTAATTGTATCAGCCAGGTAGTCTGCAACATTTATTGGGATTTGTTCCTAGCATGTTGGAAAGTGTTACTTAGAAAAATAAGTAATGAATTCAGGAATCATAAGCCTTTGAAAATTCTTAATAATTCAAATTTCGTTTACGAGCTTTTTGAGCTCAGCTCTCTTCTTGCGAGATATGAGCTGTTATTTTGTGGAAATCACATTTATGATGATTTCTTCACTTCTAAGAACTTCTGGGTTTTAATGATGGAGAGAATTACTTGGATATTCTGAAATGGATGTGGTGTCTGTTTTGGTTTTAGAATTCAAAATTAGTTGAGGATAATGTCATTAGTCACCTTAAAAATCCAAGAGTAATACTGGAATTGCTGGTTTTTCATTGAAAGAGGTAGTCAGCCAAGGTCTCTTTGGATCTCAAAGTGAATACATTTCTTGAAATATCAGGCCCAGATTTTTCAAGAGAGTGTGGGTTTGAAAAATGGAAGGAGAAAACCCATAAATTTTATGGCTAATTGAACATGCTATTCTTTTCATGTAGCAGTTTAAGTGCAACCATTAACAGTAAATTACTCAAAAGTAATAACTACTACTGCAACCACTACTACCACTTATCATTTCTTTTAAATAATGTCTCCAGTATCTTTTTGCTAACGGTTGTCTTTGTCAGTATTTACATTAAATACTCAGTTGGTGTGACCCTCTCAAATTCAGTCAGTGTCTCAGCCTTCTATTGATAGGATTTTACCAAATGATGAGTATGTCCATAAATCTTATGCTAGTTTATAGTATGGAGTGAATTCATAACTTTCCCTGAAGAGATAATGTGTTACAGTTCAAAGGAAGGGATTGGAGTGGGGGTTGTTGTTTTTGGGGTTTTTTTTCACAGCAGTAGCTAAAGGTGCTCTTATCTCTTTTTCTTACTGTGAAATAATCCAGTGATCCCACAGTGGTCTGACCATGAACCAACCTATTTGGAAAAAGGCCAGCTTGGAGTAAAATGAAAAAAAAAAAAAGAAGGAATTTAGACAAGGAAGAGAGAAATATCTTCGTGCTTACCTTATTCTTGCTTCTGGAATTTTTGTACTCTGAGAAAATTGTTTTTTCATGTCACTAGTCTGTTCATTGGCAAGCATCAGATTGTCACTGACACTGTTTAGATAATCTGTGGTAAAAAATGATACAGCCAAATAATTAATTGTGGTTCATTCCTGTGTACTGTTTAGTACCGATGAATAACTCATAATTCTTTCTAGAGGATGAACTTTATAATTGGAAAATTGCTTTCTCACTTTATCTGTCAGACTTGAATTAGCCTTTTCAAAACAGAAAGAGAAGGGTTGCTTCTTTAAAGAATTTTAGATCTATAGGAATGTGCTTGTTCTACTTCCTTGAAGTCCAATAATTCCTGAAAAGAATGTATTCATCCCTTCTGAGAGGTTTAATCATTCATATTCTAATTTTGACTTTTTCTGGCACATTTGGATCGTTTCAGGCTTTGTATATACACTTATCTGTAGCTGCAAATCCATGTGGTCATGCAGCTCTAACCTCTGCATAAGGACAACTGTTGCAATATTCATCTGTAGATGCACCTGAGGGTTAGTGCTTGAAAAGACCCACAGTTGCACAATAGGATATCAGGGAATGTCTTGGTGACCTTTATATGGTTATGATAACAAATCCTAAATTATTCTCTGTTCTTGCCATTACAAAAATATAGAAAATATACATAATTTTCTTGATCTCTACACGATATTCCTGCTGCTCATAGTTACAAGTGCTCTTGTAAAGTCCATCTGAAAGCAGTGTATTATCCTTAAGACATGTATTGTCTTGAACATACTCATTCCATTATAATGGACGCATTTAAAACTCTAACACTGTAAAGCGATGGAAGAGACAACAAAGTGTGTGTGACCCTTTTTTTTTTACCTGCAGTTTATTGATGGTCGGCTATCAAAATTAAATGCAGGAAGAGGATTCTCTGATGTTTTTGAAGAAGAAATCACAGCAGGAGGCTTTTGTGGAGGTACAGAATTAATTTGGGTGTACTCATTGACACTTCTTTGGGAGCTGTTCAACATGATGTCCTCATGATGTCCTGTAAATTTTAAAAGTCATTAATCTTGTTGCTGTTTCATTGTTTCCATTCGTTCTTGGAAAAGTTTTAGCCTTTAACAAGTCACTGCTGGGCCACATACTATTATGTATCTAGTTATACCAGTACATTAAATGAAGATATGTTTGTTAAATCCTGTAAAATAATACTTAAATTTCAGTATAGGATGGGATATCGTGATAGTGTTTACATGTTTAACTGCATATTTATATAATATGATGTATTCTATGTAAACTGTATTTTTAAAATCATTTTGACGTTTGTGCTGCTTCACTTCTAGATAATTGTTTTCCGTAAACACTTCATTTTCTTTTCACATCTACTTATTTCTGCAGTGTAGAAATCACAGTGATTTCCTGAATGCTAAGAGAAATCTGCTTTCTTCAAGGAATGTGTTACTCTAAAAAAGGGAAAGTTTTTTTTCACTTTTGTATATGATCTGAGAAGGGACACCGAAATTGATCTCTTCATAAACAAAAATATTATTCCTCATGTTGTTTGCCTCAGTTGTGTTCACTGACAATTGTCACAGCTCTTTTCACATCAGCTAACCCCTATGGAAGAGTGCATCCTGATCCAGTGCTGATTTTTTCAGGATTATGGAGTGGTTTCCTGTTAAACATTTAAGACAGGTGTATTGTTATTTCAGGTATTGTCATGTTTTAAACCCAGCACAACACAGCTGCTCACTCTACTGCAGCCAAAACCAGCACAGGTATAAGAGATGGTACCAAAAGATGGGATTGAAATATGCATGACAGCACAAGTACTATTTTATGGTCAATCTTGAAAGTCTTGTAGAAGCTTTCTCAGTAGATGGAGGTTGTGGTTTGAACAAATCCACTGAGTTGCAGATGGCAGCTTTGGATGGGCTTCCTTTTGCAAGACTGCCCTTGAATGAGACACGTGGAGGAGAGGACTTGGCCTCTACAGAGAAACTATCAAGTGCTGCAGAGCCATCTGCGCCTCCTAAAAAAATAACTTTTTTATACTCAAAGTACGTAATTCCTTTTGTTCAAGATTTTCACTGCCTTCTCCCGCCTTCTGTGTCTTGTGCTAGGATCTAGCAAGTAATTTGTGGTTTTGTTTCTTGATTAAAGTGTAGTTAGTTATACAGAGATTTACTTCTTCCCTGCCTTTTTAGGGTAAGTTACGCTGCTCTGTAAACAGATTTGAGACTTTGAGCATCCATTATTCAGATAGGTGCTGTCAGTATTCAGAGCTCGTTTGCTGACTGCAGTTAGGGGTCAGGAGGCTGCAATAAAGCTGCAGCAGAAGTTAGATAAAGCTTGTTTCTCGGCTGTGCTCTGGCAGGCTGTGAACCGTGTCTCACCTGGCTCTGCTCAGGAGGGACTCGGCTCTGCTGGCAGTGCTGGGCTGGCTTGCACTGCCCGTGTACTTTTCAAGTCAGACAAGCTGATATTGCCAGGCTGTGGACAAATTGCTTAGGGCACATACTCAGTATTTACATAACTGCTGTCTCATTATTGTTATGAAGTGCAGGGCTAACAATATGTGAGCAATTGAAGGTGACATTTTGTGACGCTAATGGGGTGGAACTATGATCTCTTTGCGGACTTAACTCCCGTCAACTGTATCAGGAAGCCCAAGGTTTGCAAAAAACTGGTGAAACCCAGATTTCAGAAAAGTCACAGAAAGTTAGTGTTGGCTACAAGCTGTTAAAAGGACAGGTGAACACATCTTAGTGTAGAGAGTAGAATTTAAAAACTACTGAATCAAATGGAAAGTGTTTCCTTAAGTAATCTCTTTATAAATTTGCGTTTTTCTACATATGCAAGATTAACTAAGCCAGGAAAGAAAATTAAACTAAAAATTGAAGAATAGAACTTAAATTTCATTGTTTTTTATGATTTCCTTTTTTAAAAGAAATGTTGGTCAAAAATTGTGTGTCTGTATCTGAAAATAAATTTGTGAGACATCTTCATTACAGCTTGCACTTTATAATTAAAATTTTATTTTCTCTTACATTTTATTCTATGGACATATTAGTTCTCAAGAGTTTTATGTAACTTTCAATACAAGAATATAGCGATGGATTGGCTTAGCACTCAGATTTCTTGTAGAATATATTAATTAATTTTTAATTACATGAATTCTACTACAGCAGTCTTTTTTTCTATTGGTCTAATATCACTGGTGCTAATACATGGAAAACTGAAAAAATAAAAACAATTTGAAACTCCCTTGTAATGATAATTAATTTTAAGGAATCAGATTTTTTTTGCCAGGGTTTCAGGAGGTTCAGCTCTTAGCTGAGGGTATGCAATGTTAGCATGGCTGTCTCTGTAGATAAGTATTTATCTGTTTTCTTGATTGCCTTCCCTAAAGTCTCTCTGCATAACTAGATGACCATTAAACTTGATCATTTGCTGTGATCCCATTTACTGTTTGTATTAATTGTTTAAGTCAGGCTGTGACAAAGAAAGCTCAACTGTAGTCACTGTTAAGGACACCACAAGACAGGTGATAAATGAACATTGTTGACAAGAATTGAAGTTACGAAATGTCATGTTAAAGAAAGTATTTATGGTTCGTTCAATGTCTTTAATACCCCAGCAGTGGTTAAATTTCACCTTATACATGTTATTTGTGTGCTTCCTTCTCTGACACTTCTAGGGAGCCAGATCAAAGAAGTGACAAATTAATTATTTTTGCTTTGGTTTGCTCTTTGCTGTTCTTAATGGAGATAGGATCATGTTGATCATGGGGGTCTCTCCTCTCTAAGCAAGCATTGCTTTCACTTGTGCCATCATTCCTGAGAGTCTGGCTGTTTCAAAATTGCTTGTAAAAAATTGAGTGGGGTGGGTGCAAGTGCCTAATACGAGTCTAAACAGTTCATGTTTCTTCACCTCATTTTGAAAATTAGGATTACCTTTTCCAGTGATTCAATTAGTTCTCGAAAATGATCTAGGAGAGTATTTTGGCTTCCATTAGCCAATGGAATAATTCTAGCTAGGCCTTAGTTAATGAACTATTGTAACACTTGAGGAGTTTTGAGAGCTCCTGTTAAAAGTCTGTAACATTATATCAGTGTGAAATATGATATATCATATTTCAAAATGGTCAAACTCTGTTTGAAACTGGAGCATTCTTGTCAAAGTGAATGTCTTGTTTGGGGTCAGTAGCAGCTCACAGTACTGGAGTATTCGAGTTACTGATGTACTCTAAAACTTTCTCGGGGATCATGGACCTCATCTTTGTTGTTCAGCTGAAGCACCTTTGGGAAGTAGGATTGACTTCTTCATCAAGTAGAATTTAATGTGGGCCTTTGTGGCCAGTTTAGTCCGTGGTGGTCCTACAGAAGTCAGTAGCTCTCATTTGCCTTTAGAGGTTTCTCGTTGTGAAAGAAAGTAGATACAGTTAATAACTTAAAAGGAATTTTCCTGCACAGGAATATATAGTTGTGCCATAAGCCTTAGACTTTCCCTTGTCCTTTTTCCTTGGGATGGTCTCTTCTGCAGTCCATGTCATTGTTGTGTTTGAAAGTTTGCCCAGAGGGATCATTATGCTTGAATGCAGTTAATGTATTATTCTTTCCTTTGAGTTAGTGTTTTGCTTTTTATGCTTTCTAGGAGTGTGTTACCTTATCATAGTTTTAATTTCTCTTTCTTTCTCAATTGGAGTTAAAAACTTCGTGTGGTAAAAACATAAGCTTTTACAAAAGAGATAGAAAACAAGCAATAAGAGATTCCTAGGTCTCTTTCTTAGTGTACACATATTCTTATCTTCACATTCCTTGTCTATCTGGAAAGGATTAATTGAATAAGTAATCCTCCAAGTACATTTTTTATTCAGATAATGAAGAGGGTTGCAACATTTAAAATGTTGAATGTATGTTTGATTGTGTTATATTTGACATTTCTCTTTCAGGGAATTCTAGATCTTACCAGCAGTGGATGCACACAGTGAAGGTATAAACTTGGTTAAGTAATTATACTGGCCACCCTGTCCTTTAAGTCTCCATCCTTTTCCTTACCTCTATGTAATGGTAAAAGATTGTTCATTTGTGAGAAATATGTAAGTACATTCTATAAGAAATACCAAGTCTATAGTATATGCAATAATTTTGTAAGGTTTTTTCTTGAAGATTTAAAAAAAATTGCCACACACAAAACAAATGACAAAATGCATAAGGTTTTTATGTCTATATAGTCAAAGATTTCACTGCTTTCTGCATCATGTTACATTCCATAACTCTGAATTAAGTGTGACAATTTGATATGAAGCTTATCACTTCTAGCAAATAGCAGTTTTGTTAATACGAATTTCTGCAGTTTGGCTGGAAGAAGACCCTTGGTATAACCTTGTTATTCTGCAGCATTAGCAAAATATATTATTCTAGATTAAGAGAACTCTTGTGTGATTAAATGAGATAGTTCTTCCTGTCAGGTCAAAGTATTTTTTAGTTGCACAATAAATACGATAGGAACACATGAAAAATAGCCTTAAACTTTTGAATTGATTTTGAAATGGTAACAGTGAATGAAGACTGAAAATCCATCATTCTGTTGGAGTGCCTTGATAAATGTGTCAGCTATGGAATGACATACTGTAACCCTTGTGTTGCTGCAGACAGCAGGTTGGGGAGGAAACACAGCTGTGCTTGCTCTTACCCGTTTCAAAGGAAGGTTGTTACTTCTTCACAGCACACAGTTCATTTTTCCTTGCTGTTGTCTTAAGGTTTGCCTCGTGTTACAATGTTACTAAAATATATTTTTTGTGTATTTCAGAAAGGCAGTGCACTGATCAACACAGCAATGACCAAAGCCACTCCGGCTGTGAAAACAGCATATAAATTTGTAAGATCCTCTATTTCAAATAAATAATTCATAAAAGTACCACGATTTCCTACAACCTCTCGTTCTCCCTGAATGCAAAAAAACCTAAACATTTTATAAATAAATTGCAGAAAAGTACTTCAGCCTGTAGAAAGTGTTTAGTTTCATTTGTTTTCTCATATAGCACTAGGATATAGAGTTGATTCAGAGTCTTCTGATAGCTGGTACATGAAAACAGACTTTATCAAAGCATCAGAGAGCTGGTTTTCTTTCAGTCCTAATACACACTAGAAGCTTATTTGAATATCATTTAGGTATTTGATACACAGCTGTAATTTCACTTTGGCAGTAACTCCTGCACTGTTGAGATGTGGTAAAGATTCAGCAATGTGTGCAGCAAATCATCTGCTCCTTTAGAGATGGTACTGGAATACTCGTGTTTAACTGGGTTTAATGCTTATGCTTTTCATCTTTGTTTTCAAAGACTGCCTAACCCATGAAGCATGTGAGATTATACTATATTATGCAGTATGGTAAAACAGCAATAGAAAAAAATGAAGTGAGAAGTATTTTAAGGCTGCTTTTATAATATATGGGAAAAGACTTTTGGCTTCCTTTTTGCTTTTCCAAATGTTTCACTAGCTGGATGCATTATAAATAGTCCTGAATAAATCAGTAAATCAGTCTGTGCTAGAGTATTTTAAGTAAAGTTTTCAAACAGAATTTTTAATTTTACATCACTTGAAAAACACAGCAGTCGTGGAGAGAAACAGGTAAATAAATTAAATATACTTCATATTCATGGACTCATTTATAATTGAAATAATGGTTCATCTGCAAATTATTCTTCTTCATATGCACTGTCTTAGACTGTGGTTACATGGTCTTCTCCCAGCCTTCAATTTTGATAATTATGCCCTTGATAGTAAAGGTTCTTCAAAGTGAACTTCTGTATATGCCAGGAAACTCCAGTAAATTCTTGAGGATCTGTGTGTACATGGTATCCAGATTTATATCCCATTTGATTTCTTACACTGTTGCCTTCATGGAGCCTACTACCAGAGGACTGCAATATGCATTTCTTAATTGCCCCATAACTGGTTGGGAGCTGTGAGTAATGTTGTCGGTACCATCCCTCAGCGTTAGAACAAAGCACTCAGAAATTCATCCAAATGCTGTGAGCAGGATCTGGAAAGTTTAAAGTGCCTTTCAGGTTAGCATCTGGTACATGGCACCCCATCGTGCTGTTGCTGAGCTTATGGATGTATGATTTAAGGATCAAAAAGACTCTGTGACCTCTTGATTCAAGAAAATGATTTTTTTTCCTGAATTGCCACGTACAGAAAAGCACAGAAAAATAGGTGGTTTTCAGATTATTTATACCCTTGAATGTATTTTAAAAGTCCTATTTTCAAGACAACCTTGAAAACTTCTGTAGTTTTTCCTCATATTTGTGTAGGAAAGACATCTTTTTTTCTGTTAGGGTTTTTGGTGTTGTACCCCCATCTTTTTTTTTTTTTTTTTTCCTTCTCCCCCCTTCTCTCTCTCTCCCCCCTTCGTTTTTTTTTAGCATGACAACATATATTCCATATTGATAATTACTTTCTGTATTGAAGAATATTCTTGGCTGTTTTCTATGCAACAATGATTCTTGTCTGCCTCTTTTAATGCATACAGAATTCTCCCCCAAATAGCAGCACTGTGCTGTTCAGCAACACTGGGCAGATTCTCCATCTGCATATGAAATCACTTCATTTCTCTTAAGATTGATGTTGCCCTGCAAGTTGCCAGACTGGAACACTGTAGCAGTCATCTTAAAAATCTTAACATTTTTTCAACATGCTTTATTGCTAAAATACCCTTTCAAATCTAAAGGAGCATTTCAAATAACGGAGTGATGTGTATATGACCATTCTTAGCCTGTCCCAGTAATAATGGAGAAATTTTTAGTGTGTATGTTTTCATGGCATTGGCATGCATGTACTGTAAAAAATCCTTAAATATGTGGACAAAGCATGAATATAAAAAATACAGTGACAGTGCATGTTCGAAATTTGAGATAAAGGTTATTGCCCTTCTTTGTATCACCAAGTGTTTAAAAAAAAAAGGCAAAATAAGTATGGCATCATAAGGCATGTTCTGTGACTACAGCCAGTGTCTTGCAGAGCAACTTAAGTCCTTTTATTTCTCCAGGCAAAAAACCAGGCAAGACAAGGAATAAAAGAAGTGAAGAGTAAGTTAAAACACAAGGTATGTAGTACACTTTATTTACTTTCTTACGCTGCTTCCTGTATCAGTTTGAAGCTTATACTTTACAAATCACATGAGATTTGTGTTTTTAATGACTTTTGAAATATGCTTAGCCCTTTGTTCAACAATACATTTTTCATAACGAGCCCTCTGGCAACTATCTGTCATTCTATGCATCCAGTGAATAATCTCTTTATTGTTTGCATATTTTATCATGGAACAACAGAGGTCTTCAAAGATACATTAAGAGGATGTATGTTTTCATAAAGTTGATTGCTTTGATATCACAATTGAAGCCTTTGCTTCAAGCTGAGAATTTGAGAAGGGAGAGTCTCGCGGTACAGCGTGTTTCAGGAGGTGCAGTTGTCCAGTTTTAGTTCCATAAGATATGTGAACAATAGCAGTGTTTCAAGATGAATGAATAGCTTCATTTTGCAAAAGCAACATCACAAACTATCAGAAAAGATGATTTAGGCATTTTGGTGCTGCTTTTCCCTTTTGGAATTTTGCTTCCACATAAGATTTTTCTGTACAGGGAAGGAACCATTTTTTGGATACCTATTATGCTATTTCAAGAAAATTTTCAGAAACATTTGAACAATTCAACTTTTAAATGACCATATTGGTAATCCAGTGTTTTGAAAAGCTAAATTTGATTTTCTTACTACAGATGGTATTTTCATGACAGTAATAGATTGTGGCAAGATAATTTTGAATGCATTCTGCATGCATAATATGGAGGGTATGTTTGCAGATGATGATTATAAATAAATGACTTTAAATCTGGTTTCTTGCATAGGAGAGTGAGGAAGAGTATGGAACTTGCAGTGCTGGTGCAGTACAGACTGTTCCCGTCTACACATCGCATTATGACAAAAGAACAAGCTCAGAAAAACGAAGACTGGCACAGGTAGGGCACCTGAAACTTCTGTTTGTATTCACATACATATAGGGAAAATTTTTTGCTGCTTACAGTAGTGTGTTGGTGAATCTGTTTCCAAGATGATTTTCCTGTCTGTGTTCGGATAGTGTGATTAAAAGTCTATGTTTACAGAAATACTGCTACACTGCTTGTACACAGAAAAAAATGCTATTTGTATTTCATTCCTGCTGAGAGGGGAAAAAACAGGAGATCTGTAAGTATGGATCTGAGATTTAATTCTTAAATTCTGGTTTTGAGAAAGGCTTCTCACAAAAATACATTCTGATCTATTCACAGATCTGTATTAAGCTATCTTTTTTAGTTTCTTATGGTAAGGCATATTAATTTTGCGTTTCTAATAAATTGTTTTGGTAGTCACATGGCCTTTAACCTTGCTCAGATAGTTATGATTTATTATTTTATTAATAAGTCAGCTAGTTAATGCAGTGCCAATGTCTGGGCTTTTGTTCTCTAATCCTTCCTATCTAGATTTGAAGTAACAGGTGTAGTGTCTGAACTTTGGCATGTGTTTTAATGTTTTTGGATTCATTTTGCCAGTTTTATTTCAAAAATATCAACAAAATAGTTTTTTTAACACTTTTTTTTTTCTGCAAATATTTACCTGCATATGTACCTGCATATTTTTAATGTATGGGTGTTTATTTTTACATTTTATTGTTATTGCAGGTTTTTAATATATGTGGATTTTTAATGCCTGTATCTTCCTAATATGAGAATTAAGTATATAAATTCAGTTCAACTGATCTAACAACACTTTTTCTTGCTCTAGATATTGCAATAATAAAAATCTGGGTTGTCAAAATCAATTCGATTTTGAATTAGTTTTTATCAGTAATAAATACAAAGTTTCTGAAATACAACATAGAACTGATGCAGATGATTGCTGAATGATGGTGAAATTGTACATTAGTATTAAGTCATTATGTTTAGGAGGGTTATAAATAATACAAAGACTTTCTGCTTCACTGATATGGTAGTGCTGCCTATTGTTATGTACAGGAGTCTAGGGATACAAAGGAATATAATTCACCTTGGTACAATTAAAGATTTCTTTTGAAGGCTTGTGTTCAGACAGAACAATTGAACTTCTCTGTGTTTTTGTGTTCGTGCAGCTGTGCAATGCTAAATCCTGTAATCATTACAGTTTCTACCAGTTGTCTTCTAGCTTTGCAAACAAGGCAGGAGTGCAGATGTGTGCCTGGCTTTGTTTACGTGCATCCACACACACGTGTGTTAGTGGATGTGCATGGACACAGACATACACACGTGTTTGTGCAGGGTGTATTTACCCACAGAGATGGGAACTGAGAGCCCTGTGGTGTTGCCCTGCTGCAAACCAAAAGTGTCTTCTCCCCAGCTCTTGTCCCAAATGTCACATGAACCCAGTGGGCAGGAAGGAGCACATGGGGATTGCTCTCCAAGAACTCCTTCACCTCTCACTCATGACATTCTCTTTTTCCTCCTCCTCAAAAGCAAACAAACAGAAAGATTTCTGAAAAAGAATAGTCTGCTGTTGCTACTCTTATTTTTGATCTTCATGTTTGAGTAAGAGAACAGAAACTCTTTGTTAGTAAGTTGTGATTTGAAAAGTTACATCCAAATAAAAATATATATTTGCATTCACAGTCTGTGTGTATGAGAGAGACTGTTTGATCTAGTACTGAATGTGCTTTTTAAAAGAAGTGAAATTCAGGGTACTGTTATTGTCAGGTCTAATCTTTTTCTGGTATTCTTTATCCTGCAAATGAGGCTCTCCACTCAGATTTCTAAAATGAACTCCACCGGTGGCTGTATCAGTATAAGGATAGTGCTAATGTGGAGTTCAGGCAATTTGATACATATTTAAAGTCAGGACCAGATATTGATTAATGTGTTAAGTTGGTGTATTGAAATACCCACCCCAAATCTAGATAAACAAGGAACAAGAGAGAGAGATTGCTCTTAATGGTCATTCTGCTTCCAAAAATGAGGTACCTTTGCACTTTATTGCTATCTCTTCCCTACTGAAACATTTAGAAAATTGTAAATTCTAAGAATTTGGTGTCATATTTTATGTCATCTTAGATATATGCATTGAGCTTTTCCTTCTCTACTTCTTAGAAACAGTTAAATACTAAGAGTTACCTGACATGCTGTAAAAAATCTGCTTCTGAAAGTTATGTATGATATGAAAGTTTGCTTTACTGAGAAAGATAATTTTAAAAATCAGTTTGTAACAGGATTTGGGGGTCTGAGAGGACATTTCCTTTACAATGGGAAGTGAATCTGCTTTTACCCCAACAAACAGGAGTTTGTATATGGGTCTGCTAATTAGTACAGTTATTTCCTGTTTTGTTGATGAGGCTTTAATAAATGTCAAGGGTACAGCCATGAAGATCTCCCAATTAGGCTTTGCGTTTGTAAAACCCAACCCCTTTGCTTTTGTGTGAGGATGACAGTTCCAACTGCAGCCTCAGCCTAACAGGGCTCAAGGGAAAGGATACTTCTCTGGTTTTATTGAAAACACAGCCAGTTTAGCCCAGGGAGAATACCAGCACTGGTCACAGTGCAGAGCCATTTTTAACAATGAATATTTACTAAGCTTTATCACTGCTGTCATAGTGGCTTTATTATATTTTTTCTTTTCCAGATTGGCAATAGACTTAAAAAAAATCAGCAGTAAATTAAAAAAAAAATATAGCATCTAAAATAGGAGGTTAAATAATTAAATGCCTTATTGCAAACTGAAGCGATTGGCTTGCCCTCCTGTAATTTGCATTTTGTAAGTGTTTCCTAAAAGAAGGATCTGAGGGGAGTGCACTGGTACGTGCCCGTATGCGTGCGCGTGTACGCACAATTAATCCGTGCCCGAGCGAGCCGTTCCCTCTCTGCAATATTCATCCGAGCTTGCTCCTGCTTGGGTTCGCTGTTCGAGGCTCCTCAGACATGTGTGAGCTTAACTGTATTGCAAGTCAACATTAACAGATGGATTGCCCTGAGCAAGGGAAAACCACAACAACAAAATCTAGTGAAAGTGGAGGATTGAAGCTTTTTATTGTTAAGCCTTATTAAAACCTTGGCATGTGCACTGCTGTTAACTGTTTCATGCCTAGAGCTAATAATGTGTCTCGGGTATGTTTCATCTCTTACTTTAATTAGGAATGTAGAAGGTACAAGAAACCACCAGCTAAAATTTTTGAAATAAAAATTAATGCAAACATGAGATTGCTTAGGCTCTGTTTGCAGTATCTTGTGAATGATGCTGCTGAGTTCCTTTAACTATTGATGAGCAGGGTACAGCAGGGCATGTCTTAGACTGTGGAGCATTCAGTTTTTGCATAATCTGTTTTAATTCGGTTCCATTATATGCTCCCAGGTAATGCAGATTTCTGGGTGCACAGGGACCTAAATGCAGTAGGAGCTCTGTAAAATTGTTCCAAATTAATATATAATGAAAAAGAGAGCATGTTTATTATGATTCTGGTTAGAATGCCAAGAAGATCTGTTTGATTTCATGAGTATGATCTTTGTAATTTTACTGTTATATCGGGTGTTAGGGTAGTTTATTGAAAATGGGCCATGTCAGGATATCTACAGTCACAATGTATTTCATGGCAAATAAAACACTCTGGAAGATTAGCAGAATACCCAGCAAGAGCTGCCAGTTCACTTTGCAGTTAGCGAGTCAGCAATGCCCCCTTGTCTGTAAGAAAATGTACGCACTACCTGTACCTTTAGGCACCTACCCCCTTCCATCTGTAAAGGAAATGGGCACTCAGATTCTAAGAGTGGATTTACCAGTCACTGCGTGTCAGCACTCCTTTAAATGTTCCTTTATCGAAGGTACCAAGTGAACTACTCACCATGACTTTGCAGATTCCAAATACAGTATCTAAGAAGGTTTTTAAAACACTTTTGTGTAATGTAATAAAAAGCAAGTTAGACTAAACTTTTTTCTTGGTGTTCTCAAACAGAAGAGAGGTTTTTTTATTCTTTTTTTTTTCTTTCTTTCTTTCTTTTTTTTTTTTAAAGGCATATGGCAAATGGAGCTTTTTCACTTTTATTGAAGTATGTCCTGGAGACTATACAATATATAATTCAGCTTGCAGTAGGTGTGCTTGGCATCTGTTCAACAAAGACAGCAAGTGTCAGGCAGGAAGATGTGTTCAAAATAACCTTACCTTCGGGAGTGCCCCATTTATCAATATCCCTACAATGGCCGGTAAAATAAAGGACATAATCATTAGCTACAAAGGACTTCTAGTAACTGATTACCCTCCTAACCTAGAAAAGGCTGTGAGAGTGGGCTATTCTGAAGTCTCCTTTTTTTTTTTCCAGAAAAATAAGAGAGGAGACTGTGATAATGCAGTGATAATGCAGTGCTGAATATACATATTCTGTATAAGATGACTGAATATCTTTTAGAAAAAATATCTGCAGTCAGTCCCACAATGATTTCGGAAACATAAATCTGATTAAGGGCATTTACCTGTATTTGTGTTCAGACAATGTGCTTGAGATCACATCTCTGCCTGCCAACCATGTGTAACACTGGTTCTGTTGCTGGAGGTTTCTTCTACCTTCATTGACAAAAATATTATAAATTGACAGATGTCATAAACAGAGCTATTTTTTTGATGCAAATCACCTTTTGCATCTGTAAAATACAGTTTTGAAGTAACCATTGGTAGATCAGTAAATTCTGTTTCTTTAACTAATGTGGTGTAATGTGAAAATGTTGTAGATATCATTATCTTCCTTTAATTTGGAGAAAAATCTTTTGTCTTGTTGTGTCAAGTAAGATCTCTTCATTCTGCAAAACAGTCAGATTTCCTTTTAATTAAAAATGAAAAAGCTAGGCAGCCAAAATTCAAATTGCAGATTACGAGAGTGCCCTCTCGTGGCTCCGGTTCCTTTCCAGACTGGCAGAGCACACAGGGACCTTCTGCCTGTGCAAGCCTTGCTTGGTACAATGAAGACCCCTTACACATCAAGGGGTACTTCCTTTCTTTGTGGTAAGTGAAATTGTCCCTGGATTTTGTGCAAATTAAGCATGTAGATGCTTTCATGTATCATGCATGATACTATATTCAGGATTAGAGAATAGAAGCTCCCAAGTAGAGGTATAATTACAAGATTGCTCAAACCTGGCCCTGCTTTCCGCTAAAATGTGACAGTGACTGTCCTCAGCAGAGTTGTGCTGTTTGTTCTGCACCCGTAAACCAGTGTCAGCCTTGTTTGCTGTAAAAATCACTTGAGTAATCTCTTCACTAGTTACTATGATTCCAATTTAATTAAAAAAAAAAAAATAGATGGGGTAATGGTCAGGAAATTGCTCTGAAATTTTTTGTTACCCTGTGGAATGCTTGGTTTTTCGGGACAAAGTCATCAGCATATCTACCTCTGATTTATCTTACTTTAAAAAAAATTTATATACAAGCAGAGTGTTTGCAGATGCTTTTCCTGGCTGTTGTTGCTCCCTCTTTAAGTTTTTTAATAAATAGAAAGGCGGCCTTTCAGAGGGTCTTTCTTCTGCAAACAAATGAACCATACTGGTATGTCTACCACTGTGTCTTTTTGCTGAAGGATCTCAAAAACTCTTGTCTTGCAAAGTATCTTCAAAGCTGGGTACACCTTTCTGTCCTTAGTAGTTAATTGAAATAACCAGATTAATTTTTTCATCAGGAGAATTTGTTGACATCTTGATGTAGCGGTGGTATATTTTACTTTGATTTGCTGTGTATCTTCTGTCTTCCACAAGTCATATTTTTGCTCCACTAAAGCAGGGAGCCAGGAGAGCCATCAGACAATGGTTGGAGCCTGTGTCCCAACTTCCATGTTGCTTTTGCCTTCCAGCTTGAAAGTATGAAGAGCACCACTTTACATCTGAAACTTCAGCTCTAGTACTTGCTGTTCCCTAATGTTTTCTTCCTCTCTATGTTCCTGTACCTAAGAACGAAAAAAAAAGAAAAAACAAGAAGAAAAAAGAAGTTCAATTAAAGAAAAAAGTTTGTCTGGGGGCAAAAGGAGGGAGAAGTAGAAGAAGCTGGAAGATCCTTTCCTGCGGGGATCTCAGCATCTCTGAATGTGAGAGTTCAGATTCAGCCTTTCTAATTTTAGAAACCTCTGAAATGCTGAAGTTAGCAGCAGTGCTGCCTTAGGCTCTTTCTGCAGTAAGTGGAGAGAGGGGCATGACCGAAGGGCAGCTCAGCCCACCTAGAGTCTCGGTTGCATCCTGATGATGCCTCTATCTTGCTGCTAATTGCATAATTTGGGCCCTAAAATAGCTGAAATTAGTAACATCCAACTCCAAGTGCCAGCCAAATTCTACAGCACCTTGCAGAGAAAGACCGTATTTGTTGAGCAGGCGACTTCTCTACTGGTTTCAGACAGGAGGAAGGACTCCTCCTTGGTAATTCTTCTGTTTGCAATCCCTAGACAGAGTCGGAATGTGCTTGGAGTCAGTATTTCTATTTCTAAGGCACAGTCTTTTTTTTCCTTGCAAATGTGATTAGTCTGTTTTCAAGCTTCATGCGGAGCTTCCTCAAATAGGTTCTTCCACAGTCGGTCTGAGGGACAGGGTTCAGCGCTGCTGAGGTCTGGAGGTGCAGGATGTTTGTGTTTATGATCACACCGGCATTGTACATTTTAACTTAGGTATTTTTGATTAGTTTTCCTCTGAGAAAGTCACACATGATCAGCAAACAGTGCTCTCAGCAGTGATTGTACCATGAGATAGTTCTGCTGAGGTAAGGGTATGATGCACATTTTACCCAAAAGATCAATTTAACGCAGTGGTCTTTCTTTTATCTGCTTAGGAATTGTATCGAATAGACAGCATGTTCCAGCCAAATAAACTGGATTTACAGCTGTTCTGGTTCACTAAAGTCACACACTGTGCACCTGAGTTACTTCCAGGTCTCTTGACTTTCTTGCTACCTCAAACCCATGCTCCCTTTTCTGGTTTTGTTCATATAAAAATTCATGTGGCTTTGTGCATATGGACACTGATTAGTTTTTCTTTCCTGACACACTCCCTTACCTTCCTGCTCCTCTGTCCACTGCAACCCCCTCAACTCTCCATTCTATCATTTTCCTTCCATCTAATCACTGAGTGTACATTTGGACATTAACAACCATCAAAAAGGGGAAAATAAGTGATATATTTCTCCATTTTTGTAACTGGAAATTCTGCCTATCAATCTGATTCTTAAAATCATCCACAAAAAAATGAGCTGCTGGCTTTAGTTGTTGCAAATGGCACTGCAAATCTCCACGTCCTATTTTAAAAGACTAACACTTCTGCTTGTTGCCAATTAAAGTGGAGCCAGGCTGCCTTCGGATGGTGCACTCCTTGCAGCTAGAATGGTGTGTGGCACGGTGCCATGGTGCATCATCAGCTGAAAATGGGAGGCTTTGCTAAGAATAGCCTTGGTGCCATTGAGAAAAGCAGGATCTGGCTGCTGGGAGGTGATGCCTCACTCTGGGCAGTGTAGGGCCTCAGGCTGATTTGGGGGGCTCAGGCTTCCTGAGGAAAATAGGTTCTGCGATTCCTCAGGGAAAGTGGAAGGTTGCTTGTTGTTTTGGAGCAAAACATAACTATTTTTGAAAAAATATTTGCAGAAGCATGATTAATTGTTAAAAAGGAAAAGCAGCATGACAAAATTCTCGAATGATACCCGTGTTCAGGAGGCTCGCATGCATAAATGGTAGGGAGCTGAGAGCTTGTTCATTTTTCACCACAGTAATTCAGAACAAAAGTAATTACCATGTGCTATCCGTGACTAAGCTTCTCAACAAATTTATCATCCTCACTTACAATAAATCCAACCTCAGCACAGGTATTGGGTTTCCTATAACTTTACAGTAGTCAGTGGAGATCTCTGTGGCATTACAGTGTACTTGGCCTTTCAAAGCACTGTGCCCATACAGATATTTCTGGTAGTATCTATTTAATTTATATCCAGGACAGTGTTCTGATATCAGAGCATTATTGTTTAGAATCTGTACTTCTTTCCTATCTCTCCTTTCCTCCTTCTTTCATCAGTCTCAGCTCTCGGGGAGTGTAATGAGGAATACCTTCCTGTGAGTCATGGCTTTAGGTCACAGTGTTTAACCGGAAAGGAAGGCGACAGGTTATGCTTAACTGGAAATTTTGATTGAGAGATCTTTTGCTTCCCTACTGAATGGAGCCATAAATATGTCTGTGATTTGGTTGTAGAGGAGGATGGGTGAAATAAAATACTGAATCATAAAGAACAGTGGGCTTGTATTTATTTTGCTTTCTCATACTGAATGAATAATCTCTAAATTTTTAAGAAAAAGGAAACAGTACTTCATAGATTTAAACCATAGTATATATTTTTCTTTTTTTAAAACTTTGTATGTGTTGATGTATTGAGTAGCCAGTAAATGTGAAATTATATTCATGCTGCCATTTATCAAAAGATATTTGTTTTTCACTTTGAGTGTAATTAATAGCAGAAGCCTTGTTAAACTTCCTGCCTTAGTATCAATCAATAACCACTCATTACCAAAAGCTGGACTTCTGAAAGGTCTAGCATTATATGAAAAGCTGACATTTCAAAGATTGACTTTCATGCCCAATCAAGAATATAACCATCTTACATTTAAATCCTTTAGCATTCATGTATGCTGGCATTTTTGTTCCTAAGTAGTACATTTTGTGAGGCTACCAGCAAGCAGAAGAGAAGAGTTTAAGGATTGACTCTCCCTTTATTTGGTTCTACCTATATTTATACTGTCAGCTCCTTTTTCCTATTTCAGTGATCAGCTTTGGTGCAGGTCTGTATAGGTTGCAGACCTCTTGCAGAAGGAGATTTTGAAGCAGGGCAGCAACCAGACAGGATGGATATGGTGAATACAAAAAGGATGTATAGCCTCACACCAGCTTGCAGAGAGCCTGAGCTTGTGTTTAAGTGTGCTCAGCTCTTACATTCTAAGCAAGATGAGAGATGAGTTATTGTGGTGCTGTGTGCAGGAAGATGAGATACATTTGAAACAGTAAAAGTTGAATCCCTGTTCTTGTTTAGATATGAAGTAAATACATTAACTAATAGATTTAATATCTAAGCAGAACTGTTTGGAAGAAGCAGAACAACCAGGTACTTTCAAGAAGTTTGTTCCTTTAGTTTATAGAAAAAAACATGACAGCAGTCTATTAAGACTTTATAAAGTTCTGGTGCAGCAAGAAAGGACTGTTGCCGTATCATTTCTCGTGGTAATAAATTTAAATGGTCTGGTTGTTATTAGAATGCTAATCAGGAAGGAAGCAGAAGTCTGTCCTTTTTTCATAAAGGGGTATAAAAAAGGTTACACACTTCAAAATGCAGAAAAGACAGAAATTAAAAGCTTAAATAACTGCAAACAGCAGGGTACGTCAGTAATGGAAGGACTTCTTAAATGACTCTGACAGCTTTTGCAGGTGCACATACTCTGTCACTTTGCCTAGTGGAGCATTGAAAAAGTTTTATGGCTCTCCTTTTGGAATTTATTAAGGGTTTCTTTCTTTCTGTTTCTTTCTTTGCAAAGTAGTCTGGACGTACCCCTCCCTTGCAGTCGTTTTTATTACAGCTCCTAAAGGAAAGTCACCTATTCAAAAACATGTGTTGCTTGTTGTCTCCGTGGTTAGCTCAGAGAGCTGTAAACGCTGGAGAAGGTTGTTATTTACAGCCAGATATTTTGCTTTCCTTCCTTTCCCCCATATCTTTTTCTTTGGATGTAAATCCCATTTTATTTGGTTTAGTTGTTGAAATTCTCCCTGTATAATTTTATAATATACCCCTAAGCATTTAAATTGGTAACAAAAATATTTTTTCAAAGAGTTTGACCATCAGGAGCTAGGAGTTCTTGTTTTGGGGAGAGGTTTTAGGTTTATCAGCTTCTCTGTTACATTCCTGTATATGGTTATTCTTGCTTTCACCAACACACGTGCACATTACTGCTCATAGATGTTCTGAAGGGCCACACGGCAATGCCTGTGGTGTTTGCTGATTCTAATTAATTTTATTCAGCTCCCGTTTCTCAAAGACACAACTTTTTTTTCTTTTTTTTCCCCTTTTTTTCTTGAAGCTTGGTATCTGTACTCTTTGAAATATTGTTTATTATTTCCACCAATCAGGAACTGTTACCTTGTAGGATTTTATTCCATTGACAGAGTTAATTCCTCTACAGATGGACAAGTGCCAGTTTCCATTTTGTTTTCTGCAGTTTCTCAACATTTTTAAAGAACCTTCTTTCCTGCAAAATCTCATATTTATGTTAGTAGCAGTAAATGTGATGGCAGCATCTAATTTTGATGCAAATTCGAAGAAAATGAGAGAGGCAGGCAGGGTTTTGCCCTCCAGGAGCCGGTTCCAGGTTAGAGCTTGAATTACAGTAAATGTCATGTCAGAATTTTCTTGGGGAAGTGGTTAATTTCCAGTGTTACAGAAATAAAGTATTTTCATTTTCCCAGTGAAGATGAATACTTAAAGCTGCAACTTTTAAACCAAAACCAGTGACTGTGGTTGTGACAGGGATCAGTAAGATAGCCAGTCACCAGTATCAGTTAACAGACTGGCTCACCTCCCTTTAGTTCCAAGCAGGAGAATGATTGATAGGTGGCAGCAGTGATGGGAATGACACAAAGAACTCACAAAAATATGAAAGAGTTGGAAATAGTTTGTTTCTCTGCATTCCATCCTATACCTTTTGCTCAATATGAATCTTAGTTAGGATTCTTTGATGGGTTTTGATACTCTAATAATTCTCTCATTTTCCGTCAACTATTACTTGGTTTAACACATTAAGAACCATATGTTTCCTCTTTGAGGGCAGAGAACTGTGGAAAGTGTTATCAAAACTTGCTGCTTTAATTAAGTTCTCACTTGAACAAGAAAAAATGTCTCAGTCTATAAAGAGTGAGTACTGAGGCATTCCTGAAAATAATGGAGGGGCTGGAGAGTTACAGAGAGCGTCCTTGTATTTGTAGAACACTGACAACATCTGTAATAGTTAATGTACTGAAATCCTCACACTACAAGATTTTCAAGCTCCTTGTAGTCTGAAATTAAGGCCATATTTCTTCCCCATCCAGGGGCTTGTTGCAGGTTTAGGCATTTGGTGAATTGCATGATGAGATGTGGGCAGTAGCACTTCTTACTTGCGTTTGATTTTCGTCACAGTTAGCTAACGCTGTTTTCCCTCTGTACAAATTCCATCCATATGTCTTTAAATTATGGGTGGTTCTCCAGGGTTCACGATCTCTTGAGTGCATTGATTGCCAGCATAGTTAGACTTTGCAGGTTTTTGATACAAAACAAGTGTAAGAGATGTATAGTCCTGAAGACAGTCATTTGTGAAATGCAAGTGACTAAAATTCCTGCTTTAAATGTTCTGGTCAAGATAGAGACTTTTTTTCCAATGATTGTGGAATTCTTCAGCTTTTTTTTGTTTGCTAAATAGTAATGTGATGTAATAGGTTAGTGAGTATTTTGTACAGAAGTGTGTGAATTCACAGCACACTAGCTCCTCCATGCAGAGTCCTCATGGGGTGCTCTGAGTGTGCACTAGGTTGGAGTTCACTGTAATCCATTGTAAATTATCCTGCACAAAGCTAATCTTAGTGCAGAGTTTCTGATCTGGATATTATTCACTCTGCAGTCCTGTACAGCACCATAACAGAAACATAGCTGTGTAAAGAGACTCCCGACTTCCTTTGTATTTGCTACTTCAAAAATGCATTTTTCTTCATTCTCAATAGACCACATGAACCACGGCTTGGCAAATATTTCTACCAGAAAGTGCTAAACCACAGTGCTTTTTGTGATGTGCTTTCAAGAAAGTGCCTGGTAGACTTGAGTGATTCCTCCAGTATCCAATCTTCTGCTAATCAATGCTTTGCATAATGCACTCCAGGCTTTGCATAAATAATGAGGCACTCCATAGGCCATGAAGAGAAATGGTTGTCTTTAATTGGTGATGCTTGAGGACTTGTAACAACCTTTATAAGTCTTGATCAATATGTGGTTTTCCTCATCAAGTGCATAAGATGCCTTAATGAATAAAGTGGCAGCTAGTCTCCAAATAAGTAGTGCTGAGCTAGAAAAAATAAGCAAAATTATAATGTTAATTGTCCTTCCTCCAGACTCGTTTCAACCAGCGCCTCAGTAACCAGGATTTTGCCTTGGATGAAGATGATGATGATGAAATTGAGAGAACAAGCAAGTAAGAAGCCTGTTTGGATGTGCTATATATGTATAGGAGAGAGGGTAACAAGTGTTATTTAGCAAAGTGGAGTTCAAGTGACACATTTTTGTCCTGTCCAGGCTGCTAGCTCAATTTTTGATGTAGATGATGTCGAGTAGTTTAGGATTTAAATCTGCTTTAAAATGAGGGACAAGCTATTATATCTTTTCATTATTTATAGTGTCCAGAAGAGCGTGACATAATCCTCAGTCTTCACAGCTTCCAGATAAAAAGACTACATACACAAAGAAACAGCAAAATATTCGTCAACATGGTGGGCAGTGACCTCAGCTAATCTGTTCTTTAGGGCTTGTGTTGTGGCCATGACAATGGAACATTTTTTGAAGCGTCTGAAAGACAAATAATGCCTTGGAAGTTTTATATTGAGGTCTTGCTATATGAGAACTAAAGGAAAACCATAAGTTAAGGCTTAAGCTGCATTGAGGCATTTTCTGAATTCAGGAGTCGATTTTTGATAATGAACATCTGGATATAAACCAGAAAGGACATTGAAAGCAAAATCAAGTAGCTTAAGCTGTGATTTGGTAGGGAAGAGGGAGCTAGTGAAATGTTAAAAGGATATAATGAAAACAGTGAGCCATGGGAAACAGCCTTTGTAGCAGTATTGATAGACAGACGTAGGAAAAGACTGTGGCAGAATAGGGGTCTGAGGTAAGGGTATTGCAATGAACAAGAGAGGAAATAAGAACAAAAGTACTCCAGTAAGTCTGCCCATGTGATGGAGGAAGAGTTGCAGTAGGAGAGTCTTGCTACTAGAACAAAGTGTTTTGCTGGGCCAGGAGGCAGCCAGCGGTAACTGCGTCTCCATCGACGCCATATATCTGTGTTCAGGAAAATTCTTGGGTAGAAAGGTATTCCAGGTTTATGTTCCTGTTCCGAGGTCTCCAAATGCATTCTCCTATGTCCTTTCAGAAGTGGTTATAATAAAATGGCTTTTGTGTTCCTATCTGATGGAAAAGTTTTTGTTTCCAGGTTATCATCAGAAGACAGTGAAGAAGCTTCTGCTTACTTTTATGACAGTGATGGTTCTGGTGAAACTGGAATAACTCAGCATCAAGGAGAAATGGACTTGCTTGGAGAGATTCTGGACACACTGAGCACACACAGTTCAGATCAAGGAAAACTCTCGGGAGCAAAGAGCCTGGATTTCTTTAGATCAATGGATGACATTGATTACAAGACTGCGGTTAGTCTTCTGCTTCCATTTGAAAATCAACCCAAGTCCATTTACAGTGGAATCCTGCACTTGTGGAATGAACAACATGCAACTTAGACACTGCAGCATAGTCCTTAGAATTGCTGATGTGTCTTCCCAGGGCTACATAACAGTACACTCATGCTGGTCACTGCATGATGGTTTTTCACCAGCCAAGAAATTGTCCAGGTTGCTAAGTCATCTTGGAACAGTATTTTTCCCTTAAAGCAGTAACCACATAGAGAGCTGTGAATAGTATAATAATTTACTTAATCAAATAGTTTAATATTATATTTATATAATAGAAATCATATTTATATATTATATTTTTTTGCTGTTAAATCTGTTATGCGTTGAGCTGGTTTAGGATTTTTTAATGCAGTTTAGGAGGCATTTTCATTTTCACCTTGTAGCCTTAGCCTAGTCATAGTGAAATGGTGATGTTTCCTTCTTGATTTAAATCGTGGGATCCAGGTGGTAATTGCATTTGAAACACTTCTAGAATAGTACTCCAGAGTTTTCTAAGAGGGCTCCTTGTTCCTATTTTAGGTAGAGTTGCGCTGCTCCTTTAGTGTAAACACACTGCTTGCCTACAATTTTAAAACCCTCACCAAATCACTGCTGTGGTATTAGCCAAAAAAGCATTAGTGTTTTTAAAAGCATTTAATTCCAGCACATATCAGCTGTCCAACACTTACTTTTGCTGAAAGGGATCCTATAGTAGAAGATTTGTTACTGGAGCAGCGAATACTGATGCAAATATTTATAAAGCTTGTAAAATTTTGTATTATGAGTGTCACACAGGGGTTAGATTAATAAAATGCCCAATTTTGTTTGACCAAAAAACTTTAATATTGAAAGTTGGTATAATTAATTACTGAAGCAAAGAGGAAATGCCATCTGGTTTTAGTTTTAGTCCCCTTCCCTCTCATATTATGAGTACAAACGAGAAAAGTGTGTCTTTGTTCACTGTCAAAACTGCTTGTGCCAAGACTGAATGGACAGAGGAGACAGAAATCCTTCCTCTGTACCAGAGGCAGTCCTTAGGCTAAGAGACAGTGTTCTGTGAGGAAATGTAAAAACACTTGGCCTTATATTGTGTCTGGGATAGTTGTTTTGTAACACTGAGCCCCAAAGGGGATCCATGATTTAGGAACATAAAAAATCCCTTCCAGTACTTGTGTTTCAAATATGCCAGTGTAGAGATGTTTCTTGTGACATTAACTGTAAACACATGTTTTTTCCTTTCAGAACAAGTCAAATGCACCTAGTGAGAGCAACCTTACCCTGCTCTGCAGCAGTGCTAATGAGCAGGCAGAGTGGAACCTCGGCCAGGATGACAGTGTCCTCCATGGGAAGCAGCTCCCCCCATCACCAAGGAAGCAAGTTTCTTCTGGTGGCCAGAGAGAATCTCTCTCAAGGCTGGAAGAAGAAAAGAGTGACAAAACCTTTACTACTGACAAGATGGACACCACTAGTACGACATCCCTATCTCCAGTACGACCAAGTGCCCAGTTTACTTCCCTACAAAGTTTCAAAGCAGGCTTTTCTTCCTCTCAGCATACAAAGCCTAATGAAACACTAAGCAATACCTCAGAAGATCAGCTCCCAGCAGGTCTTGCTCAACAGCCATCCATTCTGGTCCCTTGGGAGAAAGGTGGGAAGGAAGGAGATGAAACTCCGGAAGAAGGTGGACTTCTTCAGGAAGTGGTGTCATTATGTAAACTGAATTCTGCTTTTCACTATGGTTTAAATATTTCAAAGGATAGCTTATCCAGCAGTAGCAGTGGAAATAAAACGTAAGAAAAGTGTGAGAAGAGAAACTTGACTCCCATCAGAAGTTAAAGGGAGACTACTCAGGACTCCATGTAACTCCATATAACATGATAACCAAAAAATGAAAAGGAATAAGAGATCTTCAGTCATAAAAATAATTCTCTTCAGTTGAGTATGCATTTTCTGCCATTGGACATCCGCTTCTACGTTTACTCAGTTCGTTTGTTGGCTGTAGTTAGGTCCACAAAATGGAACTAAATATATGAATGCACTCTTAAATCAGGTACTCCTTAGTCTCTGTGTTAAAAATACAGCAAGTGTAGGGTGCTTCCTAGCATTTGCTTCCTCTAAGCAGCAGGAAGGGTGTCGCCTAAAGGTAGCCAGGTTTTGAAGGTACTATGTTAATCCCATTAAGCATGAAATGAACCAAGCAATCTGATTTGTCTGAAATGTACAAATGTTAATATTTGTAATGAATAATAGTTGCCTTAATCTTTTGAGAAGAGGTTTAACTATCTTAGAAGATGAATGCAAATCTACAAAACAGCAATAATGATTTTCCATGGCAGGAATTTGCTTCAGCAAAGGTGGGGGGGGAAAGGAGACTTTTTTTAGATTAAGGAATTTCTTGTGAATATAACTTGGAACTTACTCCAAACTAAAACTGTGGCTCTGTCTTCCAGACTTCAAAAAAGGTAGCACTTGGTTTTCTCTCTTCTGTAAAGTACATGAAGTGCTGAATTATAATGTGACATTTATTGACTTCTGTTTACAACTAAGACACTTTAAAGACACATTATCCAGTTTCCCTAGTTAGACTAATTCACCTAAAAATTCTCAGAAGGGAAAGTATAAGTGGAATTGATAGATTTCTACTATTTTTTATTTTCTGCAGTTTAATAGTTGGAAAACTAATTTGTGCCTAATTTGTAACACTAGAAAGCTAAAATTACAGATTCAGTTTGAGACTGCATACATCATACTCTCATTTTAGCCAAGTTGAACAATCAAAAACTTCTTTCTAAATTCAGTGAAGGAGAATAAATGGTCCTGATGTATATTGTATTTAGAACAAGAATTTGTCCTCCTTCTGGCAGTGTTCCTGACCAATATTTGGATATTTAAAGTCTGAAAATTTTTAATGCTCTAAGGAGCAGCTCTTTCATTTTAAAATTTTCTTCCTCTTTTCTTTGTCCACCTCACCATACATACCTTGTCTTCAGAGTAGCTCAGGACAGAAAAGACAATTAATCAGCTTCAGCAGATTGGAATCGTCAGCTTTCAAGATATACTTGTGGTGCAGTTCGTAGAAGTAGCACATAAGTATAAAATGAACCCTGCCTGAGAAGAAGGTTCTACTGCTCTTCTAAGTCATGAAACCTTTTTTCTTTCTTTCCCTCTTTGGCATGAATGATTTCTCATAATCTCAGCCTAGGCCTGAGTGAGCCTGTTCCTGGTGTCAGTATTTGGATCAGATTGTGCTTTAGTACCTAAATAGTGGTTTGCAGCAGAGTTTCATATCAGTTGCCTCACTGAGATTTATTAACTCATTTTCTTTTTATCTGACACAAATGGAAAGGAGTTTTCTGGCTGCTTTCTTACAAGGCAGCTGCCCTAAGGGAATTGCTCCATATCATGGCAGAGGCACTGTTTGAAACCTCACCGGAGAGACTCAGTAGAGTGAGACCTGGGGTTTGTTAGTGCAAAGTTTCAGCTTGTTCCAGAATGAGAAGGGCTGGGCCAGTACTTGCCACTGAGGATGAGCCTCCAGAATTAATTTTTTTAATCAGTGCAACAAAGCTAAAAGGTTGTAAAAGTGCAGATCTTGCAGAAACACCTGTGTCTGATCAGCATGAACATTCCAGAGGGCACATGCGTTGCTGGAGAATCTCAGTGTTCAGAGCTAGCAGTTGTACATCCAGAGGTCTGTACTCCAAACTATTTTTTTATCCTTTGGTTTCCTCTTGTGCATCAGCATGATATGTTGTGGACTGTTTCAATAACAAAAAATGTTATTTGGCAAAATGTTTTGCACTATTAAAAGTCAAAAGTATCATAAAAGTAATAAATATCTTCACTCTCAGCTTTCCAGGTGGGTCAGACCAGGTGGCTTGTGCTGTTCAGATGACAAAGCTCCAAAGCAACCTTGTTCCTTGTTTAAAGCTGGCATTAATGACTTGATAGAGGGCATTCTTCTCCCTTGCTGGTACTGAACATTGCCCAAGCATAGTGCTGCAACTGTGTCTAAGAGAAGACAGGCAATACACAGGTGTTTGTTCTTGTAGCACTTCTCACTCCTTCTCATTCATCTCCTTGCATTTTGTGATGAGAATTTCAAGATTCACCTTTTCCTCTGCATCTCACATGATGTTTCTGTCCATGATTCAATCTCAGTTGCTTTGTTTTCTTCATTTATTAAGATTGTAAACAGTACCAGTGTCTTAAGGAAGAAAATAGAAAAAAACATGAAATTATGGCCATCATAATTCTCAAAAGCATCAAACACTTAAGTCCAGGAATGCTGCCAGAAGGTGGCTTTCAAAAATGAGTCTCTGGTACAGGCATAAATCCTACTGGCTTTACATGAGGGTTAGACGCTGAACAAATAATCACATAGGTTGTCCCATTCTCAGCTTTGTGGAATAAATATGGAAGCCATGTGAGACTGCCAGTATTCTTAGAGGTTTTAGAAGGATCATAAAATTGAAAGTTTGATAGTGGAATCTTTCAAAATTGAGGCATTGTAATAATAATTCCCTGCTTCATGGAGTAAAAATGCAGGCTGAAAAGAAGTAAACAGATTAAATAAAAGATGGTAACATTCAACTTAGAATTATTTTCATTTCAGTCAAAATGTTTCTGTGCTTGTGCTGCATTGTTTCCTCACTATTTACAAAGCCCGTAGTTTGTTTACAATCATTAAATAGTATGTCTTTTCTGGTTTTGAACCTTGTATGGGTTCAGAAATAGCTTAGTCTTATATATATGTTGATTTTAACTGTAGGTACATTTTTTACTCCATAATATACAGAATCTTTTCCACTTACTATCAGTGATCTTTTAAAAAGGCTAATATTTGTGCCTTATTTAAATCGAATTGCCAGTTACCAAATAGATAAGAGTCTAAACTGATATTTCTGGTTCAACACTCTTGTTCTCTGTCCTTGTGATAATATAAAACTGTTTATTGGCTACATATGCAGTATTTTTATTACCGCATTGAGTTCTATATTAAGATAAATTTTCCAGGTCCAGTACTTTGCAAGTTTTATACTTGTATGCTTCTCATTTGTGGAAATCCTTCTAGTGTCTTTGAAAATCATCAACATTGATCACCAGCTACTGGTGAGAACTGAATTCTGCTCAGTCAGAGCTCCTGTGGTCTTCTTCAGAGGCATCTCTTTTCTTCAGGATCTCAAAAATCTTCCCATTTCTCCTGTTTAAGGGAGATACCAGGTTATTTGGTTAAGCTTTGTGGTCTGTTACTTACACATAGGAACAAATTTCCGATGTAGAAAGTCAAACTAGGACTTGAAATTAATATTTTTGAGTTTATTTTGCATAGATGTCTGCCTGAAATGAGCCGTATCACTCATCTGGTTTGGGAGAAAAAAGTAAGGGCAGTGGAAGGAGAAAAGGATTCCTGGGTTGTTCCAGTGCAGTGTGGTGAAGCAGAGCCTGGAAGTCCACAGGAAGGATAGTAACTTTGAAGAAATCCAGATTTCAGTTCTAGCTCAGTTACAGTGGTTCCAGCTCAGTCATGTAGGCAAAAGTAATATTGCTTGTGGAGTTAACCCTCTGTGGGATTTGCAGAATGGATAATATGTTGTCCCAGTCAAAGCCTTCCCATTCACAGGTACAGAGACAAAATGTGGGAAAGTGCAGATTTCAGGGAAGGACTGTGGATGCAGAGGTGATCCCTACCCACCCTCTTTGCATGCAGAGGGCAGTCTGTGTAGAATAGGCAGTGGTTTGCTCTTCCATCTCACATATTTGGGCATCATGTAGTTCTGAAAAATAGACTTGTTCTGAAGAAAAAATGTAGTTGTAGAAGTTGTCATAGAACTTGTTGACTGAACCCTTCCTTGTCATTTAGCATTTCAGTGGTGCTGCTGCTGTTGGGGTGGGATCATCAGAAGCTCTCAACACTGGCTGAAGTCCCCTCTCAGGCATTGTAACACAGACTTCAGGCAGAGCTTTAGACAAGTGCTGGGTGCTTCTGAAAATCCCACCCAATCTATTAGAAGAGTGTTTTAGACCTTAAAATTCTGTTTTAGATATCTTTTCAGGTTTTAGGATGAGCTAGTTTAAAACCTCGTGTTCTTGTAACCGATGTAAAGTCTAGGCAGAAGAACAGTTAAACCAGATTTTTAAAACAGCTTCTCTTTATCCACCTACAGTCAATCATACTCAGTCCTACAGAACAATCTTTGGTTGGTGCAGCAGTCTAATAGAATTGCTAGGAGCATCTAAAATACTTTCTCTATGCATGTAAGTAATCGAAGAAACATTTCATGCAATAATCAAGTGCCAGCATGAGGCCCTTTTGCAAATGCCCCGTGTGTAATCCTGACTGTACCCTGGCCTGCAGGAAGACCCCCTGACCATGGACCTCCCTGACTCCTCAGAGGGAGCTCAAGAAGAGCTTTATTTCCAAGGAGTTAGCATCCTCTCCCTTGGCACCAGCCTCTGGTCTAGGTGTTGTGAGACTCCAGCCAGTGTGTTCCCAACAGCTTGAAATTTCAGGCTAAACAAATGTGGCCAATAAAACTAAGCCTGAGGCAAGCAGCTTCCCTATTGCAAAGCTCAGGATGGTGAAGGCTGTCTGTTCCTGTGGTATTGCAGTAAATCTTTGAAGAATGAATGTAGAAATAATTGCACCAGCAAAACCAGTATGAATGGTGATGTGACTTGTCTTTGGTAACTTTGCTGCTATTAGGCGTGTCTGTCTCTGCCAGGGGCTGTTTACTTGTTAGCAGAATCTGAGCTGACCAGAACACATCTTCATCTTCACCCCAGGAGCATGGACCACAGCTGGCCTAGAATTCATGTTCCTCTGGGTGTTGAAAATAAAGGAATGGAAAGGGATGATACGGTTTGTTTGTGCAAAACCTTCCTTGATTCGTTTGCAATATCTGTTCCACAGTTTCAGTCAGTGGCCAGTTGAAAGTACTTAACAGGTCTTTCTGAAAGCTGCTTCACTTACCCTTGTGGAGTTTCCTGGCGAGTCCGCAGCCACCTCAGTCTAGAGGGCCATCCACCACCCACGTAGCTGGCAGGGCCGTTGCCATCCTCTGCTGCGTTGGAGCATGAAGCAGGTAACACGGTTGGAAGTTACTCCAAGGTTTACTGTAGTAAAGGGTACTCAAATTAAATTGTACTATTACATAGTACTATTGCATAGGTCAATACTAACGACACTTGTATTTAGAATCCAATAACAGTATTAGCATTTGGAAAGTAAGTTGAGTTCAAGTATGTTGACATTTATTACAATTCTATGTGAATTAACATTCTTTCTGTTAAAAATAAGGGAGCAACTTGGTTGGGAGGGGGAAATGTGTTGACTTTCAAATCTTCAGTGAATTTTGTGCAATATTTCTCCTTGTTTCAAAGTAATTTAGTAGTGCACATCTGCTTTCAAGCAGATCCATGAAATTGTATTTTTCAGAAATGTGTAAAATTACATGTAGCTTTGAAATATGGTTGTATGATAAAAACATGAAGAAATATATTCTAATGAGGCAAATGTATGTTTCCAGTGACTGGGAGTGATTATGGATGTCACATTTTGTAGAAATAATAAGGCCTAAGCCAATGTTCACATACCAGTAGTTCCAGTTAACTCTTAAAACTAAAACCTGGTTAAATTGAAGTAAGGTTAACTATTAGAATTTATGATGTTTAGTTTATGCTTTAATCACTTGTTTATCATGGGTAAAAAGTTGAGGTGTTAAGCATTGCTTTTCAGGATCAGCAATGAGGTGAGAGTTCATAGCAATGACCACAAGAATTTCGTTTGTGACATCCCTAATTATCATAAGTCATCACTTAAAATATCTACTAATGTTGCCAGTATCCTTTTAAGTTTTTGTAAATTAATTTCTTTGTATATTGATGTACATGTTCTTTTAACCTTTGGTTTTTCCTTGAGACCTTCTTTAAATTAATATACTTGAATGAGGCAATAAAGCACTGTGGAAGAGCTAATCTTGGTGCAGCTTGCACACAAGCACATCACGTCTGTTACTTCATGATTTTTGAGGAGGAAGGGCAATTTAAAATGCTTAGATGTTTGGCAAACTGACAATTTGTGTTTGTTATTTTTAAATCTGTGTCAGATATCATGAGAAATGCCTCGACATGGAAAAAAGCAACATCATGTATCTTGATGCTTCTAATTTATTTTTTTTTTCAGAACATTTTTTTGGTGACTCCTGAAAACCATTCCCAATAATGTCCCTTATTGTGAGCCTTTAATACTTAAAGGAGAGGCATAAAGTACAGGACACATTGAGATGTTATTGAAAATTTTAATTTAGAGATTAAAAAACCCACACGCCAAACAACCAGCACTGTCCTTACAGTTTTAAAAATTTAGTTAGTTACTGACCTTTTAACAAAACTAGAGCCAAATTTACTCCATGCTTTTGCACCTTCTGGGCTACTGTTCAAAGCCACCTCGAGAACTGTAATTCAGACCTTAGACTACTGTTAGTAGTGCACTGTCTAGATGTATTAAATGAGCTGTGATGTGTGGTGTGGTTTGTTTTTTCCTTTTCCTTCCAAAGTTTGTGGTGTCGGTAGAAGTTTTCGGTGAATTCCACATTACCATAAAGTGCCCAACACTGTACTATAAAATAAAATTTAACAATATCAAAATTCCTTGGGTGATGCAGGTTTTTGTTTGATGGGTTGATCTGAGCAGCATTTTTATGCATGATACTGTATTCTTTTGGAAGTTTTTCTCCACTGGATGATCATTTCACTTTCTCAAATACAGAGAAAGCAGAATGTGTTTATTTGAATGCAATAATGAATTGATTAGTGCAAACGTTAAATGTTGATGTCCTTTGAAATTCCAGTGGTATTTTGCATCTTTTGAAAACCTTAGCTAATCATTCCTTTTTGTTAAACAGCTTTTCTTGGGCTCTAGATCTTCAAGTTATTGCCAGGTATATATTATCTTACTTCATAGGTTAAGAAATTGACATATTAAGGAGAAACTGCAAGCAGAAGGTACAGTAATAATAACTGATGGGTGCTATGCTTTGAACCCTTCACATTAGATGTTAGAAAAAGTAATAACAATTGTGATAGCACCAAGTATTTTTGTACTGTTCAGCCAAGTATTACCAGGGAGCTCTTGGGGATCCTGTTGGTGAGGGAGGAGGGGTGCCCAACCTCCTGTGGTAGCTGTGATGGGATGTGATGAGGGGTCAGACTGTGCTGCTCAGAGGTGCTGGGACCTCCCCTTTTTGCAAACCTGGTGCTGACACCCCCCTGCTCTTCCTGCCCTGCTCCCCTTGGGCCTGGCTGCGGCGCCCCATGGTCACACTGCTGGGCTGTGTGACCCACAGGCACAGCTGGTGACCTCCTTCACGCCCCCTCCTTGCTGCTGCTGGGCAGAGGCTGCTGCAGAAAGCCTCTCTTGGCTTTGGTGGAGATCAGCAGTAAAATGAAGGTGGGTTTTATTTGTAACTTAGGTGGGCTGAAGAACCTGTAAGGGGTGAGCTGACCCTGGCAGGTCTCTGCTGCTCCATCCTTCTTAGAGGGAGGGCTCCTGGCTCTTCCCCAGCTCCAGCATGGAGGAGCTCCTCCATGGGCTGTGGGTGGATCTCTGCTCCCCATGGACCTCCCTGGGCTGCAGGGGCACAGCTGCCTCACCATGGGCTGTGCCTCGGGCTGCAGGGGAATCTCTGCTCTGGCACCTGGAGCAGCTTCTGCCCCTCCCTCCTCACTGACCTCGATGTCTGCAGAGCTGCTTCTTTCTCTTACTCTCTCCTCTCTCAGCTGCTATTGCACAGGGTACTTCTCCCCTTAACTCTTATCCCAGAGGTGCTGCCACTGTGGCTGTTAGCTCAGCCTTGGCCAGCCGTGGGTCCGTCCAGGCGCCGGCCGGCACTGACTCCACCAGACATGGGGGAAGCTTCTCACAGAAGCTTTTTAAATGTACTTGCAGGTGTATGGCTGTAATTCAGCTAGAATTTTCCATTAAATGGCTATGCAGTGTAATCTGATCTGTGATTCACTCTTCTAAGTTAAAAGCATTTTGATATCTTATGCAAACCATAGAGACTGTGGTTTCAATATTTGTATAGTCAATCCACTAGTTGATGAGAAAAAAAAAAACTATCTTGATACAAAACAATGAGGGTGGGATTTTAACACTTGCTATTAGATCTGTGCTAGTTTACTGGAGCCAGCAGAGTGATACCAGCTGTGAAGAGTGGTAGCAAAGGGATCATCACTGCTAGATAAAGCATAGCACGCCTTGCAGTCATTTCTTTGATTTTACAGTAGATATGCCCACATTTATTCAGCTGTTAAAATGACAGCTGTGAAAACAAAGTTTTTGTCATAGGTCCAGATTATGAGTCAATTGAGGACATTATAAAAGCAATCTTTGCAGGAGTGGAAGGTATGAAGTCTTTCAGGTAAAGTTCACCTGCTTTCCTTAGTTTTTTTTCTGAGGGCACTGAGAGTGTGGTTGCAAGTTGCCTTTGAGTTAAAGTCTTTCAAACCTGAGAATGAGAGGCAATAAGAAAAGGTAGCCTAAGTTGGCAGACTTTACACAGATGGTACAGCAGGACTCTTCCTGTCGATACAATACCAAGTGTCTGTGAAGAACTCCGAGGGGTTTGGTGCAGCAGCCACATGGTAGCAGCCTGGGTACGAATGCTGGCTCATGTATTAGGAGTTGTGTCCTTTGAGGGAAAAATGCAGCTCAAAGCACTGTTTTACTGCGGACTTATTTAGGAGGAGAAATCAGAAACTCTCCTATTCATTAGTAACTTCTTGGTTGGTTGTGCTTCAAAAGCAGATGAGAATTGCTTCTGCAACTCACTTTCACACAGTGCAGCTGCAGCCGATCCTGAATGATGGACCAAGCATTTCATTTTCATTCCAGGACTCACTGTGTGTTAGCCTCATGTTCACAAAATGAAAAGTAACTTTATCAAATTCAGGGATTTAGATTTTTATTTGATGTGACAAGCAATAACAACAACAACAACAAAAACCTAAGAAATGCCTGGAGTGTTGTTGTGGGTTTGCTGGTATTCAGATAAAGCAGAGTAAAGTCAATCTGCAGATTTTCACCAGTCAGAAAAAAAATGCTAACAGCTTCTTGCACTTCAAAAGCCCAGAGGCAGTCAATCCGGTTGGAAATTCTGTATGAAACATAAACAAGTACTAGTTCTAAAAGCAAAGTTTGGGAAGCACATTTGGAATATGCTATGGGCTGTATATTATTTCCTTTCTGTGATGGCCTGTTTCACATTCCTCCTGAAAGTCAAAGGAGGAATGCTCCTGATAGTGTACTGCTCCACTACTTTTTTATTTTTGGGTCCACTTCTTCTCTCAAATAATTGTCACTGAAACATGGGGAACAAAGCAGCAACAAACCCCAACATGCAGCACTGAAAAAGAAAGGTACAGTGTGGCCTATAAAGAATCTACTAAACTTGGCTTCAAGGCTTTTCCTATTAGGTCTGTCGACTGGTTCTAATTATTAACTCCTAAACTACTCAGTTTCATGGATGAGACACGGTAAAAATGGTCTCTGCCATGTAGAGCTTACACAATACTCATTTGCCCACAGAAGTTTGTTTTCCAGGTGTGTGTAATTCTATGAATAACTCAGCTACATTGTGGTACTCTGCCTTGAAATGTGCTCTGGAAATTGTAGATACAGCAGAAAGTTCTGTCCTGCCTACAGACCTCAGCTCAGTTACATCCTTGCATTGGCTCCACATTCAGTAATACACCACTTTATGGAGGCAGCAGCATTCTGTTCACTGTTCCTTTTGAGAAAATAACCTGTTAATGTAGTACCACCTGTTTAGCAATGAGCAGGATTATGTACTTAAAATGTTCAGCTGAATAATACATACAAACATCTGACATTTGGCCTGCTCTGAGAATAGGCGACATGCTTATTTAACGATTTCGAAAATGTTAAAATGGTGAGGTAGAAATTAAAATGTCATTTTAAAATATTTGTATTTAACTTATCTGATTCAGTCCTATTCTACATCTCCCCTTGGCATATTTGAACTGGGGGTCACGGTAGCAGTCTGACACTGCAGATACTTTGAACGATATACTGAACATTGCTGGCATTTCAGCCTAATTAGTTGCATCCTATTTTGTGATTTGTCTTTGGTCCTTTGGGTTGCTGGCCCAGGATTTTTTTTTTAACCTTTTTTTTTTTCGTGCTCATCATTGTCTCATTTTAAATGTCAACAGACCAGTATTTGTGTAATTGGTTTTTTCCCCTTACTTCTTTTCTTCCCAATGTCATAAAATTTGACAAGCGATTTCTACATCTTAGGCAGCCTACACATGAAAAATACATCCCAGGACTGAGAGACAAACACAAACTAATCCAGTCTGTGCAGGTCTTGAGTGCAGCCACATACTCTTCTGACCAGTGGTCACTGTTACCCATGGCTCTGAACCAGAATGATCTTCTCTGGGACTGATTTAATCACTTGTGCCAGCACTGGGCTGTCCTGAAAGGCAGATCTGTGTCTTCTCTGTTGGGCTCATTTCTCATGCAAAAACTTGCTGGAGCTTCCTTCTCCCTGGGGTCAGGTTTATCACAGTTGTCTATGATCCTGCCATGGATCCCTCTGGAAGAAAATGGCACTGGGCTTGTTCAACTGGACATTGAGGTTTTATACATCCCAGAAGGAAAGTCTCAAACTGCTGGTTTGCTTTAAATGACCTTCACTTGATGTAGGGTTGTGCCCAAGGGAATATTTAAATCTCTGGAAGAGCTGCAGTCACTGACACACATGAGGATGCACTGCCAGAAAGAGAGGGAGAAGAGCAGTGCACCTGTGTGCTCTTCTGGTTTGCTTTTTTTCCTGCTTTGTCAATGGGATCAGGGTCGAGGTTGCTCCTTTTGTGGGTGGTTCTAGGTCGCTGTAGCCAGTGTGTGCAGCGCTGTTCCCACAGTGGTGCTGCAGGCAGCCAGGAAGGAGAGCCTGGTGCTTTTCCTCCGAAATACGCCTGGGCTCCAGGCTAGTCCTGAAGTGGCTGTGGTACAGGCAGGGTGCCCTGTCTCACTGGATGCCCATGGGCATCATCTCCCTGCTTGCTGAGGAGGGGATAAGAAGCAGCTATAGCTGCATTTATTTGTTTAAACTGTTCTGTCCTCTGAGCAAAAATATGTGGGAACACTCCAAACGTCTTCCCTGAAGACTTACAATTCCCTAATCTGCCTAACAATTGTGCAGTTACCTAGGGGTAGAACTTCTGTTATCTGTGTGTCAGCTGCGAGGGAGAGGCTCAGTTGTTTATTTTGTGGGACTGAAGGTGGTGCCTAAAAAGGCCAACCTGGAAACAGAGACCAGACAGGAGTAAGGGAATAAAGGTGATATTTATTTGAAAGGCCTTCAGAGGTACACCCTGGGCAGGCCAAAGGCTACACCCAAGATGGACAACATTGGTCTATTTGCATATCAGCATAAATTTGCCAGTTAAGCTTTAGCTAATGATGTAACTGCCCCCCCCCCAACTTGCCCCCCTCCTCAAGATGCTGGTTTACACGTTTTGGGCCTAGGACAGTCTGGGTGTCCTTGCAGAGCAAGCCTGGAGAGGCTTTGTTATGTCTGTCTTAGCATGAGAGAACAGCATCTAATAGGCTGCAAGACAGTTCGGAATACTAGGAATACAGAATTGTGAAAAAATGTGAGTTAAAACCTAAGGCATCAAAAGCAGCTCTGTAACCCGAGGCTGCCCCGTGCCCTGACTGCCTGGGCATTGCAAGCACACGCTGGTGCAGGGGCTGCTGCCACAGGTGACAAGGGCCACAGCCAGCGTGGTCACCTTGCCTTAAGGTGGCCCTGCACAGCCCTTCCCTTGCTCCCACTCCTCCCCTGCTGCTGCTCCTGCTGCATCTCTGCTGCCAAGAAGGGTTAGCGCAGGTGCCAAGTGAAACTGAGTGGGTTTAAATTGGAAACACACATTTTTGTCAGCGCTGGTTATTATAGTACGTGCCAGTGGAAATTGGGCTTTTGCTGGAACTACAGGTGGAACCTGAAAGGTCACACACAATATTGAGCTGAGGAGAATGGCATGCTTCAAACGGTGCCATGAAGAGCACGGAACCAGATGAAGGCCTGTGTGGGTTTTCTCTGATCAAAAATGATGATTTAAAGCCATGATTTGGACATGCCTGCCTCGGTGGTTCTCGACAGTGTTAGATGGATTGCTGGGGAAGGAATTGCTTTGTCAAATGACTCTGAGGAAAGAAAAACCACAGCCTGATAAAATCAGAAATTAAAAGCAACATTAGTGAAGCCAAGTCAAAAAGCAGCAAAGTTGCTCAAATTGGTTGCAATGTAAAATCTCCCAATACATTTTTATCCAATAAATATAATTTGAAAGAACGTAAACTCAGAAAAGTCACTGCTGAATTGAGAACTCTGCCTGGCCTTCAGTACTCCACCTGTGCCTTGATTCATAATTTATGCTCTGGCTTTTCGCTGTGCAAGAGGTCTTCACACCTCATGGAATGCATTATAGATGGAGGAGTTTAGGTTAAAACATGCTTTTACTGTGAGGCTTGGGATACCGCCCGCTCTCCACATCAAATTCATGTGTGCAATTTAAACAAGACCTCACTCTGCTCCCAATAAATGCACACCAGATGTATCTTTTATAAATGTTTGGTTTTGCAGCATCTTGACACATGCCAGTAGTTTGAAGGCTGTGCATGCTTCAGTGGGGCATGAAAGCCCCATCCACTCATTCAACTGTGACGTCTTGCAATAGGCAAAATTCTGGTGGTGTCAGCTTTTCGCTGCTCAACTTTATTGAGTTACAATGCCTAATCTGATGCTCTTTTTTTGAATTGTTTTCAGAGGTGTCAGCTTTCTTTAGCTGAGAGGTGACTGAATGGCACAGGAAAAGGAACTTGGCCAAAATCCTCTGATCCGTGATTCCTGATGTTATGTGACATTACACATGTAAGGTTTGTCCTGCAGTGAGACTTGGGGCCTATGTTAAATAAAACATAGTACAGACATTTGGGGCTGGGGAAAGACATTGCTGTCTCTTATCTGGAGACAAGATTTCTGCTGTGGGACCGTATTTATTATGGCCATTAAAAAAAATAAGTCAACTATTTTCTCTATTTAATACTGTAAATTAGATGAAGTTTGTTATTAATTAACATCTGGGTGAACAATAATCACTAGCCAGATGTAGACAATGGCAAAAAACTGTGGCTTAGCTAATCACTGGCCAGAAACCTGGATGGGCAAGATGCTTCCTCACGTCCTCCAGGACCAGGAAGTGTGTTTTGGAGGCTTGGGAAGGGAGACGATTCCCCACCTGAGAATGGCCTTCTGCAGCTGGAAAAGTAGCACAGCATCATAGCTGTAAGTCTGTGAAATGTACTCCGAAAGTTTCAGATCACTCAGCTGTACTCCATAGAAAACTAATTCTATTTTGTTGAAACAAGTAAGAATTCTTGTGCTTCCTCGAGGCTTAAGGAAACAAATCCTTGGTGGTGCTGGTGGTGTTGCTCTTCCAGAGAACACAGAAAAGCAGTGTTTTCTACTAAACCCCACAAGCTCGGATCATGGTTATCTTGGAGAGTGAGGTCTTAACAACAGTCACTTTCTAAAATATTGGTAAACATGAGTTTCATGTTTTTGGAGATGTTCCTCAGGTTCAGGCTTGAGAGGTGGTACTGATTTAAGCAGTGAAATAGACTTCCCCAGAAATCCCTTTGACACACTTGGACTCTCCTGCTTTAACTTGTGATTTTGAAGAATAAATAAACTTTAATTTAGATATCTGAGGAAAAAAAAAAAAAGGATTGGACAATTATTTTTAAAAGAACACCTAATGATGCGTAACACAGCCCCTGGAACAGAGTTTCAGGGCATCTGTGACAAGGAAATAGTGGCTGACACACACTTATCAAAGGAGGAGATAAGAGTAATTGCTCAGTGGATTTGGATTCACCAAAGCACCCTGTGATTATCTGGCAGGGGTCGAAGTGCCCTGCTCTGGGTGCACGATGGCTGCTCTGGCTGCAGCACAGGATGCTGCTGCTTGAGTTTGGTTGGTTACGTGCAAACAAGCTGAGAAAAAAACTTCTCGCAGAAGTTCACCTTCACCTTCTGTCCTGGGTGTATCACTTCTGCAAAATGAGCTGTTCTTGCCAAAAGAATTTGTAGCAAACTCCTTGCCTTCATGACAGGCCTTTAGAGGGCTGGGGTGAGCACAGACGCCTCTTCCAAGAGGGTCAGAGAACAGGGGTGTGGGAATAGCAGGCCTCAGCTGGGAAAGAGACTGTGCAGAGTGTGGAAGGGACCACAAGTGAGGCACAGCTGGCCCACGACCTCAAAGGCATCTTTTCACTGCTGGGAGTGGTTTCTTTAGGTGCTGCCTCCTCAGGTCTCTGCTGTTTGGTCTCTGAGCTGCTCCCAGGCCATTGGGGCAGGGCTGGGCACTGCTCAGAGGCATCAGAGGGAAGGAATTGTGTCTTACCTGGAGGCGTCCTGTTCTGTAGCCGGGCTGCAGAGGAGCTGAGCTGTACCAAGGGCACCCTCTCAGGGTGCTGATGCTTTTGAGGCAAAAGGACTCTTGGCTTCTGAAGTCATTGATCTTTATTGAAAAGTAACAGAAAGACTTTTGAAGAGAGCAGAAAGTCCCTCATGAAAATGGGACTTACGTCAAGTGAAGAAAATCCTTACAGCTCTACCACTTTTCTGCCTGCGCTTGTCCACAGTGCTGGAAAGACAGCGGTAATTTCAAAATCAGAGCATGTGCTTCTCAGCTTATATAAATTGGCTTCTGTGGGGCTGTATTGATTTGTGCTGCCTTGGGACCAGGCACAAACTCGTCCCTTTGATGGTCCAGGGCAGTGGGTTGGTGAGGCTGCAGCAGAGGATGGTGCAGACTGCAGTGCTGAGGCTGGCAGCCCCCACTGTTCATCTCATTCCCAGGCATGGAAAATGTTTCTTGATCACTTGATTCCTAATGGCAAATTTGACTTCTTAAACCATAAATATAGTTCTGACCTGGGGATAATTTCCTTTGTAATTGCATGATGAAATAATCCCATAAAGCAAAAATAATACAGGCTTCATGTGACTCAATATAATCCTTATTTATTGCTCATTTTGATCCTATACAGAGCAAAGTAGTAATATGAATACAGCATCTAAACTATGAACACACTATATACATACAGAGAAGGAACAGTTAATTTCACATAAAATGGAGAAGGCACATAATGCAAGGTAATGCTCACTGTTTCACATGTTGGATGTCACTTTTTCCAAGGAAAAGGGAATGGACCATGAAAGGGGGGTAAATTGCTTCATCCTTCCCCTGCCTCTGAGTATCTTTGGAGGGATTTGGTGCAGAGCAGATCGTGTGCTCTAACCTAGTACCCTCTCTTTCTTTGCAGAAGGGTATTAGACATGAAGAGAAAGTTTAAATATGTAAGGTTTGGGAGTATATTGAGCATTTTTTTTTCTTTAATGGATAGGCAGCAAGTGGTCATGAATAATATATTATACTTCAAGCTTTTGAGTCAAATAGTGAGAGAGATTAAACAAATAGAATTTTGAAATATTTTAAGTCTTTTATGTGGAGATCCATCCACATTAGTGGAGGTTATCAGTGCTTTTTAGGGAACCAGAAACCAATTTCAATATTTTTTCCTTATAGCAGCACAAATGCTCTCCACAGCTCCTAGATGTTATTGCTCCTCCCTGAATGTGTCTGTGCTTCTATATATTCTATTAAACCCGTGGGCTGAGAAGCAGAAAATAGCTTGACATCTGCTATCTCAGTCTTAATCTGTGGGTTAAATTTCTTCAGGGATGTTATTAGACACTCTTTAAAATGTATTCTCTTTTGTTTTAGCTGTTGTTCCCTGGTTGAGATACGGCCCAGAAGGGTCAGTCTTCCTAACCATGCATTTTATGGTGGCTATAGCGTGTTCATGTAGCGACAGCTTTGGGACTTTTTGTGCTTCTCCAGGCTGCCACTGAGCATTTCCAGCTGCAGCATCTACCTCCCTGCTGCCTTTGGATGTTGCTTCATTAATTCAGATTTTCAGGAAGTGTGCTTGGAACTGATATTTGTTGCCTTCTGGGCTTTTTCTTTTTTGTTTCTTGTAAGTTTGTAGAGTTTTGAATATTTCACATTTTAATCCCTATTTGAAGTAAAATGTGCTCCCTCTAAGTTACCCTACACAGGTCTGTTTCGATAGGTAATTCTCATTCCTGACTCACCATCCTCCTCCCTCTGCTTCCTTTGGCCTCACTGCTGTGAAAGTCCAGCTTCATCCTTGCTGCGATCCAGCTTTTGCCTCCACCTCCCTCAAGTGCCATTTACTTTCATTTCCTTTTCTTCTCTCATTTTTCTGTGAATTTCCACCACTTTTACTTTTATCACTTCCTCTCCACCGAGGCTGACAGCAATCACAACTTACTCTAATCTTAGTTTAAAGGTTTTTCCCCTACCTTCTGTCTCCTTGACTTACTTTCTACAAACCACACTCATATTTCACTGTGAGATTTTTCCCTTTGTTGTGCTTTTATGGGTGTCTTTTTAATTCTCTAGGAGCATATTCCTCCTGAACTCTCTTTGGTCTCTATGAAAAGTCTTCAGGCTTTCATCTTCTCTGCCTCTTCCTTCCTCTGTACACGCTCCTGGGTATCTTGCTCAGCCCTACAGATTCTCTCTGTGGCAACACTTTCTGGAATATTTTATTACATCTCTACAGATTGTTTTTCTACTGTCTCCCAGATTTCATCCAGAAAGTCAAACCACGGAGAAGAGCAGATTTACTCTCCAGTCCTTCCTTATCCTTGCTCTGTCTTTCCTTGTGCTTTTCTTCAAGTTAGTTCTCCTTGCAAACTGCCTCCATCTTCAGCTGCTTTCTCCCTTTTGTCCTTTTTCTTGGACTCAGGTAATAATTAAGCCTGGAAGGGACCTGCTGATGTCATCTAGTTCAACCTCCCACTCAAAGAAGGGCAGACTTCAAAGTTAGATATTTATTATAACCATTCTACTGCTATTTCTGATGTGAGTTAATTTCTCTTTTTCTTTCTCCATCTCTGCTATTCCCTGAGATCTCTATCAATTCTATCAGTTGAACTCACTGACCAAGAAAACCAAGACCATAAAGCAGGAGTGTGGAAGCATCTTGTTTGCATCCACTCTATTAGCCCAGTGCTGCTTCTGCTGCTTGGGCCTAATTCGTGCTTCTGGATTTACCCTGGTGTTCAGAGCTTGCTGTCCCCGAGCTTTTCCCAGCCCACAGCCTCCCAGCTTCTCTTCTCCTCTCACCTACTGCTCTGCCCTCTTGTTATCACAGCCTGCCACATCTTTGGCCACTTGGCCACTTTCTTGGCATAGTTGGCCTTGTCTTTGTGTCTCTCGCAGGTTTTTCGTGTGATGCAAAACCCACACGTGTACGAATCCACACAGATCGCTTCTGCTTCACTTGTGGTCTCTCATCTTCACATGCTGTTCTCTGCTGTCTCATTTACTTGGTGTCTGCTGCCTCAAACTGGACACTATTCGAGTCAACTGCTTCTTTTTTTCCCCTCAGCATTTATGTATCTTTCTAGAAATTTTCGCACCTAACAAACTACGCTTTATTATGCCTCAGCAGTGTCTCATGGGCTAAATCAAAAGTTTCAGTTAATGGCTACTGCATCTGTAATTGCATAAAGCCATGGTTTGAAAAGATCCACCCCGAATTTCTGCTCTCTCTTATCATAATTTTAGTAACTTATTTTTCCATTCTTTCCTCAGTTGTCTTTTGAACTCTCTGAATTTAGACTGCAGCTGTACAACAGCAATTGCATTCAAAATAATAAGCTTCAGTAGTAAAGCTGTACATTTGGCTGGAATAAAATCTGTCGTGCATTTTTGCTGTGACTACATTCTGCCCTTCTAACTCAGCTTGAATCCAACCATCCACTCACATTTTCTGTAGTGCCTTCTTTTGAAAGATATTGGTGAGGACTGCAAAAAGTCCTGGATGTGCTTACTCTCATAGTTACTGCTAATCATCTAATACAAAAATAAATGTGAGTAGCATTGATCTTCAGTAATCCCTTAAGGGGCTCATTCAAAATGAATTATGAATTGATCATTAATTTAAGAGATGAGTTAGACTCTTGGATACTGGGTGTGCGTACTCCATTATATAACTCCTGCAGTAATCGTCTGGGGGTTGATGTGTCTGTCTGGGATGTTTCACCACCATGGGAACATGTAAGCTGAAGTGCAGAAAGAAAGAAATGCCTTCATGGAGTTTCCACTCTGTTGCCTCCTTATTCTGGGTTCAGTTTGTGTGGGAGCAATGTTTGTGATTTAATTACTTGACTATATCTGAAAATTGACTGCATGAGTTACAGTTAAATTTTTCCTCTACATTCCAAAAACCCCTTTGACCTGGGACCATTTTTGGCACATAGAATCATACAATTGTTAAGGCTGGAAAATACCTTTAAGAGTCCAACTGTTACATTTTTGAATCTCTATTTCATTACAAGATTTCTCTGTATCAAATGTTTGTTTCATTGCATTATGTGTCCGTGGGATTTTTATTGCATCTATGTAAATGTCTGTTTCACTACAAGATTTCTTCCAAGCTCTCCATTACATTTCGTGCATTTGTTTCTTTTTTGACAAAGCAACCCTTTTGCTTCTGAGGTTTATGAGGTAGTTAAATAGGATTATCCCTGTTTTGAGGAGGAAAATTGAAGCATAAAAATTTATTTGCCCATGATCTTATGAGAAGTCTGAGCTCCAGGAGAAGCACCAAGTTTGTCCTAATTATTTTCAAGCCACTGTTGTACCTGTAGGCCACTTCTGCCTCTTTCCTGGTATTTCCCACGAGCTTTAGGAAACATTTCTAAGCATGCTTTTTGGCAGCCAATGTATGTTTGCAATGTGAGAAGCAGTAATTTTCTAAAAGGGATCACTGGGTAATGCTGTAATAGGAAAAAGGCAGTAGTGTGGATGCACACAATTTGTTTGGGATATTTAGATTCCATGTCTCCTAACAGGTCAGGTTGTGCCCACTGGGTATTTTAAGCCACAGTCTTTTATGCTAGGAGAAATATGTGCTTTTTTGGAAACTCAAATTCATTTCACCTTCACTTTAGTAGAAGGTGGAGGGGCAGCAAGTAAAATGAAAGAACCAGAAGGAAGAAAAACAAATTTGAAGCATTTATTTTGGACAGTTTTCACACATCTTCCTTTTAATCCCTGATTAACAGATGAAAGAAGATACACTGAGACACAGCTCTAGTACTAAACCCTTTGATAACAGAATACAATGTCTTTATTGTACAGGCTTAGTTGATTTGTCTGCATCACCCTCTGCAGCAGTGATTGCTAGGCAGCCAAAGGAGAGTGCAAAGGAGACGCTGTTATCCGTGTGGTGTCCAGGACAGGCACTTACATTTATCCCAGGAGCCATTACTGTCTGTAATGCCTACTGCTGATTATCAAGGCTGGAGATTCCAGTGCAAATAAAAATTGTCCTTGGATGGGCTGGTCCAAAGCAACGATAAATGTCATTGGTTCACTTAAATGCTAAAAGATTTTTCACGTTATTGAACTTAAAAGGAAAGCAGTGAAAGCCCAAAATCATTGTAAATATTTATCAGAACAAAAATGAATATATCTAACATATGTACAACGTCCCCTCTCAGCCATGTCTGAGGATGGAGGAGCGGCTTTGCTTTCTTCTAGATGAGTCTTTCCATGGGCGGTGGCTGCACCATGTTCCACATCTCCACGCGGGACCCCTCCTTCTCCTGCCGGCTGGGGCTGTAGGTGCCCTGTGTCGCGCGCTTGTTGGCCGTGATGGCCAAGGCCACCATGGCCAAGGACAGCACCACCAGCAGGGCCAGCGTCACCGAGCCGATGGAGGTGAATATGCTGGAGATCAGGTCAGCTGCCAGCTGCAAGGATTGAAATAACTGCAATATAATTGCCGTTGAGAGAAGGCTGAGACAGACTTGAGCTGCCCCGGAAGGAAAACAGAAACCATTCTGGGGACAGGGCTTTGCGTAGGTGAGCTACTGCTGAAGCACCATTTACTGGTAGGGTATTAACCCCTCCAGATTTTGTTCTCTGGGCTCCTCAGAAAATGCTTCATGTTCAAGGCAGAGCTGGATGAATTTCATGTAAGGACCCATTCCTTTTGACAGCTTCCTTACCTTGAAAATGACCTGTAAGTTCATATGTCTGTGGGCTGCCATAGAAATTCAGCAATTATTTAATTACTTCATTTAAAACAATTTAAAATCACATTCAAAACAATTCATTATTCCTAATTTTCTTGTGAGCACGCTATTGCTGGTCTTTGCTCCTGCAAGTTAAACATGAGCTAATTTGAATTTATACTGAGTCACATTTCTGTTTATCTTGCTGGAGGAGTGAAATTTATATGAATGTTTATATATATACTTACATATATAGAAAATTTGCTTACATTAAATACTGTAAAATGTGGTATTTCTACAGACATTCCTACCAGTAAGCTTTTCTACCAGCATGTTTGCATGAAATGAGCGTGCAGAGGCTGCACGGGAGTGAATAATCAGTATATTTTCACAAATAAGTTTTAAAATATTCATGCAGCTCTTCTTCCACATACAGACTTCATAGCTTGATCTACAGAAACACAAGCAGAACAGTGCAGGATGAACGTAAGGATGCTCTGATGTTTTGGTTTTTTTCAGTTGTCATGTGGCAGTGGGAAATGTAATAATGTCAGAAGGCAGAGTGCACATAAACCAATCTGTCAGCTGGAAAGCTTCAGACCAGAGAAATTTTATAGTTGGTAGATGAACGTTTTATACACGTGTATGTGTGCACTTTCACGTGTAAAAAATGCTTGTGGTGAGGAGAGCAGTGAAGTGATGTGGTTAGTGTGGAAAAGTGGTCACTATGGACAGAATGACCCTAGCAGGAATTGAACTTCTGGGCAGATTCTGCCATCCATCATCTTTTGATTTGTATTACAAGTGACAGCTGAACTGCCCGAGATGAATGTGCGCTTGAGGCTGAACTTTCAAATCCCCAAATATTTAGAAAGGGAAAGCAGCAGGTCAGAGCCCGTTCCCCAGTTAGATGCTCCGTGTTGCAGGATATTTTAGTCACCTGCTTACTCGTCATTTCTAAGGAAGGGCAATCACAGTCCAGAGCACGAGGATGATTTTGCACTCAGTGATGGATGCCCTGGAAGTGGATGCTGCTCTGTGTGTGCATCCCCTGGACTCGTGCCTTTGCAGGAGAACAACAATGCCAGAGGGAAAATGTTAAAACAATCCTGCCTCTTTTATTCCTCTCTCCAGTTCCACGCTGATGTAAAAGGTCCTGCTATAACAGTAAAAGCAAGTTTGGCTCAGGGGTTCTCTCCAGGGGATAAATGATCGACTAGGATATTTTCCTCTGTCCTTGATGGCTAAATATATTGTCCCTGTGATTTAAAAAACATTTTTCCCAATAGAAATAACATAATGCAGGTGACAGACCAAATGACTACTGCTCTAAAACAAGGTGGCATGAAGCCTGTTGGTCTATTAAATTGTATTGGATTGGGAAGGTTATTTCATCTTTGGATGGTGTTACAGACATATTTGAGATCCTACTTTTGCTCTTTATTCTGTTGGACTATATGACTCTTGTTCCTCTTTTCTCAGAGAGGCAGCAATTTTTTAATGGAATTTTTGTTCTCAGAAGCTCTCTTTTATTTTCATCGCCGGCTTTGGGAAAATAAGGACTAAGATAGTGCAGGTTAGCTCTGATCCTAGGGTTGAACAGGCCATTTGCTAAAGAAATTCATCACCACAGGCAAATGGGTGGCGTGGCCTCGCCTCTGATACGTGAAATTCTGAACTCAGTCTCCTGTTTTCCAGTCCATACTCTTTCCATGCCTGTTGCAAGCATGTCTGTCTCTCTATGGAGACATTTTCATTTATGATAACCTTCAAATTAATTTGATTTCTTAAAGAAGAACTTTTTGCAAAGAATTGGGGTAAAGAAACAACCTGTAACCTGCTAAAATAGAGTCACACATCTAAATCTCATTCTCAAATTAAAATCATCATAACAGGGATTTTTTTCATTTTGCAATAGTTACTCATTAGAGAAACCTTGCCTATCCTGAGCCAATATGTAAAAGAAGTTACCCCACTGATTAACATTTGGAGAGCTGGGGGTTTTTCCACGATAAGATACATCAGCTAATATTATTTCTATGTCTATATTGCTTCTAATTTCTAAATGTGAACAAAAGGCCTTTACTTCATCTTTTTAGGTAGATTCTATTGATCAAACCCCCCGATGTTCCAGTGCTGTCCCCTGGTTTATCAGCCCACAGCTCCCTGCTGAGGTTTCCAGTATGAGGTACCCCCTTAGCAGCTGCACTGAACTGGTAACAAGAGTTGCCAGAAGGCTCTGCAGTCTGGTCCCATCAAAATCAACTGCTTCTTTAGTAATTAATGGCTGAATTGTTAAATTAATTTGGAAAATCAGCTGGCTGATCTGGAAAAAAAATATGTGAAGAGCTCTGTCCCCTGTCATCTCAGAGTCTGTTCACTGAGTGTTTGGTGATGATGATAGACTGAAATAATTGTAACTAGTGATCCCAAAAATAGAAGGATTGAGCAACATTTTTAGTAACATTAGTGCTGCTGAAATAGTGGAAAAGAGGTTTTCTGTCACTGACCATACTGGGTACTTTGCATAAAGGAAGGGACTGGTCATTAAAAATGCAGTTTGAAATTAAAGGTCCCATATCAGCGCTTCAGGCTTTTCTGGTAAGTTCTTGCTGGTGCTTCCACCATGGATGGGTCTGGACTGTGAACTCTGGGATGTTTCAAAGAGTGCCCTGGGGCTGCTCACGTGTGTATCTGTTCATCTGGTGCTCCATCCATGTCTCAGATCCCCTGGCTGTGCGTCTGGGGCATCCTAAGACAGCCACACTCCAGCATCACTTTTCAGCTTCATCTCACAGTTCCCTTCCCCACGCTGACTGGTTAAGACCTGGCCACTGAGCTGAATGCCTGGGAGATTGCAATATACAGTTTGTCACAAGGCTCTTGCAGAGTCCCAAGCAAGAGGTGTTCCTTGGCCTAGAGCTTCAAAAGCAGAAGGGGAAAGCTCTGGAAAGGAAGCTTTTTTTTGGCACAAAAAAAGCCACAGGACAGCTGGAAGCTTGTGAAGGGAAACAAGTTCCTGAACTTTTTTGCTGAAAACCTTTGTTTTTAGGGAAGACTATGAGACCCCCCCCCCATACACTGTGATTGCCTTTCAGAAATAGTTCTTGCTAAATAAGTTACACACCGTGATCACAGCTATTTCTGAATGTAACTTCAGCACTGCTTATGAATAACTAAATATATGCAAGGTAAACGAAGGAGGGTTAATTAACTGGCTGGGCAATGCCTTAGAGATTCTCATTATAGTTTGAGGCTGGACTGAGAGGACTCCTGAGGGCTCTTCCAAACTGAATTATCTTATAAGCCTTTTTAGAATGTAGTTGGTGACAGAACAATTTTAAGAATTCCCCAGCCCCTAATATAGAGGGGCTGCCAGTAAAAGCTGCACCCTTGGAGGTAATGGATGCTGATGGCAAGATGATACCAACAAAATGAAGTTTGCTACCATGGGAAGGCCCATCTGCTTCTCACTAAGTTATTTTATGTAGGATGTTCTATTTATACACCTTTGGATGTCAGCTGGAGCAAGATAAGTTTATTTAGGCAAAATTTTTTAAAAAGGAAAAAAAAATATTATTGAATTTAATTTTCATGTAGTGAATAGCTTCATCTGCAAAGGCAGAAGAAAATGCAGGCAAAAAATCTTTGTCTTTTTCTACAGTCAAGTCTTTTGGCTTTTCACTGGTGGTTTCACATCAAAATTGATTAATTTCTCTATGGTTATTTTAATTATTAAATTAAAATTATTTAGAATATTTACGTTGCTTAAAATAAATCATTGAATAGAGTGATATTTCATTGTAGCTCTGGGTTTTGCTTTTCATTTGGTTATGGAAATAGATTTATTGCTCTGCTTTGGTTCCTTGATTGGCTTAGTAGATGAACATTTTGGATAAGGAGGCCAGTTCAGAAGGCCAGTTCAGAAGTCCAGTTCAGAAGTCAGAGCTCAGAGGCATTTATCAACCCAGTGTACGTTTGCTTATCTTTAAACAAGCCGTCTCCCAAGTGGTTATTTGATAAGAGGGAGCATTGGGGATTTGCTGTAATGACCATTTCCATGCGTGCCAAGTGTCAAAGGCGAGTGGAGCAGCGTGAGGGAGCCCAGCCAAACGCACAGGGCCTCCTCCTCCTCCTCCTCCCGTGTGTTTGACACCAGCACGGCTGTGATGCCTAAAGCGGCAACCTGGAAACAGAGACCAGACAGGAGTAAGGGAATAAAGGTGGATATTTATTGGAAAGGCCTTCAGAGGCACACCCTGGGCAGGCCAAAGGCTACACCCAAGATGGACAACAAGTCACGAGTTCTTCACACTGTTACAGGTTTGGTCCATTTGCAGATCAGTATAAATTCGCCAATTAAACTTTAGCTAATGATGTAACTGCCCCTCAGCTCGCCCCCCTTCTCAAGATGCTGGGTTACACATCATGGGCCTAGGATGGTCTGGGTGTCCTTGAAGAGCAGGCCTGGAGAGGCTTTGTTATGTCTGTCTGAGCATGAGAGAGCAGCAGCTAACAGGCTGCAAGGCAGTTCAGAGTTACACACTAGGAATACAGAATTTGAAAAATATAAGAGTTAAAACCTAAGGCATAAGCTGAGCTGAGCAGAGCTTATCCCGCCCTGTGCCCACACGGGGCTGAGCGGTGAGGCCACGGACACCAGGGCTGAGCCAGACCAGGGAGAGGGAAGATGCAGCCTGGTGCTGGCAGAGAAATGGCAGCAGGTGTGAGGGAGGGAGGCAGCAAGCGCTTCCTCGGGACGCTGCTGCGCAGGGAAAGCTCAGGACGCGTCTGCGGGGTGTGGGAGGCGTGAGGTGCTCTGGAGGCAGGAGCCTGCCTGCCTCTGTGGCTGGGCACCAAGGATTAATCCGCCTTCATTCCAGCACTCGCTCAGAAGTGATTCTGGATGCGTCTCCAGACAGAGACATCAACACAGGCTTTAAAACACAGGGACTGACAAACCCTGGAGACTTCCCTTCCCTGCCACACGCGGGGCTTGCTGGGAATTGTGCAGCTGCTCGTGTGCACTGGAGCTTTTGCCAACGAAGTCTCCGGATCCCGAGTCCTGACACCACTCACAAGGTTATCACTTCATTCCCGGTAAGAACATCTGATCCGTGCCATCCAGATTTACTGCCCCCAGATCAAAACCATTTGCTGTGGTAACGATTGGCTTGAGTAGTCCTAATCCGTGTCAGAATTACTTTGAAAGGTTTGGGGCATATAAGGATAATAGTGAGCAGCCAAAGAAAAGCCATTTACTTGATTAAAAGGCCCATAGAGCTGCTGAGTTTGTTTCATAGAGGATTTACAGCCATCTTATTGGAATTTTTTTCTGTTACAGGCTGAATTCAAATAAGAATTTGTGTAGTTCAAGGAGGAATCCAGTCACACACAAATCTGTTATCATGAGATACACTGATAACCCCAGCTTCTGAGGCTACAGTTTATTTTCAACAGCAGTAAAGTGGCCGTAAATCTATAGATTGACTTTGTTCTAATAAAAGTACATTAAATGAGTGGCACCCTTTTTCTGTGATTTTCTTTTTTCACCTTAGCAAACCATGACCTATTGCTCTCCCTCACATCATCTGCAAAATGTAGCTGCTCTGTTTGTGCTAAACACCAGCAACCATGTCCCAAGAGCTGTTGGGCTGCTCAGTTGAAGAAGAAATAGTAATAATAGTAATAATCATCATCATCTTCTTCTCGGGACTCATTTAAAGAGCACGGATTCATGTCAAGCCAAACACTGCACAGGCCACTGGAAAAGGCAAACTATTTTTAAGATTTTATAAACATCACCTATTTTCTTTAACTGCTTTATCCTCTAATGGTTTATCCTGGTTTCCTGCTTCATGCTGTTGTCCATGTGGGTACTGATCCTTGAGTGTGTCTATACATAGTTATTTTTCAGGTGCTTGAACAGTTTGCTCCTTGCTGCTTTGGTACCTGTGGCAACAAAGGAAGCAGCACTGAGCACACCTCAGCTGATTTTCCACTGTTTATCATCAGTGAGACCACCAGCTCCTTTTCCTTCTGCACACTTCAGAACTCTTCAGTTCATGCTGTGGGCTTCAAAAGTGGCAGCTGCATTGTACAGACATTCCTCTTGTCCCCTAAAGTGATTCCTGAAAGGTGCAACTTTTGCTGTACTGTAAACCTGATGCCTAACAAGTTTCAGGATTATCTGGTAAGAAAAGTATTTGAATTCTCTCAGACTGAGAAGCAGAAAGCAAGAGTTAAAAACAGACCTAGAAAGACTGCTGCAGGGCTTTTCTCTAGTTTTGCTTCATGAGTGAGAACAAGGCCAGTTTGTAGGACCAGATTCAGCTGTGGAGCCTTGAACACCTGAAGAAGATCTCAGTGGCCTGAAGGTGTGGCTGCTTGCCCCTGCAGCCAGCCAGCCCAGAGCTCCAGTTCAGGGTGGCCTGTAGTTGCCACACACTGGCTCTGGTGCCTTCTCTATGCAAGGCAACACCCCAAGGCAGCATCACTGCTTTTTTCTCCACATCTCAGGAGCTTTTCCCCCTGACCCCATGGTCACTGGGAGGAGGCTATCCTGTTGTCCCTCACCTCCCTCTGTAGCCCTCTGAAAATACCTCTGTATTACATCTTGAACTTCCAGCATTGCCACTGCTGTTTCTGCCATCAGCCTCTGAGTTATTTTCCTGATAGCTGCAGGGAAATACAATCCCACTGTCTGGAGGGCCTGAACGAGACCCTGAGTCCTGTACCTGCCCCTATGGACATTGCTGAGGGAAAAACTTAGGTGACTACTTCTGATGTGTGCAGGGTATCCACAGTATTTAGGCAGGTCATCTTGAAGAAGAAAGATTTTAGGTAATTATTTTAATTTTTTTTTGTTTTCTCTTGGGTGTTACTGTCTGAATATTTTCTTAAAATGTCTTTGAAGAAATTACATTCACTACCACCTCTTTATAGTGTATTTTTTTAATATAATGTAGTTTGAATAGTTTGTCTTAGTTGACACCTGGCAGTTTTAATTGATTCCTTCCTGAAAAATGTCATCTTCTAGTTTTCTGACAGTTCTTGAAATCAAGGAAAAAGCATAGAGAATTCATGTTAGCTGCTATAATGATAAATTGATCATCTGGCTTGACCAGTTATAGATCAGAAAAATGCAATCTTTACCGTGAGGGAAGAGTTACATCTGTGGCAGTCTGCGAGAAAATGAAGAAGATGGAGATGATTGAAGTCTAGGATTTAGCTGGGCTTGCAAAGAAAGCACCTCATTAAGAAATTCTGACAGCCTCCCTCCTGGCACGTGAAGTTGCACTGTTGTGACACTACAGAAGTTAATGAGGAAGTTTGTTCTAATTATAGTGGAGCAAGAAATTGGAGATTGGAGACGGAGCTCTCTGAAGCGTTGCAACTAAATTGTAAAGCAGACTTCAGTAAAACAAGGGTGTCGTTCACATTAGTCTTGATCTCGCAGTCAGATCAGCTTACCCAGACCTCTTCCTCCCCACACTGGGCTGCAGGACCATGCCCAGATCACTTCAAACAGTGCTGTGTTTAAATCAGAGCAATTTGGCCCCTCCTCAGTGCTGGTACGTGCAGAAATATGTGGCTCAGGTGGCCTTCTGTCGGCAGTATCAGCCTTTTGGCCAAGAAACCTTTCCAGCTCTGAAGGCTCCCTTTTAGGAATTGACCTTTAAAGGACAGGTTGCCTACAGTAACTATAATTTCTTTAACTACTTGCAGTGTCGATATCTGGTTTATATCAACTGTTTAATGAAAGCAGTCCAGCCATGAAAACAGAGGTGCTTAGTACAGCTGGGATGGTCTGTCTTAGGCAGAGGGAACAAGATTCCTGGGTTTGGCCAGTGCATGGTACCTGAGCTCAGCCATGGACCCAAACCAGCCAGAAGTACGTAAGCAGCCCCCTAAAATCTGCATCAGATGTTTTTCTGGGTCCGTATCTCGCAGATTACAGAATGCCTTTTAGACAGCAGCGTGGTGGCTGCACAGAGAGAAGTGATTTGGGCGGCAGTTTGGGAGGGCGGCTCTCATTAAGCTGTGGGCTTTGAGAAGGCTCCGTGATAGCGCTTCTGCAGCACCTGCCAGTGCTAATTCTGTAAGTGCTCCAGCTCTTTTTAAGATCATCCAAGTGGTGCAGCACAGATTAAATGTGCAGCTCCAATGTGTTGTTATGAGATGCCTTTTAAAATTCTATCGACAGCCTCTGGTGTAGGAACTTCACCATCTGCTGCAATCTGAAAGGATAAGAGGGAAAAATCTATAGCTGGTGCAAATCCAGGCAAACCATGCTGAGGAGGAGTTTGTCCCATAGCTGCTATATCACAGACAAATGTTTTAGTAAAGGTGTCAGTCTCTGCGGTGCAACATCCTTTTCCAGTTTGGGAAATGCTTTGGGGCATCATACAGAATTATTTTTGTGCATGGCTGCCAGCACGGTGTATCAGGTGGTGTTTCTCCACAGGGGATAACTGCTTTGCAGCTTTGGGACAGCAGATTCTGTATGAGTACCTCTTGGTGGTAGATAAAAGCCTCATCAGGCAAGCATCTTGCAGGAAGGGATGGGGGATATTTAAACTCAAGACTATCACTGAAAACACTGACTTTCTGTTCTTGTCTTGCATGTGGCCAGATTGAGGTTACTGCATCCCTGTAGGTGCCACAGTAGAAATGGCACCTGAAGAGGGGTTTGGAAGAACACACAGGCCTTTTGAGGAAGTCTGTTGTCATGGGAGAGTGAAGTGGGTGTGAGAGGGTCAGTGGGTTAAACCCCAAAACAGGAGAATAATAGGAAAAGATGGTACAGCGGTGAAGATGAGGGCAGGACAGCTTCCAAGGAAAAGAGGAGAAGGGAGGTTCAGTAGACAGAGTGAAATAGTTAAAATGATGAGAAAGAAGAATGGATTTCAAAGCTGCTTTTTTCAGTGGTTGCATGGATGTTGATCAGACCAGCACGTGCAGGATGATGTGACACTCAGGATAGGGCTGATGGTAATGACAGCATTTGGATAAGAGAATGGGGCAAGAAAGGGTAACATAGGCTATCAACAGCTAAGCAAGCAACTAAACCATTCGTACTGCAAACTTCTGCTTTTCTGATTTTTTGCATGTATATTTTATCTGTCATTCTAGATTCCAATCTTTTCTCTATTGGGAAAAAAAAAAGAAAAGAGAGATTTTGCTGAGGTATTTGTAATCTGGAAGTACTGTCTGAGTGAATACCTGCTTGTTGTTTCTCCTAATGTGTTCACACTAATGTGTTTCCTTGCACTTTGTTTTCACCAGGAATGATTTACCTGTATTAGGAATTACCAGTCTCAATTAACTTTAATGGAGTTGCACAACCTGACTCGTGCACAATGTGGAGTTGCTCAAAACTCCACTTTTCAGCACACAACAGCTGAGGTTAAAGATCTCTTTCTTAATTAGTGACCTCCTTCTTAACTAGTTAGTGGTAGGTGTTCTTCTATTTCTGTAACCAGGTCTTTGAGAGCAGCCCCAAGGACCCGCCCAGCACCACAAAGGGGTGCAGCCACCCCCTGTGGGCTGTGGTCCCTGACTGTCACCATGGGTAGCAGAGCCCAGTCTTCTTGTCCCCAGGTCCTGGTTCTCTTGCGCAGGTGCAGCCTGTGCTGAAGCTCAGCCCTGCCTCTCCCCACTTTCTGTGGGAATGAGAACCTGCTCTGTCCAGTGATGCGTAACAAACAGGTGGGTCAGCTGTGCATGGCATGGCACAGACTGCTACAATTCCTGGCCGATTTTGTAAGTGCCAGCCACTTTCCATCCCTGCTTCTCTGTTAATAAGTGGAGCCAGTGATCTCAAAACTGTTCCTCGAAATTCTCCTCTGTGCTTGGTGCTGAGCTCCTGCAAACCAGCCATGTGTTGCTACCTAGCATTAATAGGATGCTGTCAAGTGGTGATGAAGTAAGGAGCGCTGTGACTGTTTCACACTGTCAGACAACAAGGTATCGAGTCAGCAGCGAGCCTTTGCTGGGAGCAGCACTTCGATTGCAGCCATCTCCTGCTTCCAACTGTAAATATTAATAGTATAAGATAGACCTTTACTGGCTACATAATACTTGCCTTAGCACGCTATGTGACACTGTCACGGTACTTCGCTAATTATATTCCTCCATAAAAACTTTCAGTGTGTTTTTATCCTACTGGCTGCTTTTTTTTTCTAGTAGAAAGTTGATTTGAGACAACAAAAATCATAGTGGTTTAGCTTCAGGAGAGACTTTGGAAGAGATGCTTGCAGGTAAAATGTAAATGAAAAAAAATCTAAAAACTGCTATGCTAATAATTATTCAGACTTGATTTATATCTTTCATTTCTTAGCAGTGCTATTTTTGGTCTTTTCTTTTAAGTCTACTTTCATCTTGTTGATAGAATCATGCGAGTGCATCTCTACCTCTGAACCTCACCACCATCCTCAGGGATTCTTGGATCAAGTCCTGCATACCTAATCTAGGACTTAATAATTGTATTAATATTGCTGGCATTCAACAGGTTTGCATCTGAATGTGAACTGGATGAAGCCAACCCTGATAATTGCTTTTTGGATATCTGCTGAAGATGCAAGTTTTTTAGAAATTCTCTTTCTATGTTATAGCCAGCATAGTACATGAGAAAAAGGTCTCTAAAAATGCAGTAGAAATTTCTCTTAACTTTATACTTCATGCTTTTACCTTACTGCCACCTAAAGATAACTAACAGAAAATACATTGTACTTCAGATTAGAGAGTTTTACTCTGATATGCTGGGAAGGAATGGCAGCCTTGTCAATGTCTTTCTTTAAAGAAGAATCCCTACACTTTCAGATTTTCTTGAAGATCATACTTCCGGAAAATAGGAAAAAAATCTGCTGGCTCAGCTCACTGAGTTTACCTCTGGTCCTCCACGGCAAGGTGTACTGACTCTGAGGCCAACTCACCCTGTTTCTGGCCAGGTGATTAACTCAGATCTCCTCAATGCAGGCTGAAAGAAGCATTTTCTACAGTGTGTGGGGTCAGGTCAAAATCCACCTTTATCTACAGGTGTAAGGCATTTCTGATACACCCACCCTTTAACTCCACCTATCCCAGATAAGGGAACAGGCAGCCTGAGTGGTTCCTCCTTCTCAGCCCCATCCTTGATGCCTTATGTCTTAAACAGTAGTTTTCAGTTTGGAGGGTGCCTTTAAAGCAGTCATTTGTCAGAGAGGGGAACCGAGGTGTGAGATAGAAACACAACTAGCCAGTGATCAGTTAGGCAACCCGTGGTGGAAACGCTGATTGAATTGAATCTCTTCCCTCTGCCTGAACTCTGCCTGTCAGTCACACCAGGGCAGCCCTGCCCTGCCCTGCTCTAACACAGCCCCTGACAGTGGCACTGGTGAGGTCTGGCTCAGGGTGTGCCCTCCAGGCTCTGCCTTGCTGGATGTTTGCACAGTTGCTGGTGCACTGAGGCAGGAAGCCCTGAGCAAGAGAAGCTGTGCCTGATAGGTGGTCTTTCATGGAGCTGTGGCAATCAGACATTTTTACTGTATGACGTATCTTTTTTGGAGTGAAGTGTGGCATTCTCTGTTGTTTGAACTGCAATATTGTGCTTACACTGGTAATAAATCCCTCATATGTGCCTACTAGGGGTTTGCAGTCTGAACTTAGACTAAACTCACATTTCCACATCAACTGACCTGTTGTTATTTATTGCCTGAGCACCAGGACAGATGCTCTTTCCCGGGATGGCCAGGCAGTGACTCCTCTCAGGCAAATACCCTTGAGTGCAGTCCTCACTCCTCAGCTCCTGAGGCTCAGCTCCATGCCCCGTGGGACTGTGACAGATTCAAGCCTGCTTTGGTTTTATAGATTCTCAGGTACTGAAAGGATCTGGCTCCACCGGCCTCATTACCTGTAACTGCCTCAAACCATGATGATCCATCTTGTTAAAGTACCCAGCTGTGGCCATGTTGCAGTGTTTGGAGATTGTTCATCCTCTGCCAGAGCTCCATTCTGAAGTCTCACAGACCTGACACTTTGCTTGCTGGCTATCTATATTTTCCATACCACAAATAAGCCATTTAATTCAACTAAAAATGTAATCAGTGATTTCCAAAATCCTTTTATTTATGGCTCTGAGTAACTCTTCTGATTGATCCTTGCATCCTTCCTTAAAATATTCCCAAACTCATATGTATTAGCAAAGTAATGAGAAAATCAGGCAAGTTATATAAAATTTTTGGCAGAAGTGTCATAAATTAGTGTTTTCTCCTGGAAGAATACTTCTTCTTCCTCCTTCATCAGTAGTTTTGGGAGACGATGAAAAAAACTGATCATGAGCTAGGAATCTTTGACTCAAAACTTTCTGGAGGTGAAATAAATTGTTTCAGGGCTCTGGGTCCAGGCCAGTTGCACTCTGAGCAGCCTGGGTACTCCTCCAAGGGAGGGTGGGTAGCTCATACTGAATGGAAATTTAGCGTCTATGCCTACTCCATCTAGAGAACTTCACTGCTTTGGAGACTACTGCTTAGCAGCAGGTTCTACCAATAATGCTTTAGTAGTTTTAAAGTATTTAAAGTAGCCTGGGGTAGATTGTGGTGTCTCTCTCTCTCTGTCCAGTTCCTAGTGAAGAACAAAATAATAACACTTGGGCAGCTTACAGAGGTGCCACAAGCATTCACTTGAAATAACAAAGTCATTTTTCCTGTGCTCACATGCAGCCCAGGTGTTCAGTGCTGTCCTCATCTGTTTAACTTTTACAAATCCATTTCACTTATGATTTTCCTTATTTCTGTAATTTCATTTCCCTCAGTATCACTTTGTGCCTCCAGGATCTCCTTCAGAACCACCTTTTTGGATGGTTTCCAGAAATGGCAGCACTGACAGGACTGACGGGTTTTGGGACTCCTCTCTGGCTTCCCTGGACAGATCCACAGGGAACCACTGGAGCTGCCTGACAATATCACTTACTGAAAGGACAGGGGAAAATTTGGGTGGGATAATAACTTCCAAACCTGTAGAAAGCGACAGAAGACCTTTTACTACTGGGATTTGGTCTACCGTGAAAGATGTGTTACGCTTTCACGTGTACAGAAACTGAGCATTTTCTTTCAGCCTGAATGAGGTTTGTATTTGATTAAAGGAAAAAATGCAATAAGAAAGGACCAAGTGCAATTTTCCAAGAGGCACAGCACAGTGTCCTGCCTGATTCTCGTGTGCAATATTCTGATTAGTTCCCAAAATGGTAGTGTTTGGGATAGAAAAAGGCAACAGTGACACCCTTGTATAAACTCTGTGCCTAGGCTGCCGTTTCACTGAGGGGTTAGTCAGCCAAGGTAAGACCAGACATATGCATTAGCACTGGTGAATACAAACTGAAATTAGCCTTGCAGAAGAAGTGCTGTTGCCAGGCCCTGCCAGAGCCTAGTCTCTAGTTTGTCACTGATTTTAATTGGGAGCAGGTTTGAGTTTTTCTCTGGGGTTTCTTTATTTTGGCATGGGTTGGGGGTTTTTTTGGGTGCTGATTCTTTTGTGTGTGTGTATTTTATTTTTATGTTGTTGGGGGTTTTTTTGGTTGGTTATTTGGTTAGTTGATTGGGGGTTTTTGTTGTGTTTTTTGTTGCTGTTGTTCCAGGATTATCAGCTCCCAGGTGTCAGCCAGGCTGTGTTCACACCATGCATCCTTTTCCTGGATAACTGATACAAGGCCAACAGGGGAGAAAAAGTCTTGTTACAGCATGATCAGGGAAGCAACTGCACCTTTAATTCACCCACAAATGGTTACTGCTTGGAGAAGAGGGAACAGAGGGTCCTGTCCCCTGGGAGATAAGAAGAGGACAGCTTGTGATGTTACCAGTGCTTCCACCGAAAGAAAGAGAAATATTTCCATTTATTTCTGTAATGGATAAATTAGACCCCAAAGTATTAATGTGTTTGAGAATCTCCAGAATCCCTACCCTACCATTTCACAGGCACCACCAACAATCAAAGCTATCTCCAATGGTGCAAAATCTGTTCACTCTCAATAATTACAAAGATTTGTAAAGCTGCTGATTTTCTTGTCCTTTGAATTACAGCAGTACCACATTTTTTACTTCAGTGCTCTTATTTTTTTTGAAAACTGAATAATTTGTTTTACCAAATATGATTTGAATAAATTTAAGGACTATTGTATTTGCTGCACATTTAGATTGGTAGAAAGTTCAGATATTAGTGTAACAAGCTCTGCCTCTCATTTAAATGGTTCTCCGTATCAAAACAGATAAATGTTCTTGATCATTTGAAACCAAAATATTTTTCAGATTCTCAGGAACACTATTTCTTTTTATTCCTCTTCAGTGGAATAATATTCCATAAGCCTAGTAAAGTGTGTGATTTTTTTTCAGATGTTATTAGGAATGGAGCTTCACATCAAGAACTGAAAAATAGATAGAACATTAAGTCTCATGAACCATGTAAGAGAAAAAGAAAAGACATAAAATTTAGTATCTGAACAACGCAGGCACGGAGTGCATGAATGTGTTATAAAGTGAGCAATGACTGAAGTAAATGCCCATGTGATGTGGATGTGGGTCCACAGGGAAAACATCAGAAGGTGAGACTAGGGAAGACAATGCCATTGCAACAGAAAGGAGGGTGTACAGACAAAATGTGTTAGTCTGAATACTCAGGTGTTACGTGAACGCCGTGCTTGAGCTGATTCCTGTTCTGCTGAATGTTATGCTGTCATATGTCATCTGGGCTCCCTTTTCTGCTTATATTTACCATGCACATTAAATATTCAACTGCTTTTCACTGATGCGTGCAGCAATCCTGGCCTTGTGAGGAGCTTTCTTGTCTTCCCCAACTAGGACACATTAGATAACCCCATTGTCTTTGCATCCTAATGTTTCTGTATCTTACGTTTTGACACACATTAAATGTGTTTCGTGCAATATCCTTTTAGAAGTTTTAGTTAAATCCTGTGTTTTGGATGCAGACTAATACAAAATAGCAAAGGGTATTAAGGCGTTGTTCTGCTCTGAAAAACAACAGCAAAAATGGCATTGTGACATTTCCAGTGACTTCCAGAGCAGGGCTGCTTATTTTATAAATCTAAAGATGTTTCTTCTTACCCCACATTCGACCTGGCACTGGAATAAAGCTGAGCCCTCTCTGGCTCCTACCATCAATGGTAGCGATTCTGCCATGGTGGGTGATCTACAGCCACACAAATGGTGTGAAAACAAATAAACTCCAGCTTTTTCCCAGCTCAGTTACGCTGATTTTGCTAGGCTAATAAAAGTAAAAACTCACTTCAGTTGATGAAATAATCTTATTTCAACAGCCTGCCATCAGACTGTAACAACCTGTGCTGTACAAACAGTTGCCCTGATGAGGCTTTTCTCAAACCTAGTAAGGCACTACAGAGAGTAAATCAGAAGTACCAGGGAATGCCCTTTATGCTTCCAGCAGCAGCTTTGCAGGATGTAAGTTACATAGCCCAGAGTGTTAATTTCCTTCCTGCAGCCTTTCTAGGTCTTGGGAGCCTCAGGAAAGCTGACAGGTGAGAGTTGGCTTCTGCTCTTTGATAGTTCTGCTGCCCCAGGGCTTGCTCCCTGCCTGGGGAGGAATGCCAGCAGGAGTGTCATGGGCTGGCTACACTGACCGTGGGTGCTGAGAGCTGAGGGCATCAGTTTTGAACAGGTATTCAGTCTTCTCTCTGTTGGTCCTCCAGTTGGGTTCAGTATGATGTTAGAACATGTTAGTGAGTTATTTTAAACCCCCCTGATTTCCTGTGGTTGTATCGTTGTGAGGCACCTCACCCGCGGTGCAAATAGGACAGGGCACTTCAGAGAATGGTGTCATTTTGAAAATATTGTACTGTCCGTGCCAGTCTTTTTCAACAGGCTGTAAGAGCTCTGGGGAAGACAAAAGTCACAGCAGGTACAAATGTGCTCCTCATTAAGACACCAGCCTGATGCTCCCCAGTGGCTTGGCCTGACCTTGCTGCCTGGAGCCCTGGGCTGTTCGGTGACACCATCCGAGGAGAGCCTGGATCTGACCCCCACGCAGGGGGAGACCCTCTGCTCCTTCCCTGCAGGTTGTGACAGCTGGAATAAGCTTTTCAGGGACCTGGGGCACCCACAGCTCCTCAGCTCCTGCTGTGGAGGAGCAGCAGGTGAGTGGCCTGCCTCAGGCTGGCAGCACTTTACAAGTTCAGTTGACTTACCCAGCTTTACTTGCTCATTTTACCACACTCCTGAGGCTGGCAGCTGAAAATTACTGTCTTAGTGTTGTCAACATTGGGCATTCAATCTTAGGCTAAGAATAAAAATTATCATATTCCCTTAAAATATATTTTAATAAGAATTTAAATTAATTTTTTAAATTTTGTGTTATATTTTTGTCTGTCTACTGCTCTTAAAGTCTTTTTGGGAGATCTAACAACATATCTGCTTACATGGAGGCTGAAATGTGCATGAGATCATAAATACCAGATATCTAGGGCAGAATTATTTGAAGGTGTTTCCAGTATAGATACCCTAATTTTCCAGTTTTCCTATTTTTTCCAATATTTCTACCCTAATCTCACTGATTAAAAAATTCAAAAGTGTCCTATCCATCTGCAATACGAGAGAGCATAAATTCAGGACAAGAACAAATCTATACTGATGACGAAGAGAATGAAGTGCTTTCAAATTTTTTTCAATCTCAAGACAGAAACTGATGGGAGTACTGGCTTAGAACTGGTGCGGAGTGGAAACTTAACCTGCATGGCTGTACTGGCCATCAGATTGCTCTGTAGGCCTCAAAAATAAAATCCTGCTGCTGTTTCTGTGTATGAGGTAGAGGTGCACAAGAGCAAGGCATACAGGTAAAGCCACGGTGAGACTGGGGGAAAACAGCCTGGTTGTTACACTCCTGATGTCCACGTCTTTTAGTCAAATGATAATTATCCATTAATAGCCTCATAAGTATGAATATGTAAATAGCTATGGAATGCATTATTCATGAATCACCAGGCATTAATTATTGTAATTAAGTATCATTTGCTACGTTCGTATTGCTAACCCTTCCAGTTAATGAATACATTAGCTAATCACTGTAGAGCAGATTCAATCAGAATTCCCTGTGTCTGTGCTGTGGAAGCCTGAGAGAGTTTTATCGAATTTAGATTCAATATTGAACATATCCAACATGCTTATCAGTGTATTTTTAATGACATTAAGTGTGAATCATAACCTCCAGTGCATGATGCTTGTCCTTGTGCCCAGGAGGATCGAACGGTACCAGCTGGAAGAGAACGTGGAAGCAGCAGTGGTGCAGCACGTGGCAGCAGCTCTGTGAACCAAGGAGAACTTTAATTCTGGGACATGAAATCCACCTCCACTTTCAAGCCTCATGTATATTCACACATACAGGAGGAGAGGGGGAGTGTTTTGTGAGGGAGTTCTGTCCCAAAGGTGCCGCTGGTGACAATGTTCAAGGAACAATTTCAAGGCTCAGCTGGAGCTGTTTGCCAGGCGGTGCCTTTTGCCAGCACCATCAGGACACAGCCCTGGCAGGATGTGCTCCCGGTCTAACGGGGCTCAGGGCACTCCTGAAACACAAAGTAAAACGAACAGCCCAACCCTGGCTTTTGTCTTTACTCCCTGGAGATCCATTTCAACTAACAGTAATCTCAGTAACAGAAAAAGAAGATTTGCAGCAGCTTTTATTTCACTGCCTTTTTAGGGTTACAGTTCTTAGAACCAGGCCTTGTGGGTTTTGAAGTAGAAATTTTGAATAATTTATTGCAAACAAGAGTTTCATTATTTTTAGAGAGGATCACTAACTCAAGATATAAATATGTAAGTTCAAGTGCTGAAAGTTAATAGAAACAAGTAAAATGCCCTCTTGGCTGAACTTCTGGCTGTCAGGACAGAAAAAATATTTGCAAAGAAAGAATGAAATCTTATTTCATCACTGTTAGTTTGAAGCAGATTTTTTCCTATTTTTAGGTTCACCAAAGTACTGTAGTCACGTGCAGTGAGTAAATGATTATTGGACCTAGTTTCCTCAGTAATCTGGGAGTAAGATAATCTGAATAAGCATACATCAAGGATATTTTCAAATTCACAAACACTTTGCACTCCTTGTAGTTAAGATTGCCATAAGATACTGACGTGGAGAGGAATCAGTCAGAGCCTGTTTTTCTAAGGGCCAGGAGTAGGAACAATGGTCAATAAAGCAAACCTGCCATTCCCTGTAGACACTTAATCAGTGAAATACCCACCATGCGTTTTCCAAACCCAGTGAAGAATCTGCTTTCATTCATCCCACAGCTGATGCAAATCCCTCTGCTCTCCCTTCCGGTGTATCCGTCACTGCTGTCTTCCCCCTCTTTTTAGAAATCTTAATTCTGCCTCAAGCCCAAACACTGTTACTTCTCATTACCCAGCTTTCTGAATGACAGTCACTGGCATCTGAAAAACAGTTTCAGTCTCAGTATCATAGAGGGATCCTTTACAGATATTACCAACACGGGGCATCACAAGCCATACCTCCAAAAATCATGACCTTGCTTTCTGGCTTTCTTCCATTTGCATGTCTTGTACCCCCCCCTCTAATTCCGAGTGTATTGAGATGATGATTTCCCAACCTCCTCTCAATGCCCAAATTAGTAGGAGTGTATTTTGATGTTTCTTTTTTTTATAAATACTGGTTTTCCACAAAAGCATGAACTTGGCAGGGAGTTTGTGTTCTGAATAAAACAAAATCAACTACCAAAAGATTTGCAGCACAACTGCAACACAGGAGATGTATGAAAGTCTTGTTTCATACCTTCATATTAAACATGAATAATGGTCTTTTCAGCCGTTCTAAAAACTCTTAACAATGGGATGTATTTACAAAAAGATTAGTGCTTAGGTTCATTATTCATCCAGCTATTTTTTAATGTTTGCTACTATACCTGTTTCCCTTTACTTGTCTGACACCTGCATCTCTTGGAAAAAAATATACGTATGAAAATGATTTAAATTAATCTGGCATTTGTTTATTTATTTTTTAGCTTTTAAAAATAGAAATATCAAGTCTGCAGCACTGCACCTGGGGCAGTTGGAGTGGCTGAAGAGCTTCAGCGGGAAGCACCTGCCTGGCCCTGCCCTGCCACGACTCCTGGAAAACTCTGGGATGAAGCAGCCTTGGTTGGTGTGTGGTGTTCCTGTGAAGTGTTCAGAAAACATGGCACACTGAAAGCAAATGAACAGAGCCATCAGCAGGAAATGAGGAGCAGACATAAAGAGACAAAGGCAGAAGGTTTATTTTGTGTATAAAGGTAGGAAATTTATGTACACGTGCACAATGCAGTTGAGGATACAGAAGTACAAAGAGGAAAAGAGCAGCATTTCTGAGGCCAGGGGATGTTTCATGATGACAAGGCATTAGAGGAAGGAAAGAATTCGATTACAGGTGAGTGTTTTCAGTAAAAGAAAGAGTGAACTGATGCCCTGCTAATACAGTTTAATTTAAAGCTTGTGTATTGCTGTAAATTCATATAAAACCTGTATTTTATATTGTAGAAACACTCATATCAAGTTTCTAGTAGGGAATAGAAAGAGTATTGGAATCTCTACACAAATGTGTTCTTTTTGTTTTCACATTTTGGATATAAGTCTAATGCCAGACATACTGTGATTACATTTATTGCTTGCTACTTTCTTCAGCATTAATACCATGATGAAATCTTTGCTTAATTTCGTGTGTCCTGTAGTACATATTCTATAAAGTACATAACGGTTCGATTTAGTTATGTGGAAGCCGAACTAAACCCAGTGAGAAAATAAACCACACCAAACTTCATAATTTTCTTAATTGTAGTTATTTAAGGGGAAAAAAAAAGTTTGAACAGCTTTGGTTAGTAGCAGCACTTTTTTTCGTTCAAATTTAAAATTTCTTATTTTTTTGCCTTTAGTTAGCGTTCTGAAATAGGATAGTTTTTATTTCAAGTTATTTGTGATTCATTTTTCATTTCAATAACACTGAACTGAGTAATGATTTTTGCTACGATTAAATGAAAGCTACAGTTTGGAAAAATATCCCAAAATAATATGCTATTATTTTAAATTTCCCCACATGAAAGCAATTTTCCAAAAAAAGAAATATCCAAAATGCTGTTTGGTTTTGTTTTTTTCTCTTTGCTCGTGTTCTGTAATTCCCAGTATTACATGTGATTGCCAGTAAGCTAACTAAACCTACATCTGATAGATTATATAGCTTTGTTTCTGACACTGCTACATTAATTTCAGTGTATTCCCATCCAGTGTTTATTGATTGCTTACAAAGAGGAAACTATTTTTTTGCTAAATTTATATTTATATATATATAAACATTATTTATAATGATTTTTAATAAGATAATAAAATTAGGGCAATGAGAAAATTGCCCTAATCGCTTTTCAGGTATGATAAAGACAGAAAAGAAATTATCTTTGTGTACAATTCTTATAGGTAAATTTACTGTGCTTAATTTTCGTACTAAGGCAGATGCTAGGAACAGGAATATGTGACAGGGATGAATCATGATTTTTTTTTCCACAAACATGCAAAAGTTTGTTTGGTTTTTTCCCTCCCCCCTAACACAGGAGTAGGGTTTTTAACAGCACGAATGTTGCTGCATTTGTGCGCTGAATGGTACTCAAAGAAATAACAGACTTGGGGGCATTTATAAGGGTGGAAATAAAAAATAGTCTTGATCCACTGTCAGGGGCCTCTGCCACATCCTCCTGTGGCAAAATAGAAAGCTTAGGATCTCATTTATACACATTTCAGGGTGTCCTAATGTCACTGGAGATTTAAAGGTGGGATTTGCTTTTCCTGGATGCACCAGGTCCAACCCTCAGCGAGTTAGGGGGGACTGATGAAGGAACAGGGTCAGGTTTGAAGCAGGGAAAAATTATATCAGTGGTTTCGAGGACATCTCCAAAAGATCAGCTTTTCCCTCTGTAGTCAGAAAACCTCCCAGTGTGGTGTTAGTCTTTCCTATAACTCTGCTACCTGCCATGTAGCTGAATAACAAAACACCATCCTAGACACACTTATGCTTTCTAATCCTCTCTGAAGGACCATATATAGAGAATCTATGCAAATATAATAAGGAATGTCCAAATAAATTATTTCACCATTCATGAATGGGGTTTTTGCCTTAAAGAATGGTTAAAAAAACCAAAAAACCCTCACTTCTTTAGTATTTAACAATGTATTTCAGTTGTGTCTGCACTCTCAAAGGCAACTACAAAGATATTTTGCTAAAAAAATTTTGTTAAATCTCCTGGTGCTCATAATTTTCAGGTCCTTTATTTTCATTCTTTTAAGAATCCATGAACAACCAACCCAATTACTTCACTTGCTTCCTAAGAAGGAAAAATCCCACCCTTTTGTCTGATGACACTGTTCTACTAATAAATAACACAGGTTTACTTGAAGTTATAGAAATCTTTAAACGAACAAAAAGTCTGTGATTTTCAAGTCTGAGATACTTACTGGGCCTTTCTTGAAAGGGGAAATGTTGGTAAAGATTAAGATGGTTGTATTTGTTCTCAATATAGTACACTGGAGGTGGAGAGGCTACTGGAGCAGAGGATCAGGATTAGCGATATCAGTGCAGGATTGACACTAATTCAAATGGATGTGGGAGCCTCCTCAGCATGTCGTGAATTGCTAATCCAAACCATTACCTAATTATCCAAAAATATCCTGCATGATTTCACAGGTGTGAGGCCTCACTGCCAAAGGAACAGCAATGAACATGGTGCCTGATGTAAAGGTAGTGACCACCTGGAAGATTTAATTTAAGATTAGACTTACTGAAGGCAGTGGGTCTTTGCCACTCAGTGCAGCAGGGTTTGAATGCCACCCTCAGTAAATGTGGCAGTCGTGTTGCCTGTTAGTTGTCCCACTGTCACCCACTGGCAGTGTCCGTGAGGTGAAATGCTCTGGTGAAGGTAGGATGAAATACTCTTTAACATCTGCTAGCATTTGTTCTAAAACGAAATCAATTAACTAAACCAGATCCGAAGCGATTCATAGAAAAACCATTCAAAGAAATATAAAACAAGTTTTAAAACTCTGATACTTGTATTGCTTTGCTAAGCTGGTTAGCCAAGGCATCTTCTGCTGCAGTGAAACACAAAAGTTTAAAGACTGCTCAATAGTCTTCCTGATCACCCCACTCGACTGCTGGCTCATCATCCATTCGTAGAATGAGATAGGAGAGAAGCTGAAAGAGATTCTGCCACAAGAGCAAAGAGATAAAAAAGGAGAGGTCGCTTACATCGATCTCACAGCGGTCGCCAGCGTAGTTCACGTCGCACAGGCAGTGGAACTTGTTGAGGAGGTTCTGGCAGAGGCCCCCATTCAGACACGGGTCGGAGCTGCACTCATCAATGTCCTTCTCACACCTGGGGAAAGACTGCAAGCAGTCAGCCTCTGAAACCAGGAACCAAATGTGTCAAACAGGCACATTTTTAATTCAGAAGCTTTGTGGGGAGGGAGAGGAAGATGCTCTGGGGCATATTTCCACACGTGTTTATGGTTTTATTAACTAGCTGATTAGCCCCACTCAAATCCTGAACTTCCTGTGAGATTTTCAAACACAGATAGTTAAGCAGGCAATTTCATCTCTGTAAAGCACTTCATGGTTAATGGTGCTTAGCAAGGTGCAGTGAAAGTTCTTGCATGATTTTAGACCCAGCTCTGGTGCAAGTCCTGCTGAGAGCTCGCTTGTCCTTTTCATTGTTCCAGGAAGCTGAGGGCACATTTTCCTTCTCAGTAATCTGGATATCAGTCAAACAAATATGTGTTTTTCCCAGCTGAGTGCTCCTGGAAATATTCACCTGCTTTTGGTGGTTTTTTTTAACCCTTTTATTTTCTTCCTTCAATTTGGAATGCCAGTAGATCCCAGCACAATTTCCTGTCCAGTCTCTCTGGGATGGGCCTCAAGAATGGTAAGAACAGTGCAGGACAAGTGTTATAAGCCTTAATTGTTGAATGTTTTTGAATTAATTCTGGTGATAGAAGAAATCTGAGTTTTAATTTCTCAAGGCAGCCAATGGAAAGATAAGAGGGATGTGTAAGATTGTCTGAAAACTACTAATGATGTGGTGATTTTCCACTCTGACAATGTTCCCTTTTAATTCCCTGCTCCCTTTTATCAAATAATGCTAACAGTTAATCCTAATTTTTCCAGGTAAAAATGCAGGTTTATACTTAGAGAAGAATGTGAGAAATTATCTCTGAATTATAAGGAATTGCTTTGTTCAATCATATTCATAACTACACAATGAAATTTTAATCTTACATCACAGAAGAGCATTTTTTATATTAAACACTTTTACTCTATTCGTCTAAACATCTTTCACTGGCTTCCTTAAATGGCAAATTATATTCATATACTTCAAAGAGCTAAGGTATTTATCCAACATAAAAAAATTGTATAGCTATGAAATTACCTATGCAAATTTAAAAAAAAAAAAAAAAAGCCAAAAACCTCTCAAATCTTCCAGGGAATCAGGTACCTGAATCCAAGTGAGTTTCAGGAACACTTAAAAATCTGACTCCCTTTATATAATTTTAAAAGTTCCAGCTTGGACTGAATGACAAATTTGTTTTTGAGAGAGAGCTCTATCTTCTTTTATGGAGAGTAATCTTTCCACATTTCCCTTTCCACCTGCCATTAAGTTCACTGGGCTTTGTTTTTTTGTGTGATCCCAAGTGGGTTGATTGGCACAGAAGGATACTGTTTTCTCTACACTGTGCACCGGTGGCTTTCTGAGGGACGAAATATTGTCTTAAAGGAAAATGCCTGCTTTACCAATCTAATACATAAATACATAAACAGTTTTGGTTTTAATTTTCTTATTAAGAGATATATTTGATTTTTTTCTGGAAAAAACAAAAAAAAAAAAGAAGGGGTGAAATGTTCTCATTTGATCCAGTGAGACCTCCAAGCATGGAAGTACTGCTGGTTTATGGTTTGGCAGCCTGGAGGAACAGAGGCCAAATGGTGCATTTCAGACCCTGGAGAAGAGTTCCTGGCTGCCACAGGCAGTTAACGTGCAGCTCGCCGGGCACAGGGCTGCTGCTCGACACGAGAGCCTTGGGAACCATAAAAGAGAGATTATTGCCAGCCAGTGGGATGGATGGAAGGAAGGCTCAGTCCCAAAGCTGTAGTTAGCAAGTTGGCTAGCAGGGGAAGGGAGAAGGAAAAAGTGCTTTGCTGCTACCTTGAAGTCCCAAGAAATATACAGAGTGCAGAAGTGGCTATGAATATGCTTTTACTTTTTAAAATTTTATATTATTGTATTCTTTTCCCCCTCGTTGAATATTGTGAGGTGGTACACAGGCGACTTGGCTGTTAACAGTGCAATTCAAACGTGTCTGCCAACTATACTGTGCATTGAGTGGGTGGATATTTTAATTTCACCTGTCTTTTAAAGCTTACTGTACTCTTTCCACAAAATCAGTGGGCTCACAAGTTTTTGAGAGAGTGAAAACCTTTTGGTGGAAACTTCTCTGTGTTACACCTTGGTCCTGTTGAACTTTTGGATATTATACTATTATATATAATATAATATATATATTATATAATATATACTATATATATTTGGATATAATGCTATTTTCACCAAGATTATGTACAGTATTTCCTGTCTCACTATCCAAAATGCCCTTATCTGTTCAGACTTTGACTGGGACAATGTCTTTCCAAATTTCTACAGCACCTGATGCCCTGAGGCTCTCAGCCCTCCCTGCTCCAGAGCTCTTTGAAGGCCAGTATTAAGTGATGAGTGTGAATTGTGCTACAAGATACAAATTTCACTGTGAGGAAGGCCCCTCTGTTTCAGGCTAAACAATAACATGTGCAAAGTATTCCTTAACCTCTTCTAAAAACAATCATTCTGTTTTCATACTTCAGCATGCAGTAAGAAAGCATGGCATAGCATGCCACCAGGTGTGCCACCTCTTACCATCCCTGTGATGGAATAGACTGTGTATTGACAGCAGATGTGAAAATGAAACATATATAAACATAAACACACATATCCTGCTCATATATATAGACCAGCTACGTGCCAGAGCACGTAGCTGGTCTATATATATGAGCAGGATATGTGTGTTTATGTGCCCCCACCCATGGAAAGGTAACATTCTAACTTGTCATATGAAAATTTGGCACAGAAGCCAAAGACAGGCACAGACAAGCAAGCGTGCAGTGCTGTTTAATCCAGCCCAAGATATTATTTCTTACTGGTGCTGCATCAGACTGAGCCTTGCTGCATTCGTGATTTTTGTCTAAACCCGCAATACTTCCGACCCTCAGAGTCACTCAAGCAAGGAACTGCTGCCCTTAAACAGCTCCTTTGTCTGTATTTCTGCCAGAGGGCTGGCTGTTACCCTCTGGACTCTCTTGGAACAGCTTTTGGAAGAGGTGCTCCCCAAAGCTGTGCAGGACAAAGCCTCTCACCGTTCTCCCACAAACCCCGGCAGGCACACGCAGGTCAGCTCGCCGCCGAGCTCGGTGCAGTTGCCGTAGTTGAAGCAGGTGAGGTTCCTCTCTTCGTTCCCACAAACTGTGTAAGGTAATCTTCGATACCTGGGTGAACAAGAAGGCAGCAGCAGTTACTGGCACTGTCCTTGTTTCTGGATGTCTCGTGCTCTCTCAGCTGAAGCAGGGGAGCAGGGTATTGCCCAAAGGAATGACAGCTGGAACTCAGATTTAAGACTCCCAGTACATGTTTTGCCTAACTTTTTTAATTTGAGGAATTTAGTTTTTCTTTTCCAAATATTTACTGGCGAATTAATGATTCATTTCTCAATTAAAAAGAAAAAAAAGGACATCACTCTGCTTACATTACTGATGTGGTTATGTGGGATACCTGGACAGCTTAATATAAAGTTTCAAAAGACAGACTTAACATACATGATAGACTATACTAGGCCACCATCTTCAAATCTGAGGATGTCCCCACTACTCCAAAAAAGTCAACAAAACCTGTCAATTTTAGTCATTATATTGTAAAAGACTGTGGTTGGGTAGCATGAAGATGGTTGTTTGCATCCTTTGGGCTGCAGCAGACTGCATTTGTGGGAGTCCTCTGGAGCAAGAAGGATTTCGCCTTCTTAGAGAGGAATGGGACATGCTTAGAGGGGAGAATTTTATGGGTGTGCAGAGAAGGGCAATTAAAGGGAAGAGCCTGCAGCCTTTCTAGAGGAGAGTCTGGAAAGAGCAGGAAACAGCATGTGAGCAGTGTCGGAAGCAATGGGAAAAGTGGGCTGTGTGGTGTTTGCAGCCACCAGGACTGAGAGCAAGCTGGGAGGAAAAGACCAACCCAGAAAAGATGCTGTGTGTGGGGAGAAGAAGAACTTCTTTCCCTATTGTTATTTTGTCTTACCAACTCTGAATTCCTTTATTTGTAGCTCTAGAGCTATATTGCTCTAATAAAATATAGTTCTAGACATTTAAAAACCTTAAGATTTTTTTTCTGAAAAGAAGATGTAGCACATGTATTTTCCAGCTCTGGAAGGCTTGTAATCTTGTCATCAGAGAGCTCATAGGACCAATGCTGGCAGCAGAACAGGGCAGCAGAGCTGTGCCTGGTTCCTTCAATCTTTGCCTCATCAGTCTCCGCCTGAGCTGGCAGCTCTCCACTGCCTCAGTCCACATCTAATTGATCTGTACAACTTTCTGTTCTCTTCATACATCAGCTCCACAACCATGATTAATATAGAGACAGATGCAAAACATCTGTGTTTAAAACAAAGACATCCGTGAGGTAAAAACCCTTCAGAAGAGACTTGACAAAATCATGTGGATCAGCTTTGTTTACAGTACCTGCAAAACCTCCCAGTGAAGTTGGCAGCACACAGGCAGGAGTATCCATTAATCCCATCAACACAAGTGGCCCCATTCACACACTGGTGGCCATGGCACTCGTCTATGTCCTCTTCACAGCTCTCCCCTGTGTAACCAGGCTCACAGCTGCACTCATAGGAGGCAATCCCATCTGTGCAGTTCCCATGGATGCAGGGGTTTGAAGAGCACTCATCAATGTTGGCTTCACAGTAGGTGCCAGTCCATCCATCGGGACACACACAGCGGTAGGAAGTGTACAAGTCTTCACATATCCCCCCATGCATACAGGGGTCTGAGCTGCAGAAATCTACCTGCAAACAGCCAGTAAGAGTGGGGTTTGCAGATATTTTGAGAAACTGCTCCTCTTGAGGTTTTTTAGTAGGGATGTCAGCATTTTCAAAGTATGAGAGATAAATGCCACTGATTTCTATGGTGCTCATACACCCTCGCAGGCCATCCAAGCTGTCGAAAGCCTTGTCAGCCACATAGATGTCTGTCTCTTCTCTTAAAAAGTTGAGGCTTCCTGCAGCAGCTGTGCTGGTTGCCGTGTCTTTCTTGTCGTCTATATCCATGTGCCATCTGGAGGACTGGGACAGGGGCTCCACCATGGAGACCATCACTTGGTGCCATTTGCCATCACTCACAGGCACTGAACTCGCAAGGGTCAGCCTGTAGAAGCTGTTGCCGCTTTGCAGCTGAAACAGGAGTTTGGAGTTGTGGATACTGATGATGACAAACTCAGGCTCCCTCTCTGCATATAGCAGGATCACATCAGTGTCCCTGGTTCGAAAGCCAAAGATGATATTGGTGAGGTCTCTGCTGATTCTCCCGTTGCTTCTGTAAAATATCGCGCTGCTGCGGCCGCTGAACACCGCGTTTGCCAGACCTGTCCAAAGACAGCAATTGAGAAACCAGGCCAGTTTTCACCAATACATGTGGAACAATGTCTCTCCAGCGCACATGCTCCCTGCCATATAAGTCCTATTGGGTTTGCTGAAAAACAGTCAAATTCCCCTAGTGTTTCGGTTATCCTGGTCTGCCTCTCATGGCTGTGGAAATTACAGGGCAGTGCCAGTAGCAGCTATAATGACATCCAAAGTGTACTGCTTTGCGTCATCTCAGGTTATCACTCTAACATACAATTCTACATTTAGTGTATCTCTCTGTTTCAAAAGAAGACATATTTTTCATTGTATGTTTGTTCCCCAAGTATGGGCAGCTAGTTATCCCCCGTGACAGATCTGGATGGGGTGAACGTTTCTTCCCAATTCCTTTTTTCTTAGGTGTGCCTTAAGACATTTTATAAAGTATTTGACTGGATCCCAATTTCATCTCAGCGATGCAAAAGGATGAATTTAATTGAAGTCTGTTGATGGAAAGCCCCTTCAAAATCCCTGTAAGCAGAGCCATGCCTGTCACATTTAAAGCCAGCTTCTCCTGCTGGGCAGGCACTGCCACAGCCCTGTGCTGGTGGGACTGGGAGGGCAGCAGCTCTCAGCTCACACTGCTGTGAGTGAAAATTGATGGGCAATGTTGTGGCAGCTTTATGGACATCTTCACAAAGGTATTTGACACCTTTCATTAGCATGGTTTCTACTAAAATGCACTTACTCACTGGGCTGTAAATTTAAACGTTCTGAGGTTTCTGAGGATTATCGGCAGGGAGGAGGGACAGGAAGGAATGTCTTCTGTCTGTACTTCAGAAAAAAATAGCTTTGAAAGATCTGAGATAAACTGGGTTTCTGAACTATCTCTGGGCTTAGTAAATCTTGAGGAAAAGAACCCTGAGAGTCCCAGTATGAAGTTATTGACTGTATATCCTGATGCCAGGGCAGCAGAGGAGTAACTGCATTTCCTGGTGCATCAAACATGGTGTCTTTCTCACAGAAAAAGTTTCCTCGGAGGAAATCATACTAAAAGGAAAGTCAGAGTTTTTCAAGATTATTCCTGGCTTTTTAAATATCTCACAAACCTGCTGAGTTTTTTTAAGCAGAAGACACCAGGCAGAGAACTCACTGCACAGGAAAGCTTTTATTTTGTTATCCTGTGTTGAACAACACAAAGTTTGTCCTGTAGCTAAGAATACAACTAGTTAAAAATGCAGCTCTGTAGCGCAGGAATTTTTTAATATCTGTTAGGGAAACTCCTTACTGCTGCCACTCAAACCAGCACAGAAATCTAAATGGGATGACCTTGAGTCATTGAAAGTTTAAATGACCTTGAGTTTAGCAGAAGGAAACAGTTCAGGTACTTTTCACTTCACTGTCTCTGAGTGTTTCTGTTCTACCTTAACATGCAATAGCAAGTCTTAGGAGAGAATGTATTTTGTTGTTATCATTAAAGACATCTCTGAGAGAAGGAGCTATTATTTTAATTTCAGTTACAATTTTAACCCATCCTGCAATGCTGATTCTAACAATCTGCACAAAAATAATATCATTTTGGTCTGTCTGTGATAGAGATCTTTTGTTGGCCAGCCTTCCCATTCCTAAGGGTCAGCCATTCTAACAGCTTCCATCAGACTGGGTGGGTATTTACCTTCCTTCACAGCTTTGTTAGGGCTTTCATCAGTAGCAAAAGGAAAAAAAATATTTCTTAAAAATACCTATTTGCTTTTTTAATTCCACTCGAGGGTGGGAAGGAGAAGGTAAGTGGAGAAGGAAGTAGATGTGCAGGGTGGCTAATGATCCTAAGGCAGCCAATGGTCATCAGTTTTCAAATGGAGTGCTTGGCATGCAGGTGCTTCTTACGAAGGCACTGCTCGAACACCTGTGCTGCAGGTATTGAGGTGACTTTCTCCAATGCTATTCAAGATTTAACACAATCAAATGATGCAATATAAGTAATACATAATACATAATATATGTATCTTGTCTTTTCAGGAGGATGGAGAATATTCTAAGGTTAATCCACCCCCGGATTAACCTCTTATCTCTTTGCAGTGGAAGTGTGAGGGCAGCATACTGATCTGTCGGACAACCTTGACTAGCTGGGCTGAGTAAGTCAAAACCAAAGGTCCTGTAAACATCAGTGTCTCAGTCAGGGGGTCTGGGTGAGAATTTCTGGGCTTGGTAGGGCATACTCTTCCCATTAACATTACTTAAAACTGACATGACTATTATTTTAATACAGAAATAACTTCTGAATGAATTTTTAAGGCAGTGAATACTCCTTTTCAAGGAAATGCTGCTGAAAATGTCTATTGCTGCTGATTTCCAAAGATGATTGGAACAACTGAAATGTACCTACATTCAAATCCTTGGTGCACCAGCTGGCATTGTGCTTCATGAGGACAGGGCCCAAGCTCACACCACTTAACTTCCTCACATGCCTTCCCCACTGTGTTAGGGGGGCACGTGCAAGTGAAGTCATCCCAGATTGAATAGCACACACCACCGTTGTGGCAAGGGTTGGACTATGGGGAAAGAGAAGAGATAACCTCAGTATGAATCAAGGCTGTTGGACTCCCAGCTCTAGGGATGGGGGACTGTTTGGCAAAAAAGAAGTTTTCTTTTTATTTCAGATGGAAAATGATAAAGACCAGTATTATGACAGTACAGCATGTTCAATAATTGGTGAAAAACAGTATTTCAACCGTAAAATAGTTTAATTCTCCCCTATGCAAACAGATTTTGCTTCTGATATTCATCACATGTAGCACATCTTAACAATATCTCATCATTTTTGGATGTTTTCCTAAGCTGTCATTATAATCAAATAATGTATGGGAACGCACTAAGAAATTAAAATAAACTCCCCATTATAAGCATGCAAAAATGCTCTGAAAAATGTCATTCTTACCTTGCAGAGGTTGTCACCAGTGCAGCCTTGGGTGACGTTGATCAGAGTTCGGTTGGTAAGAGAATTCAGTGGATTGGTGACGGGGAAGAATTCCAGTGGCTGGTTATTCACTCTTACATCCTGGATACAGCCTTTGAAATACCTGCCATTTCTATCAGTTTCTTTGTTATCCGGTAGGCCTCCAATGTAAAGAATATCCTGACTTTGGACGGTTAGTGTTGGAGTAGAAATAAAGCCTAGGTAGTGAGAGGACTGGAACAACTCCATCTTATTTGGTTCTATTTTTAATGTTATTAAGTAAAAGTTTCCATCGTTCATGGAGTGCTTCCCTAATAACTTCATGGAATTTTGAGCTAGCATGGTGAGTTTCCCACCTTCCAAATAGACTCTTATGTAGAGGTAAGTACTGTTTCTCAGAGCCAGTAACAAGCCAGAAGGTTTGCGTGTTCGGACAAACATTGATATGATGAAGTTCTCATTCTGAGTGGAATCAACAGGAAAAGCAGCATAGCCTGAGGAGTCCTCGGATCCAAACCGGCCTGGAATGTACTCTTGAGGTTAGAGATATAAGAAAAGGGAAAAAAATAAAATAGTTAGGGCTAAATGACGAGGGAACGAATGCGATGATCAAATAACTACTTCTGGTAATATTTGTGTATGGTAGTAAGATGTGCTTGTATTTATGGATGAATAAAGACTTGATCCAGCTGTAAATAGCTTCTATTTCAAAATTCCTGTTGGCTTCCATGGCCGTAGCATTAAGCCCTAGTGCAGGACCAGATGTTATATTACTGGGCACATTCTTCCTCTTTATCATGCCCTGTGCAATGCTGTGTTTTCAAGTAGTTAAACAAGGACATATTTCTGTACTTTCCTGCACTGGTGCTCAGAAAGATCATTTTGGAAAGATCCTAGCTGCCTTGATCCTCTGATGACCATGGAAGTTAATGCAGTTCTGGGATTTTTGTGATATTTTTTGCACGGATTCCAGTCGCAGACAGCTGCTGGGCAAACCCCTCTGGTGTGAATAGATCAGCTGCGTGGTGCTGCTTGGGCTCCCCAGTTCTCTGACAAACTTTTTGTTGCTGGGGCTCAGCATGTGCTCGCCTACAACTTGTATCCAGTCACGAATCCTGCTCAGTCCCTGAGTGCCCACAGTGCTGTGGGAGAAACATCATCCAGGATTGAGTAAGTTTTTTTTCTTTGTGCTTATCAATTAAAATTATTAAACCAAAACCATCTGTCTGTCCTTTACCCCTTATTTTCAGTAATGATTTCAGTCTTTTAAGAATACAAAACATGCAGCCAAAACTGTATTTTATCCTGATGAATCATCTTGTTAAAGAACAACAAAGTGTTTCTATTTTTACACTATATGTTTTGTGATCTTGTCCTCAATATTACAGACTTCCTGCCTAAACAGTTTCAGGAGCTGTTTTTAATACATCAAATTCATAGAAAGAATAAACCAAGCTTTTTTTAAATGCTCACGTAGCTAAAGATTCAGTCCTCTGTTGTGCAGTAAAACTCCTGGAGTGGGATGCCATAGGCCAACTTTCTGCCTGCAGAACTACCTTTTTTTATGACTGCACTAAAGAAAATGATGAAATAGGGGACTGACCACGAAGCCCCAACAGACCCTTAATTACCACACTGCACTGCTATGTGGTACGGTCATATTATTTAGCAACAGGAATAAATCCCATATTTGTTCTTAAACAGAAAATTTCTTAATTTAACTTGAAATAGTTTATTTTTATGTGTAAGATTACCTATATATCTACATATACTTGTTAAAACTCTTGTATGTAGAAATAATTACTTGTGGAAATTGGTGTTTTGGGACATTAAGTCTGTTTAAGTTTTATCTTCTCTTAAGGTTGTACTGGAGACTGAGACACATTTTTCATTAGGGTAAAAAGAACAATTCTGCTGGAACGAGGATTCCACAACTGCAATATTAGAAAGAAGCCTTGATCTCCACAAAAGTAATTCATGTTTACAATTACCTTGTCACATTTCTCTCTATTTATAAATACACACATATATCATCAGTCTGATCTGTTTGATGAGATGACTAGCATCACCTTGGTCAATATTAACCTCTTGGGTCACAACATCTGGATGCTGATCAAAATGAATCAACATCTGTTTGTTATTTTGTATATGTAGAGAAAATATTGCCTCTTGTCAGTTAAATACTTGGCAGCAACTTTTCTTCAGAAAGACACCAGCATTTCTTATGTTATCCTTTACCAAAAGTCTCTCCCACTCTGCCTCTTTAGAAACCTGCCACAGTCTTTTACACGTGGCATATATCTACAACCTATGTACCAAAATGGCACGGTGCCATGATTAGCAAGGAATATTGTGGTCAGCAGGAAAAAAAAAAGTGTGCTTTCTAATCATTCTCAACAGTTCTAATGCCAGTATAAGCTGCTCCTGGCCCTGACTGGTTTTAATTTTGCTTCATATAAGGAGGCAAACATATTTCCCAGATGTTGTCCTGTACTCCAAAGTTGCCTTCCAAATCTTTGGATAAATTACAGCTACACTTCAAAGAAGTCTGTTACAATTACCTCTCAGACTTTGTCATTTTGCAATAAAACCAAAAGGAAAAACTATTGAAAGGTATTGATAAGTATTAGGTAGAGCATGCAAAGTGAAATTGTATTTGAACATTTGAAATGTATTTGAAGCCCTAGCTTTCTGCAGCAATGCATTCAGCAACCCCTGAGGCCAGTTGTGCAGCTGATGTGAATCGATGTAGCTTCGCTGCACCCATGCCAGTTTACACCAGTTCAGGATCTGTCCATTCCAATCCAACCAAAGCTCTGCTGTTGTGCTTAATTTCTTCCAGTCTACTTGGCAAATACATCTACATAAATATACATATGTATGCATATGTGTATGTACATCTGTATTTCTTGTTCCCCAAACATTGCTCTGCTGACCATGCCTGGGTGAGGGAGGCAGAGGCAAGGGCACAGCACAAAGACCTAGTCCCATGCAATTTTCTCATACAAAACTGCTTGTTTGAAATCCCTCAGACTTTGCCTGGGGAAGGATTGCAGAGCTCACCCTAAAGCATTCCTGAGGGTTGCTGTATTTACAGCTGTAGGGGGCTTCACCCAGCAGATGCAGTACAGCAGGGAGCTGGGCAGGGACCTCCTGCTGTCCTTCCACTTTGCCCCAGCCTGCACTTGCAAAGATCATTTGTAGCAGGGAAAGTGCTACAGGCATCTGCAGCTCTTGTGCTCCTGCTCATCACTGCCACAGAGGCTGTTTGCTGGGATGAGCTCCTCTGCTCACTCAGACAGGGACATGTTTCTGCCTGGTCTCCACACAGCTCTCTGGGAACAGCAGCCTGAGCTGGGGATTGTCCAGCCCTGCCTTGGGACCAGCTGAAGGATGAATGGGCCCTGTTTCCAGCTGCTGAAGCCCTGCCTGCTCCTTGGGCTAATCAGATTAAGCTAAGAGTATAATCTCATTCATTTTTTTTAAATTGGAATCTGTCTTTTTTTAACTTGCAGTACTTTTGCTTGCCTTCATTGCCTTAAATGACTCTCTTTATAAAAGCCTAGAGAGCTTGAGGATAAAATTTTCAAAGAATGCTTTGAAAATAAGTCTTAAACTCCAAGTGAGTTGCTTGCTTTCTAAATTCTACCCAGCATGGATAACCTCCAGTGAACTACAGTTTTTCAGAGTTTATGGAGTGCTAAGAGCGCCGAGAAGATTTTAAAAGAAGAGGAGTGGAATCCACCAGTTTAGCCTGACTCTTTTTTTGTCAGGCTGAAAAGCAGCCTTCCTGGGAAAGTAACTAGAAAGTAACAAAGGTGTGCCACTACTAACCTCTTGCACTGGCTTACCACTTGGCATTAAGCTCCAGAGATCCTAAGGGTCACGCCGTTTCCCCGCCAGGTAAACAGGGTTGTTTATGGCCATGTTTTCAGCAGGCACTTCAAACCCAAGTGCCAGCAGCCTTCCCTTACCTGTTGCACAGTCTGGCCCAGTGTAGGGCCGGTAGCAGTCGCAGCGGTAGCTCAGCCACAGGTTGATGCAGCGTCCCCTGTTCTGGCACGGGTGCGGGTCACACCAGTCCTTTTTAGCACATCCTGTCCTGACATTTAAAGACGACCCAGATGATACATTCTCTGGAGTAATAACATTCAAGTCTATCTCAATATCCTGGAGACAGCCTACAAATGAAGGTGCAGAATGTGTATTAAAGGTGTTCTGTAGAGAGTTGCTGTTCCCCACTGGTAAGCCGCCCAAAAACGTGCTCTGAAACGCGAACATCACCGGCTCGTTATCTATCTTAGCAGACGTTTTATTGAGACAGGATTCTACACAAGAGCTGTCAAGCAAATTAAGAATAACAGCTCTTGCCAAGGTTACCTCCACTGAATGCCATTCTCCATCACTGACATTATGTGGAACATGCAAAAGAGCCTGTGGCTGATTATTGACTCGCACGGATAAATGTAAGTAGCCGTTCAGTAACTCCAACTTTGCAAATGTATTTTTCTCCCCTCGGTGAAACAGAAAAGCTGTGGGTTGCACAGTTTGAAACCTCAGGTTTATATTATAGAAAAAATCCTTTTTATGGGTCAGGGGATTCTTCAACAAAAGGAAACTGTTTCCTTGAAAAGAAAACGTGGTTGTGGTTTCACAGTGTATTCCAGTATACCCAGGTGAACATATGCAGCTGAATCCGTGTTGGCCATTTTTTAAATGTGGGATACATATTCCATTGTTTTGGCATTGATGATCAGTACAGCCATGTAGAACTTCTGTACAGTTCCAGCCACCATAAAAAATCCCTTCTTTGTCTGCAGGTGGGCAATGGCAAGTGTAATTTCCAGGAAAATTCTCACAGATCCCACCATTTTGGCAAGGGTTCATGTAACATTCGTTGATGTCTTCATCACAGTGAGTACCTGAAGAAGAAGCAAAGAATTAGGCATTCTGGTTTGAATAACTGGAGCCCAAAATAACACTTTTAATAATGCATTTTCTTAAATTATCTTTTATTAGAGGGGAATGCCTTGACAAATAGATGATGGATAAGTAAAAAAACCACATTGAATATAAAATGCCATTCGCTCATCATGGTTTCCTTGTGCAAAGTATTATATAAACACCTTAGCGATAACCACATTTTGGAGAAAAGAACCAAACAAATGGACAGTTTTGATACAGATAATGTGATGAAATTAAGATAAACATCATCAGATGTGATCAAGAAATTTCCCACATATCCTGTGGTAGAAATTTAGAATGCTTTGTAAGGAACTGAATTATCACATACAATAAACCCAAGAATTGTTGCTTAATTCCTATCCATAACATAGTATGGTCATCAGCTGGAGTATGATGTGCTGGTCTTTCCTTCTTTTTCATGTTCATTCAAACAGTGTAAGAACTACAGACTATTATTCCTGGTCCCATGTGAAACATCTTGGAGGAACAGTCTTCAAGTGAGAGTCACAAGACATGGTGGGTTAGACTGACAAGTGGCTGAACATGCCTGCAAATGTATGTGCTACAGGGGAACTATTTTACCTCTCCTCTATACAAAATATAAAGCAAGAAAAGATGAAAAGAATATTCTCTCAAACGTCTCAGAGGTTGATTGGTGATGAGTGCACTTCTGCAGGAGGTTGTCAATACAGTCCCATATTTCCTCTTCTTGCATATAATGCTTGGCTTCTGGTATATCTGGTAAAAGGAGAACTCCTCGTCTCAATTCCACTGTAACTTGATAGATGTGGCCTAAGTGGGTCTGCTGGATCACACTTCACAAAGAAAAACAAATCTGTTCTTCTTGTAAATCTAATCTGTTTATCCTTCTGCACTGTTATTCATCTATAAAGTGGTAATTACAGTAACTTCTCCCTTGAGCAATCCACTGACCGATAAGCATTCAGTGGGTCAGGGAAAATCTGTTTCTCATCTCCCTTAGAAGCAGCCAAAATATCCAAATACTTTTTGATAATTCATGCTAAGTACAACTCTTAACATTTCCACTTCCCTTCATAGTTATCTTAGAGAAAAACGAGAAACACTTTGCAGTTAGTTTTCAAACTAGTATTATCAGCACAAGTTAAATAGATAATATTTCATCCATCCCCACAGCAAAACTGCTGCATGTAAATCAGGTAAGGAGATGTGCTGAGGTTCATGGAGTGGCAGATCTATCGGGCACCACACCTAGATTCACGTACAAATTCACACCAAGCTTTATTTCTATTAAAAAACACAGCCATTCCTCATGGAAAATTACAGAGCAGCATTCAGCCACAACGAATTGCTTCAAATAGCAGTAGATAAGTGTAGTTACTCAGGCTAATTCCTTGCCTGTCCACTTTATTCAATCACAGTTGTAACTGGACCCATCTCAGAGAGTGGGAAGTACAGGAGAGCCAGCAGGGAACTGAGAATTGGGAGAGATTTGTTTAAAAGATTAGAGTGAAGTGGTCACAGCAGGTAGACAAAAGACCCTCTCTGCAGCAATCCAACTCACCCATCAGTCCTCAGTTAAAGCAAACACTGACTTTCCACCTGAAGCTTCAGACTATCGAGCACAGCTAGTGCCATCTCCCTGGCCTGGCAGTGGGGTTTTACCGCAGCAGCCTCTCTCTGCTTTCCAGCCAGGCTCATCTTTATTCCAATGAGAGATGTCCGTGTATACCTTAATGTGTAGTGGCATCTGGCAGAAATACGACGCATTGGGGCTGACTTTCTCAAAGAGAAGTGCAGTTCCCAAACCGTTCCTGACTGGGGGCCAGAGCCACGTCTGCTTTGTCCGGTTTGTGGCAATTTCAGTGGTAGTAACTTGTCCTGCTTTTGCTATTCTAGTATATGAAAAGTGAAGTTACTGTGAGCTGTTTCCTGTTTTGGTCAATGTTTTAGTCCATCTCCCGCCTGATACTGCTCCCTTCCCTGCTTTGACATTGAGAACAACGTGTCCTCAGGTCTTTTGTACAACTCACTCTTAATATGACGGCTGTAGAAATGCAGGTCTCTTTGGGCTTTTGTGTCAGAGATCAAAATTAGTCCAGCCTACAAAGCAGTTGGATCAGGCTGTGCTTAGCTTTGTCAAGGGGCTTCAGAGTGGACAGACTGTGCTTAAGGGTTTATAGACTGGGAGCCCCTGTGAAACCTTTCAGAAAACAATCAGCATTGTGAATAGCTAGGTCCTGAGCTGTTGCATTTTCAGCAGTGTGTGGTGACTCTCTGTGTGTTACTTTATTATCTCACTGCACCTGCCAGACATTCCCTTTGCCTTGTAACTTGTGCTCTGAGCCACACTTTGCAATGGTGGCTTGCCTGTGGAAAGGATGATACAGATGCATTTACCTTTACAATAATCTTTAGTGTCTGTGTTGTTCTCTACTTCATCAGATAAGACATAAAATTCACAAAACTATTTCGTGAGAATGCTAACCTTTTTTTTGAAATCATATATATTTCTTTTTAGATTTAGATAAGACATTTGAAAGAAGAAAGCATCAATGTCCAATAAAGAAATAAAATTAGTTTTATGAGGAGGTACACTTAATAATAATAATAATAATAATATTGTTATTGTTATTGTTACTGTTATTGTTATTGTTATTATTATTGTGTTCTTTGCCTATAGAAAATGAATATCAGTTATTAAATACAAAGTGACTCTCATACAGCCACTTAAATACATTAATTTCATAGTCATTTCAGTGTCTCAATACAATGCTTATATTTTAAGTAATGATATTAAAAATACATTGCAAAATAATTATTTTATCAAGTTGTGCATATAGATATACACACATACATGCACTTGCATATACAGGCCTACTATTTCATAATAAGATTAGTACAAACACAAATATAGATCACACCAAAAGACAAATAATAAGTCACTTCTTTCATATCAAGAATAAATAAATCAGCTGTTCTTGCAGGTGGTGTTGATATTGCTCATTATCTGCCAATTGCTATACAAGCAAAGACCACTGTCAGTCAAGATAAAAGCACTCTAGATAAAAGGATTAGTCAATATTTATAGAACTGTATGAGCAGTTCAAATAACTCAGGTTAGCATGTAAAAAAGGTATTCTCAAAAGATGTAACACATACCAAAACAAGTGTAAAGGCAATGATTTTTTTTTCAGTGCTTACATGCATTAGTTCAGCTAAGCATATTTGTGTTTTTAAAGGAAAAAGTAGAATCATACAGCATTTTCCCTTCTAAATATTACACACTGACATAAAATTTCAGATAATTATGAATAAATAAGATGATTACTTTTCCCACCTCTGAAGTTCTTTTTCAAAACAGAGATGAAACTGTTCCTTTGACTCAGTTTGATAGCATCACTCCTCTGTCTCTTTTTTCACTTACACATTATTACTATATGACAGCAATTTTCTAACTGTTAATCTCTTAATTAAACTCTCTCTTTCAAATTTAGCAGCAAAGGTTTCCTGCAGAAGCAGGATGACAAAAGCAATCATTCAAGCATAATTCTGCTGAATGCCACTGTTTTTCATTCTGATTAAACAGTTATAAAGGTATTATGCAAATTACACTTTTGATACACCCCTTTGGTTAGAAATCTGCTTACAGCCTTTTGCCTTTCCAGTCCCTTGACACTAAATAAAAATCAAGAAACTACAAGCAAGCAATCCGGATAGGTGCTACATGTTCAATATAGTCTAAGTGCACATACAAATTCACAAAAAGAAAGTATTTACCTGTAAACATTGTCATTAAAATGATGTAAACTTGTATCCTAGTTGCAACCATCTTTTTCCACAGGAGAATTTCCAAAAGAAAAAGATCGTTTAGCACTTAAGCAGTCCACAGACGAAATTTCTGTAAAATTCACAACAGTTCTTAGTATAAAGGCTTCCTTTCCAGGATTAGCTTGCTCCACTTCTGTACCTGCTGATGTAGTCTGATGGTGTATTTTGCTCAAGCCAGATCAACAAGGCTTAAAGTAAGACCCATTAAACTGCTTACACAATAGATATGTATCCTATTTAGATTCTTTTTTATCCAAGTTCGTGCTCACACTGAATGTTGTTTGTGTTTCACAGAAATGCATATTATTAGGATCCTTTCAAAACTGATTGGTCGCTTTTTGTTGTTCTACAAGATGTTGTTTTTCAAGACTTTTTTTTCCTTTCAAAAGGTTTGCTAATCCAGATCAACTCTTTCATGGTCACTGTCATTCAGAGAAACTGTACATCTCAATTAGCAGATAGAAAAGACCTAAAATTTGATCTTGTTTCTTTATTTTAAAAAGTATTTTTATTCCATTTGCTCTCTCTACTTAATGGAAATCTGTGTCTAGATTTTTGAGTGTGCTAAAGACAGGAAAAAAATTATTTACTAAAACTTTTTTCCTTCAGCTCTTGAGCAAGACAGTTTGCTTTAGACCAAATTTAATGAGGAGAAAATAGAGTTCAGGAGATTTAACTACTTATTTCTGTGATAATTTTAGCAGCAGACGTTATTTTTGTCACTTATGTTTATCAATTCCTTCTTCTCCCTCAACTCATTTATTCACTAATTAGGAAATTACTGACCTTGTGTCACATTTGTGTTTAGGTTCACCAAAAGACTTATACACAGAACACAATTTTGGATTCATTTAATCTATGGTTCACAATTGTTTTTATGGAGATGCTCAGAGAGCTGCTGCTTCTTCCAGCTTCTGATATAGGCATCAAGTGAGTTTCCTTATAATACATTTAAATATCAAGGGGTAAGAATGTCATCCAGATTCTTGGAGAGGTAAGAAAGGAAGCTTTAAACAAAATAAAGTTCAGTTTGATTATTTAGTGTGACTGCACTTGATGTTTAATGTGCACTTTATTTTGAATACTGCGAGAAGCTGGACGTTCTCAGTAACTGTCATTCCTTCTGCAGTGTGACTGTGACAGTGTGACTCTAATTGCAGTCAGATATTGTGTTTAATAACATTTTCATATACTGACCAAAGAGAAAGTTCCATGTGAAACCACCATAAAGCAGGTATAAAACTTGTGTAATCCTGCCCAGAAAGTAATTGTCAGGGATTCCCTGTCAAACTGGGGTTTGATTATGGTTTGGGATTGTCCTGGTTTTGCTCTGGTTGGTGTTTTCATAAAAGATGTGGATGTTGGCACAGAAAGCTTGCCTAGTAAGTTGTCTGATAGAGCAGGGTTAAGTGACACTTTTGATTGTGTTACAGACCAAATGACCTTTATAGGTGAACACAAGAAATTGGAGAAATGGTCTGAAAAAAGATTGTATTCAGTTCTGAAAGGGCTCACTCAGTTTCTACAGTCTCAGGCCAGAATAACCAGAAATCAGATAGAACAATAGTTTCAGTCTACAATGCTTCAGTTACACCAAGTCCACTTTTAGTTCTGCACTGCAAGGAAGATTTGGATCAATTAGGAAGAATTCAGAGGAAAGCAATGAGAATGATTGCAGGTTGACAAAATATGGCTTGTGAGAAAAGGTTAAAAGTGTAGGGCTGTTCAGTCAAAAGACAAGCAGAGGAAATGGGACATGGTAAGAGTTTTTCGGTATAAAAAAGAGAGTAAACTGTGCCCTGAGACCACAGTAATCAGGTGAAAAAGTCACAGGTTTGGCCCGCACAAGGAACATCCAAGTCACACTGCAAGAAAATATTTCTAATGATAATAAGACAACAAAGCCTTTGTGTAAGATGCCCACTGGGAGCCATAAACTCTACTGTAGATCCTTGAAAATTGGTCAGAGAGACAAAAATGCAATGAGATACAAGCCAGCAGATCCTGCCTTAGACACACAGACAGTCCAAATGATACCTGCATGTCTGTCCCTTCCATGCCTATTTTTCCATGGTTTTGGGCCTCCCTTGAATTAAATAATTCCCAGCAATTGAGTTGTAGGTGTGTCAAACTATTACCTGCACATACAGGTATCAAGCAGGAGGAAACCTTGGAGAAACTCAGATTGTAGGATACTCTTTAGAATTGCTTTATGGAAAACAAAGAGTTTGAAATAGCACCTCCTTTGCCTATATTTTAGAATTTTGGAAATGTCTGTTATAAAATCCTACCCCAGGTGCAAACAACTCTCTCTTCAAGGGACTCATTAATCCTGAGGCCAGCAGAAAGATCTGGCAGAGCACCTATTCTTCAGGGCCCCAGGTTTTAGCAGACAATCACAAAAATCCTAACTTTGCCACATCTGTGCAGATAATTGCAAAGAGATAATTACTTTTTGCTGGAAGGAGGAAATGCACGTTCATGAGTGAGTAAGCGCAAGGAAATAAATTGACCATCTCTGTGTCATCGTAATTAAACCCCATGCTTTTGGGCATAAATCAGTCACCATGCAGGTCAGGAAGGAGGTTTTCCTCTTATGTACATCAGTGTAGAGCAAGTGAGGGGTATTTAAATGGATTTTTTTTTCTCCTGTTTTTCTTCAGTAAAGAACTGGCTTACATTCGATACTGAATTTATGTGACCAGTGCTCTGATCTTGCACAGCAATTTCTGTTGCTCTCCTGGCAGGAAAAGCTTGTGTAAAATGAAGGACAGAACACAGAGCAGAGCTGGAGCACATGGAAAACAGGATTCTTTAAAATAGTGGGATAAAAAGCATTTGTTAACATTGGGCTAATTTGCACATGATACCTTTCACACAGAACTCTTAATTTTGAAAAGTTGTAAGACCTTACTAGTTATTCCTTTATTGCAGATAAATTCACTATTCTGCTATTTTTCCTCCTGCCATTTGAAATGTACATATAAAGTTAATACTGTCTAGGAAAAAAAATTAAAATAGAAATAGAGTTGAGTGGCTTGGCTTAATCATTAAATATGTCACTCTAGCTGAGGGATATGGAATTCATAATGTGCTACATTCAGAATGGCATGCTGTAATTCAATCTTTTTAAATGTTGCTGGCCCGAAGCTTCATGGACTAGTTCGACTTTTCAGTAAAAATGGATTCTTTTAAAGTAGTAAAAAACCCCAATCCCTTAATCTCTTCAATCAGTAAAGGTTTTCTGAGAGCAAAAGTACTTGGAAATGTTTTTCCACTTGTTTCACATGTTTTGTCACACCTAAAACAGTTTTCATTTGAAAAAAAAAAAATAAAAAGAGAGAAGAAGAAAATCAGGTACATGCTGTAGGTGATTAGTTGTTTAGTGAGATTGGGTGTGTTTATTTTATTTTAGAAATATTGGAACCAGCCGTCTGGGCTGAGCTTGGCTCCAGCTCCCGGCTGGACGAGGCAGCCCGGTGCAGACGGGAGGCCCCGGCGCAGCCACGCGCGCGGCACGGCCGGGGTCAGGGGACACCGCCTGGCAAGGGCCGGGGGCCGTGTCCTGCACGGGCAGCACGGCTACGCTGCTGCTTGTAGCCTACACCTCCAGCCCCTGCTTCAATTTACACAGCCAGCCATGTGGATCCAATTGTGGGCTTAGGGTCTGAATCTGGAGTAAAGAAAAACTCGTTGAAGAAATATGTCCCTGCGTGGCACTCATTTTCCTTTCATTTCCCTGCTTCTAGAGTCGGTTTTATATTTGGGTGAATGAGGCAGCTGCTGCTGTGTTTGACTGATGGAGGCAAGGAAGAAAATCAAATGGTGGCAGGCCAGTTTTCCCAGGCAGCAATTGTCTGGAATGGGTTTTCTGGCTGCACAAACGTATTGTAGCTATGGCCATGTTGATAGCATGAGATAGGAAGGGGAGAAGAGAGGAGGGAGAGCACAGCTACAGGGTGTGACAGGTTAAAGTGGAGAAAGGTGATGGAAAAAAGAGTAGGTAAGTTTTTGGAGACTAAACAGATGAAAGATGTGACTGGGGAAATGGAAATAGAAACGCAGGAATCAATGGTGCCCCAAAGATACTTGTGTTGGCATTTGAGACAGAACTCTTGTCGGACACGAAGGCATTTATGGGTAGTAAGAGGACAGAGTATATGTGTATGGCCATCAGTCTGTATAGGATATGTGAGGGATGATAAGAAGTTCTGCAGATCTTAGATAAGGTCTACACAGAGATCTGAGCTAAAATTGAGAGTAGGGAAAGAACAGCATGGGAGCAATACCAGAGACAAAAGATTGGAAAAAATTTAGAAAAAAAACCCAGCCACAGATACTTTTTTTCTAATCAAACAGTCATGTGCACTGGAGCAGAGAAGTCATTTCACAAAACACAGAGAATTAGGACAGAATCATAGAAAAAATTAGATTGAAAGGGATGTGCAAAGGTCATAATCTGGTCCAGTGCTCCACTCAAAGGGTCCGGACATCATCCAGAGAAGAAAAAGTAATAGCAGGTTTCAGAGAATTTGTTATTTTATACCTGATTCTGGACCAGATATTTAGAAGCCAAAGGAAGATATTTGGTGTTCTGCTTTCCAGTATGGGGCTTTTTGGTATGCTCTGTAAGCTGGAAAAAGAGTATGTGTAATTCAGGAATTTTTCATGTTTTACCTTTTAGAAAACTATGGCAAGACTGTCAAATTCAAAGCATTAATGATCTGATTTGCATTTTTTGTAGATTTATGAGCTTGTACTTACAGATGATGTGTGTGCATTTGAACTAAAGTATATCCAGAGGGATCTTAAAACAACCAATACCTTTGAGTTGTTTAATTAGATCATACAAGGTCATGTTTCATTGACTTGAAAATCTGTTTGGAGCATATGATTCGCTTTGGAATTAGAAAACAAATTAATTTTTCCATCCTACAAACACTTCAGGGCTTTAAAAGAGTGCTTGCTGTTGATGAACAAATCCATTGAGAAATGTACACGGTGTCCTGTCTCCCCTAAAAGGGATTTTCTACCTTGTGTCTTGTTGGCTGTTTCCTATCTGTTTTAACCAAGTTAGGCAAGCACAGCCACTGCGCTGTCTACTGTGAAACGGCTTCTGCCCTGGAAATGGTGTTCTGGAAAACTTCAGTCATTTGCAGGATTTTCTCATTTTGTTATAACTAATGTGAATTTCCACAACAGGCAAAAGTGACTGTGTTTGCATAATTTCATTGTCAGTCCTTATGGAAACAAACTGAAAAAGCCAGAAGGCCAGAAAATCATAGTTTTAATAGGGCCTGTAGAGTTTAATTGATAATGGAGATGTGAGAATAGAAAAATGTAAAATATGAATGGGTGAGTGCACACGACATGTTTATGCTGTGTGTATTTTGAGCTGTGCACAGCATGACTGTATAAAAAGCATGGGTATGAGCTGTATCTGTGCTGTGTATAATTACATTTCTCTGTTCCTAGAGTATATGTGTTTACATCATTTATTAGCACTTTAAATATAGAAAAAAATCCAAGCTTTTTACACTGAACTATCCAATTTTTAAAAAAAATTTTTTACATGTGTTTTCTTTCCTGGGTAAGCTGTGACTTGCTCTAGAGCAGATATAGATGCAGAAGACATGAGACTTTGGGCTGCGATCTCTCAGTCCAGCTCTGTGTCAGTGGGAATGGCAGAGGATCGTACCTCTTTTCACTTCAGCAGCAGTGCTCATTCCCCTCGTTCCCTGCAGTGGTACTCCCTCTGTAGTGGGAAAACTCATCTAAATGGTGGCTTTGTTCATCTAAGGTTGGATATGCTTAACTCATCTCGAGGCTGGGAAGATTGAGACCCAAACTAGCTTCATTTTTGCTCGGTCACATAGCAATCCCGATTGCAGTGGGACAGCATGGACCTCAGCTTATGCTGTGCGTGCTTGCCATGGAATCCTGGCTGCCTTATGGGGGATTTCCTGGAGCATATTAGAGGTATGAGATTTACCTAGGTTAAATCTAGTTTTTCTATGTCTTTCTGTGTTAAAGTTAACTTCTGTAGCTGTGCAGACTTTTTCACAGCACAGCATTTAAATAGTTTTCTTTATTTGGTACTATAGGTTGTGATTTACCATGATGTTTTGGCCTCACAAACAGGTCTAATAACAGATTCTGAACCCTCTTTGTTAAGAAAAAATAGTGCCCAGAGGACAGAGACTACAGCCATAATTGTATTGATCATTTTAATTCTCTGTATTAGTGTCATGTTGTTAGCACAGCCAGACCCGAAGAATTACAGCAGTGGGAGAGCAATCTGAATCAGATCCACCAAATCTACTTCTAGCAGTTAATTATCAGCATAAATTAGCTGTCTATACCAGGGGTTTTTTCTTCTCTCCAAGACTGTTTATTGAAAGTGCAAAGTTCATTGTCAGACAGGCTAAGAGAGTATTTTCCTTAATCTGGTTCTCCTGACACAATCAAGAGAAGTCCTTTCCAAAGTTAATTCAAATTATTTTAACGGGATCAGCATCCAGGTCATCAGTAAAAGGCTAGCTTAAGTTCTTTGAAATTCTCCTTGTACCTGAAAAAAATCAGTCCAGGTACCTAAACAGAAGCAGGTTGTGCCTTACGAGAGTCACCTCTGTTTTTATTTCAAACAATGCCAATGAACAGACATAAAAATACTGGGCTTTATCACTTGTTCCTCTTATGAGCAAATGCTGTATAATTAAGAGCTAGATGCTACAGGGAACAATTAATGTAAGAGCTTTTATGTAGTTTATCACATAAAATTAGTTTCGGTGCTCACTTTATCAGCTTATTTTTATTACTCAAAATCCCAACATATTCTTTATGTCCTTGAGAAGACCTTAGACCTGGGACTCATCAGTGATAATTAACTGCCAGGAAACTGTAAAACTCCTGAGTCCAATCCAACAAAAGCATTAAAGTTATTTTTTTATTTATTAACAATTAAAATGGGAACTGGATATATATATATATATATATATATATGCATATGTGTATACAAAATTAGAAAGAGCTCTTTGTGCACCAGACAGTTTGTGCTACCATTTGGAGGGACCTCAGTAGGCTGGGGAAATAGGGAATCTTCAGGAACCTCATGAAGTTCTGCAGAGGGATTCTCCAAGTCCTGCACGTGGGAACAAATGAGCCCATCCAGCAGAGGAAGCTGGGGCTGGCTGGCTGGAAAGCAGCTCTGCCACGCTCTGAGCAAGCTGGGCACGAGGCAGCCGTGTGCCCTGGCAGCAGAGAGGGCCAGCAGCCTCCTGGGCTGTGCTGGGAATTGTGTTGCCACCAGGTCAGGGGAGGTGACTCTTCACCTCTGCTCAGCACCAGGGAGACCATGCCCAGGCCAGCTCTGCACTCCCCAGGTACAAAAAAGGAGCAGAGATTCTGGAGCAGGTCTAGCCAAGGGCCCTGAACGTGATTGAGGGACTGAAAGATCTGTCATGAGGAGAGACTGAGAGAGCTGGGGCTGTTCAGAAGTTGAAATGAAAGCCAGTTTTAAAGGCAGGAGATAGCCTTCAACTAAAAAAGAAAAATATAAATTTTACCCCAGTTCACCAGTTCCTTCCCTCTGAAGAACTGTGTATTGTCTGGCCTTGTGAATGGGGTTGCTCTCATGGATGGAATTCTTCTCGAGATCTGATCACGTAAATTTGAGTCTCAGCTGTACAGATGTCCTGCTTTCAATTTTAAAATGCTTTATCTTGTAAAATAATCCTCTTTAATAGCTGCAGGTGGAAAATCTGGCACATAATTGTACTGTAGAAGTTAAGAATATTTGGGTTCTTTACTCCATTCCCCCTGTGCACAGGCTTGGCAGTGTTAATCCAGGAAGGTTTAGAAGATTATGTGTAGATGACAGCCTTGAGGATTTCCATCATCATGATTTTCCTTCCAACTCCTTTTTTGAAGAGCATAATGACCTGTGACAACTAAGCTTTATTCTCTGAGGAGCCTGACATTGCTTCTGTTTAATGGATCAGACAGTTTGTGATACATCAGTTCTAGACACTTTCTTCCCCACATCAACCTGGGGTACCTCTTCGATATTTCCCATCTCTGCTGACCTGTGTGATCAAGAGGTCATGTCCTGAAGTCAAACCCAGAATCAGAACACTCACTCCTACCACAGGCCAGATTATTAATGCAACCCATTTAATTTACATCAACTTGGAACTTGACATTCAATTTCTCAGTCCAGAAGCAATTATTTTTAAAGGAACATGCCAACAATATTGCTTGGCTTAGAATGGTGAAAGTTCAAAAGGGTAAAAAACATTTCACACCATAAATAAAGAATTGATTATACTTGAAAACAAAGTTTGTAATTACTACTGACATTTCTGAGCCTAGATGAGGTGCCTTTTATGCTTTAAAAACTGATGTCATTTCTGCCACTGGCATTATGGGAACCTTATGTAAGGGTCTGAAATAGTCCTTTGCTGGTATTTTAAGTACAAAGAGGAAAACATGAACATTTTGCACAATTCTTGGGACAAACACTTATTTTTTGTCAAGAGAGGGTGCAAAATGCTTTGTGCTTCCACCCAGTAGCTCTGTCAGCAGGACCACTGGCATAATTAGTAAAATTCTTAATTTGTTGCTCTTCTTGTGCGAAAGCCAAGCTTACAAGGTGCTGAGAAATTTTAACTAGGAATAGCCCTGTCTGGGTCATCAAATTACTCTTGTCTACCTAGAACCATGGTGCTTGTTTTCTCCATAGCTTTTACAGCCCTGGGTAGACTCTGCAGGGCTGGCTGCAGACCAGTATCTCCGAGCTTCACGTGGAAGACCCTGCTTACCAAACGGTGCGGTGCAAAAGCTAAAAACTGAAGAGAATTTGGACCAGCAAGCAGTGTTCATGACAAAGTCTTTGGGAAGCAGCATCTCCCCGATCGGGCTCCAGTGACAGCGCTGACATGTCAGCTCCAGCCAGAACTCGCTAATGTCTCACAGATGCTGGGCACGGACAGCATTTCACGCTCCCTCTGCTGGCTCACAGCTGCAGAAGGGGTGCAGGGAACCTGGCTCTCAGAGCTCCGCTGGTACCAAAATGCTGATGCCAGTCCAAAGAGATTGCATGCTTTCACAGCAGCTTATCCTTTTTTAGCAAGGTAATACAAGGTTACGCTAAGCTGCATAAAAACTTTAACCTCTAAACGAACAAAGTGATGAATTTCATTATATCATTTATATTTGATGCCATAGCAATTTAACAGCAGCATACTTTAATTTTTTGTCCCAGTGTAGGTCAGTATTGCCTTCAGAACAAACATATGCAGGTTTGGCATGCAAATATCATGCATTTCCCACTGTCAGAAGCCATGCATTTAAAATTATTTTTCAGTAGTGAAGACCAACAGAAACTCTCCTTGTTAGCCAGCATGCTCCAAATTTTGCAGAAAGGAATGAAGACAAATCCTTCATTCTCACCTCAAAACCATCCAGCCAGATAACTGTACCTTTCAAAATAGCAAAAATTATAACTGGGGACCTTTTTAACTAGTAAGGCTTTCTATAAGCAGAGCAATAAAGTACTCTGAATTAGCTGTTATGTATGTGTTTACACATGTATGTGTTTGTTTGTGCATTGGCACATATGTGTGTGAACACACATTTACACTACATGCATATGGTTCAGAACCACCAGCCCGTGTTCTTTTTCTGACTGAACTCCACCAGCTTCTCCCATGCCACTCATGAGTTCTTCTGTTAAGTAGGGAAAGAGAAGTAATGCCTCTTAAATGCTTGGTTGTATAATTTACTGTATTTCCAATAAACTGGATTTTAATGGGGTTCACAATGGTGACATTATCAAGGCTGGTTTTGAAATCATCTGTTAAACAAAACATTGAGCTATTAAATCAGGTCATTTTGTTTATCACTTGACACTTGACCTTAAATATTCCATAAACTAAAAAGTATTGAGAAAGTAAAATATATTAGTCCTATAGTACAGGTCTTCTCTTTACTGTCTACTTGTCAAGCACTTTCTCTAGAGTAGTGAAAGCTGGATGTGCAGATTTAAAGAAAGTTCCTTTCTCTTTGGGCAAAAGTTGTGCATCTGCTTAACTTTGCAATTTGACCATAACTGAACCAGAACAATGTCATCTTACACAAACCAGTGCTAAAAAGCATCTGTTGTAAAGTAACTCTTTAAAGTAACTCCTCAGATGGACAATCCAGTTCTGAAGGAGACGAGCAAAGTTCTGCTGTCAGTTTGGTGTGTGCAGTACCTTTGATTTTACCCGGGTTTGTGCATGGTTATCACTTGGACCACACTTGAAACTCAACCCTCATTAGTGGCAGTCTGTGCCATCAGATGTGTCACGTTGCTGGGCTGAGGAAAAACAAGCACGAAATGAAAAGGCCAGAGAGATTCCTCAACAGAGAAAGACAGAATTGAGCAGGTTCATAAGCTCAGTCAAGAGGTGGCAAAATTGGATTGTGGGGAGACTATAAATATATGAGGTATGCCAATTAAAAATGGCTATGGTAGGAAAGGTTTATCCAGAGATTCAAGAAAGAAATCAAAAAGGTAAGTAGGCAGTGCTTGAAGAAGGCCCCAGGAGGAAAATTCTTACTGGATAGACTTGATTTAACAAGTAGTCAATCATATAATGGAATGACCCACCAAGAGTAAGTGTCAGGAAAATAACAGGTGCTTAAAAAGCATTATTCCTGATGCCAAACAATACCCAACTGCCTTTTTTTATTTAATTTTTTTTTTTCTTTAAGCTTTCTCTGCCAGGTACTGGACACACTAATTCATTAAATCTGAGGACATTATCTGTCTGTGTGTTGCAAGGTCTGGGAGCTTATGGATTAAAAACCATTCATCCTCTCCTCCTTCCCTTCAAGGAAAAAGCTTTTCATGCTAAAAAGTGTTTATGTGCAACACTGTTTAACACAGAGAGATGTGCCAGATTCAAAATATCCACTGCTTCCAGGCTCTGTCAATCACACTGGACTACATTATCCAGCTTAACATATCAGTGCAACTAGAGAAAATAGATCATAGTAATGATGGGTCAGCTGTCAAATTTTAAAGCATGAAACTCTATACATGTTCTGAAAATAATAACGGTAGATGCTGCCTAATGTTTGCATATCATATATTTCTAACTCAGAAAAGCCCCCCAAAAACATCTGACCTTTGTGCTTTTTTTGGTGCTGAATAACACAGAAGTGATGGCTGAAATGTCTTTGCATTTCCAGTTGGAACTTGGAAGGAGAGAGATTGCAATACATATTACTCATTGAAAAATATACATAGATATATCAGGGCCCTAAATATCAGTCCCAGTGCTGCAAACCAGGTTTGGGAGCTAATTCTGTAAAGAGCTGTCATGAAAAGCTTGAGAGCTCATTTCCTAACGATCATGGTTACTAATGATCATTTCCTAATGATCAGCTTTTACAAAATTTTAACATAGATCGCCATTACCAGGACAAATACTTTTCTGTCAAAAACTTCCCTTGTACAATAGGAATAAGAGGGACAAGCTGAAATTTTCAATAAAGCTGAATTCTACTTCATTAGGAGTCCTCTGCATAGTCAGCGCCCATGTTAGGTGTGTATTTTTTTTCTAGGATCTGAAACTATTTCAGTCTCTACTTGGAGCACATTAAATATGGTAAGTGGATCTGATAATGATGTACAAACTCATCCTCCATGGGCTGTGAGATTCCACTGTTCACTGAAGTAATGTCATTCTTTATGATCATATTGGACCTTATTTTATTTCTCTGAAGTGGGGATAATAAACAAACATTCAGATTTTAGTGAGGTGAAACCCAAGCTGCAGGGTATTGTAATCACAGAAATGTTTTCAACTGGTATTAATATCACTTAGAGACATATGCTACTCTCTTCTGAAGTGTCTTCCACTAAATCAGGATTCTTTAACCAGTGGTAAACACTAGGTAACCATTACAAGTAGAGTCAGTGCCTTCAAGCAATCGCTCTCACCGTCTGCTGCCACGCAGGGGGCAAGTTAAGTCACAAGAAGATTAATTTTTGCCAAAAAAAAAAAAGCTATTAGGCTTTCATAAAGTGTCTCAAGATATGGGCTGTTAAGGAAAGAGCTGTCATGAAAAACACAAGTCAGTCTTAGTTGCTGTGGTGATTTATATGGTGGAAGAATGTAAAAATTACACTTTCTTTCACTAAATGGTATTTCTTAAAATTCTTCAAGAGTAACACTACCTGCAGCAGAAATGAAATTGAAATGTCCCACTAGTTCTGTAATGGTAACTGATAAAGGAATGGCAGATTCATAAATTCTTCCAGCTACAACCCGGTTCCAGTGCTGCCCACAACGTTCTGAGGTATTGCTGCCCTTGTATGGCCATTACCCGACAGGGTGTGAATTGTGAACTCAGCCTCAGCTTTCCTTCTGGGGAACTACCCAGAAAGAGTAATCACACTGACCTAACAGTGTGCCTGGACTGGGAGCTAAGCATGTGACAAATCATTAGTGCTTAGTGCAAAGAAAGCAGTTTGATTGTGAATACAGAGACAAGCAAGAAACCAGTGAGCATGCTGCGTTCTTGGGGCCTGAAAGCATTTGAGGCCCCCTGGAATAGACCACAGACCAGGGATAAAGGACACTCTTTGTCTTTCTAAGAGAATATTCTGACCATTTCCAAAAATTAAGAAAAAAGGGGAGAAGGAAGAACTCTGTGGCAGAAGTAGAGGAGGGGCCAACAGAGAAGGAATCAATTCTGATGACAATGTGAACATCTCCTTGCCAGGATGCTACTGACTGAAGAAATGTTAAATAGTGTTAGTGGGTAGAATCATTAAAAGCTTGTCCACATGCTCTTTCAAGATTAGAGGCTTTAGCAGAGATGGGAAAAGTACTTTAAAGTGCTAAATGTCTGTTTGGTGTAGGGTTTTTACAGGCAGTAAGTGCCTGCCAGGCCCTGAGGGCATCCTGTGTTGGTCCAGCCTATGCCTGGGCTGGCCATGGAATGCTGGAGCTGCTGGAGACCGGCTGGGAGCAGGGACAGGAGCTTCTCCTCCTCCTTCCCCCTGTGCTTTTGAGCACAGCGACACGTGGAGATCAGAGGGGCTGGGACAGAGATAGGGCAGCGCTGCAGAAATCTCTCTAGGAAAGCAGTAACTTCTTTGCCACGCTCAGAAAACAGCCACGCTGTTTCATGTTGTGCTGCACATCTGCCCAACACCACCGAGCTGGTTTTGTAGGGGAACATTTCACAGCAGTCCCACAGCGAAGAAGGGATCCTAGACTGACTGTGAATGGAGTTTGGGCAGTGAAGAAGTGTGTTTGCACGCCAATTACAGCCTCTCTGCGGTTCCAGAGTGGTAAGAAGTCCAAAGAGAATGAGAGAGAGAGATCTCAAGCCCTAATTCTAATTTTTCAGCAATTCATGTGTGTAGTACACACAAATGTATTTGGAATTTCTCTTAAACCAGCTAACTTTGATGGATATTTCATGGTAACAACACTTTCTTTCTTGCAGCTTCGCCTGTATGGGAATAATAATTAGCCAACAGCGCCTCCAGACCTGTTAATTTGGAGTTTGAGCGCACATCTTGCCTGGAGGAAGAGCCTGAGTACCACTGAAAAAATGAGCAGTGATCTTGAAAGCTTCTTACTTTGAAAATTACTTTTTCCCTCTGTATTTTCTCCTTTTTTATCCTCATCCTTTCCTTGAACAGCTCTGTCTTGTTCTAAATTCTCAGAATCAAGAGAAAATAACCCCTTAAACTGTGATGACAGGCCATGAAATAAAGTGAATTAACCTGATGTAATGGAGGAATGATTGACTACCATGGTGTGAACAGATGAAGGACAGATGAGGAAATAAAGGAAAATATAAAATTTGGAGTTGGAGATGGGATCTTTACTATTCATCTGCTTGATTTTAATTTTTGTAAGTCATATTTCTTTATATAGCTAAGGATGGCTCTGTGATTGTTGTGCTGATGGCTAAGAAGGTTTAAAAAATAAAGAAGGTGTATAATTACTTTTATAGTTATAAAAATATATATGTACATAGTCTAAGCTTCCCAGGTTAGTGGTAATGTGCCCATGGTCCTACTCATTACCCATAAATAATATTTGTGTCTGTCCCACACTGTCAGAGGCCAGGGGAGAGGAGGATGGCTGGCTCAGTCTGCCCTGCTGTCTGGTGGGTGCTCTGCCCAGACCAGCACCTACAGATTTGCAGGGGGATGGAAGCTCTGTGTGCTCTGTGTTTCTGTCCCCCTGGCTTAAGTGCAGAATGACAGCCCAAATAATGCAGTTTTTAAGTACAGGTCTCATAGCGTCCCCAGTCCAGTGTCTGGCTTGAGGTTTTCTTTACTCAGCTGAGTGTTCAGCACTCTCCCACACTGGCCATTTATCTGCCTCATCTTCTGGCTCTGGGAGACAGTTTCTTTCCCCCATGCATATGCCAGGAATTCAATATGCATACGACACCAGTCTGATCATATCATTTTCTCTTGCAGTAGTCCAACAGGCTGGGAAAAGGGCCAAGGAAATTTAAAAGGGAAAAACAGAAAACAAGACAAACGAAAAGGCCAAAAACCATTTAGGAATTCCTGATGCCAAAGCAAGCAGCAGTGCTGGTGGCACAGCTGGCACACAGCAGACGACAAGACACCAGCAGTGGCCAGGCCCTCAGCAGGCAGCACTGGTGTGTGTGGCAGCAGGGACCCTGCCTGCGCTCAGGGGAGTGAGCTCCTCTCGCCCTCACCGTGCTGCAGGAAAACGGATGGGCTTCATCCCTGCTCCCAGCACTGTCCCCCTGCCTGGGGACACGGGCAGCACAGCTTTTTAGGCACAGGGAGCAGGACCTGCCTGCCTGGCACACTCGCTGCTCCTCGGGCTCCACTCCACCCTGGAATGTGTCACTTGGTAGACCTTGCAAGTTCAGAAGCTCTTTAACTTTGACATGGTGTTAAGTTTATTACAACCTGGTGAAATGAGTCACTACCAAACCCATAGCTCTGCCTTTCTCCTTTCTCACATGTTTTCATGAGCGAAGTGAAAAGTTTAACCTTTCAAATAACAGCCTTTTTAACAAACGTGCAGTGCTAGAGCAATACAATATATCCACAGTATGAAAGGACACAGTTCTAGGGTAACTATTGCCTTTAGCTCGCAGCAACAAATCACAGGACCTTTAAATGAAAGCCCAATTTATTAAAAGTACTGTTGTGCTAGGGGGCCAGCACGCCAAGGTAATATAAAAAAAGCTAGGGCTTGCTACTGCAGAAGTACTGAGACCTCTTGAAATCTGAGTATCCACAAACACTTTGATTTAAAAGGGAACGGGAGAAGTTTAACCCTTTTTAGAACCTGTGCAGAAATTTTCCATCTTAGATTTGGGTAAGGCAGATACCTAGTGTCCTCAAAGAGTTTCTAGCTGGGATAAAGTCTCCAGACTGGGATTTATATAATTATTATTAAGAATCAAATTGTCCCTTCAATTTTGTTTGCAGATTTGATCCTTTCAAGACTTTCAGCAGGACAACTGACTATTTTTCAAGTCACCCGAAAAAGCACTCTCTGTAACAAGATACTGCCAGGTAATATTTATTCCTTTCTCCCAGTTTGTGAGGGAAATATTTTATCCTGACATAGGCATGTGTTTAGGCTCCATTATCTCCTGCCCTTAGGTTTAAAACTGCCATCCAAAAGGTGGATATTCTCAGTTTTTCAGTTCAGTTATACGAATTTGTCTGCAATCTTATCCAGTAAGTTCAAAGATGCTTGTTATATATTGGCAACCACCCTCAGTTTAACTACATCTTTCCACTGATTTCAATGGCTTTTGGATCAGGCCCTTGCAATGCCGAGTATGTGGACTATTATTTCTGCATTTAACCCCCTTAAGTGAAATATGAATATAATGTTATATGAGTGCTTTACTGAGGAAAGAGGCATAATAAAATGAATGTGGTTTATTAAACAAAATCTGTCCTGTCGCAATAGGAATCTGAGGGGTTATATCTAAAGCACATAAAACAATTCAGGTGTTAAGGCTGGAAAAACTCCTGGCTTACAGCTGCAGAAATGTAGGATTTGGAGTGTCAATGAAATATGCTGATATCCACATGAAAGGATTTGACCTTTTCTCCACGTGGCTGTTAGATCACCTCCATTAGATAAGCACCATATAGTGAGTGGTGATGATCAGGGACTCACCTGCTACCTTGAATCAACTACTACTATCAACTCTAATAATAAATCTTTTTTAATTCTAATTAAAACTATGGGGTTATTTATTATTTGGCTATAACTGCAGAAATTGCTTGTCCAGGTCAGAGGTAAATGCTTCCAGTCCTGCCTATAGGCTTTTTGTGCCAAAGCTTCTGACATCCAAGGAGGCTGAGGCTCATTTTCAGCACTTTTTATTTTCAGGTTACCGGGGGAAGGAGAAAGGCCAGAGAGAAATGTGTGGTGCTACTGCTACCAGAGTGCCCTGTTAAAGATTATGATCTTCCTGCCACAGTCTGGGCAAACTGTTTAGTGAGGATAACGCTTTCTGGATTTTTTTCTCATGAAAGTTATACAGGTAGCATCCAACAGGTATGTACGTATCTAAACTTACTTATGGTTTTCAAAAACGTAATTTAATTTGCATACTGTCAGTAGAAGCTTCAGGGTCTCCAGTACATTCTCTCTCTCATGCTTTGGAGAGTCCTGTGTTGTGAACAGTGAGATTGTAGATTGAAAGTTGATTCAAGATTGGTAGATTTACATACATTCTGACACACTTTTTTTTCAGACCAGCTAAGGAGTCTGTACTGCCGGGGGACTAAGACCTCCATTTGAACAAAACCCAGAGAATCATGACCCAAATCAGGCAAACAAGCCAGGTGAAGGCAATTGATAATGAAATTAGAGGATAAAGGATGATGGTTAATCAAGGAAACACTTTTCTGTTTGTCTCGGAGATCTTTGAAATTTTCAAATTAGGAGAAGACAGGAGGAAAAGAAACTGGAGGTCTGGACATCGCTGAAAGGAGGGGAAGAGAAGGCAGTGGTGTGTGAAGAGGTAAGGGTGCTTGGGACAGCCTGGGAGACGCTGAAATCCTGGGTAGAAGCCTCATACTGTGCTCTCTTAAGCAGAACAAAAGAACAACAGCAACACTTAGTGACAGGATAGGGAAGGACAGTTAAGGGGAAAGGCTGGAACAAAAACAAGGCTCGATGCCACTTTGAAGAAAAATAAGTACAGAATTCAGAGTGAAAGCTGTGGTCTCCATAAACTTTTGTACTTGTTATGCTGGAGACAGCAGTCATGCATCTCCCATTACATGAAGTTTATAAACTGCTCAGGAGATGAATGGAATGAGAAATTGAAGGCTGGTTAAATTAATCTAGCTATTAATTTTTTTTTTTTCCTTCAGAAAGAACAAGCGGGTGGAGTCGGCAGAACAATACTGTAGCCCCAGAAGCACACAATCCAAACCCGAGTGGTTTGCGGCTGTGCTAAACAGTGCAGGCTGCGGTAGAATAAAGGCAGGTCTGAACGCATCTCTGTCAGGATTATGGTTAGCTGCAAATTCAACACCGTTTTCCCTGTAAGAACAGAGCCGTGCACAGCAGTGGAGGTTATTTAGCCGCGGGCGGCAGCGCGGTGCAGCACGGGGTGGGCAGCGGGACCCCATCCCCTGGCCGGGCCCCGATCCCCCCCGCCCCGGCCCGGCCCTTACCGGCGAAGCCCGGCGGGCAGCGGCAGATGTAGCCCTCGGCCTGGTCGTAGCGGAAGGCCGGCGGCAGCCCCGGGACCAGCCCGTAGTGGCCGGCCCAGGAGCGCTCCACGCAGTGGCCGCCGGACAGGCAGGGGCTGCTGCGGCACTCGCCGATGTCCTCCTCGCAGCGGGAGCCCGCGTACCCTGCGGAGACACCGACAAGGTCAGGGGTGTGACACTGGGAGCTCCCAGCCCCGCCGCGGGCAGGGACACCTCCCGCTACACCAGGGTGTTCAGGGCTCCATCCAGCCTGGCCTTAAACTCAGCCAGGGGTGGCACAGCCACAGGTTCTCTGGGCAACCTATGCCAGGGCCTCACCACCCTCACAGGGAAGAATTTTTTCCTAATATCTAATTTAAACCTACTCTCAGGTTGAAGCCGTTTTCCCTTATGGTGTCACCCCATTCCCTCTCCATATTTCTTGTAGGCTCCTTTTAGATGCTGGAAGGCTAGATGATCTTTAAGGTCCCTTACGATCCAAACCATTCTACAATTCTATCATTCTGTGTGCTATTCTTCCCTTCCAGACCCCAAAATATACACTGTGAATAGTAGCTGCACACGGCTTCAGGCTTTGTCACGCGCTGGAAGTTTTCCTCAGCCCTTGAAGGTGTGAATGTTCCCTTGCAGCTCCCTGCCAGGGCTTGGCAGCAGGACATTGCTGTGGCTACTCTACGTTAGAGAGCTGAACTGTGCCGTAAAGGATTTGTTTGGTCTCTTGTAGGGAGTAACGTGGATATTAGCGTGAATAACAAGGCATTGCATTGTGGTGTAAATACACTCTCAGGTTGTGGGAAGGCAGAGGAGGGTAGGGAGTGTAAATCATTTGGTGTTTGTGAAATGTTTCATCTGGAGGTTGAAGTGCTACAATGATCCCTGAATTCTGGAAAATGTGAAGAGTTCTGCCTAATTTTTCGTTATCTGTTGCACCAAGACTCGTGTAGTGCAACAACACTGGGGCCTTTAGTCCTCACAGTGCTCTCTGTGCTCCTGCATCCTCAGTAAGATCACAGACATAAACTCCTTAGGGAGACTTCTTGTAGTTTATTTGCTGGAAGAGTCGTGTAGTCTCTCAGGAGCACAGGGTCTGTGTCCCCACTGGGGTGTGGGGCCTCTTTGCAAGCAGCTGGTAGAGAACACAGCCTGGGGTTTCACTGCCAGTGCCAGACAGAAGTTTTTGGACTGTTTTAAGGGTTGTGTTAATGAAGACTCAGAAACAGGTCAGCTGCACTAATGATACATGGTTTGAAGGATTAAGTAACTGGGAGATAGCTCCCAGCTTTGACTTATCTCCTGTCTTGGCACCATAATGCTGGTGCTTTTTATTTTGCCCACTCCTGCTGTACAGGAGAATCAGTTCTTAGGTGGAAAAGCAAGCAACTTATCCAAAGCCTTACGATGAGTGAAGCCCGTGCAAACACAAGGCCATAGAGCACTTTTAAGGTTATGGAGATTCAACCTTTTTATCGTATCGGGGTGGGGAGAAAAGAAGTCTCTACTGCTACTGAAGGAAACTTTACAGGAGGACTTGGAGCGTACCTGGCCAACAGTGGCACGTGTAATTGTCAGCGTGGTCCTCACAAGTGGCGTTGTTGTAGCACGGTTGTGACCAACATAAGGGAGTGAGGGTCTCGCAGTGCGAGCCCATAAATCCAGTCCCGGTGCAGTTGCAGCTGTACCTGCAACACAGAATGCAATGTTCACTCAGGCTGGAAGTCAAGAGATCTGGGCTTTGTTCCCAAACATGCACAGGCTTCTTGTGGAGCCTTGGCTAGCAGCTTACAGGTCGAGTCCAGCTCGAGACCACCATCTGGTGCTTTAGGAGAAACCACAGAAACTGGGAACCAACAATGAGCTTTTCCCTGAAGTATGTGGTTTTGTCTGGGGAAAAAGAACTGCTTGTGAATTCAAATTGGTTTTGACAGAACCCTAAGAATTAGCAATCCTTCTTTTTTCTTCTTCTCTTTTTAATTTTTGGGAGGGAAAAAAAGTTTATGTCATTTCCAATGTTTTTATGTTTTGTTTTTGGTTTTTTTTGTAGGCTTAACATTATTCACAAAATTGAAAGAGGGGAGGCAGTAAGTGTGTTAGTATCCCTTACTTTTGGACTGGTAGAAATTGAATGGGCAGAAAAATAAGGGATTTTCTGTTCCTCAACTAAGTGATTTTTTTTTTTCCCTGAAAACCAGCCTTTTATTGTTATGATAGAACAAAAATATCAATTGTTTGCTTAGTAACAGTAACAACAGTAATACAGCTCCCTTTTGATAGCAATGTCACTACAACATAAGTAAACAAACTAGTGTATATATAGAAATTAGCAACGTGCAGGTATCAGTAATATCTGGGAGGTTTTGTTTGGATTTTTTTTCAGGAGAGCTGAGTGTTATAAAAAGTATCATTCGTGTTCTTTGGGCATCAGGTACAAAGTTAACATGTACATGTCATATGAAAAGGCTTTTGCAAGACACATTAACTGTGCAGGCTTGTATGATCTTGGCCTAATAATAATTAGGAAACAAAAATTTCTTCTTGTATTTTCTTTTACATTAAAATGATATACCATAATTGTACAATTGCATTCATGAGGCATTTTGCTGAACAAGACAGAAGTATACTCATTTGATAATTTCTAGTGCTTAATATCCAAATCTTAGGCTTTGAATAAATATATGGAAAGGAGGTGAAATTGTTGAACGTAGAGCAACATCAGAGAACAACTGGCTCCTGCAGTCTAGCGGGTGTAAACTTTTTACTGCACTGTTTAAGTGTGTGCCTAAGCAGAAACTTCTGGCTGGCCAGTTTATTACTAGTGTATGGATTATTCTTAAATCAAAGTCAGAGATGACTTAGACCAGGTGGCATTTGGATTTTGGGTATAAAAAGTAATGAGGAAGATGTGAATCAGAAAAATAATTTTCATTCTGAAGTATGTTCTCAAATCAGAAGTCTCCTTCTTCTGCTGAGTTTTTAATACATTTCTCCCATGCACCTTCAGTTTGGTGCTGTTCAGCTTTGTGGTGAAAGCTTTCTTTTCTGCCAGTGTCCAAGCTACTTTTCCCTTTGGTTCAGAATCATACAACAGTGAGAAATATCCAGAACTCACTGCTTAATGTGCAGTCCCACCTGTGTGTCTTTTTTCTTGGGTATCTTTTAGCATTTGACATTGCTGTTGACCTTTGGGGATTCTGGATGGCGCCCTGTTTGTGAGCAGGCTACAGCTGAGCAGCCAGATGGCTTTTTTTGTAGTAAGATAATTTTGATGCTCTACCTAGCATATTTTTTTGAGTCCTTATTTGATGTTCTCACAATCTGCAGAAAGCAATACGTGTAGACATCCTTTCCTATGGAATCTCCTATGGACATTAGAGCTCCTGGGAATATTTCCTATGGAAAAAAGACATGGAGCATGAAGAGGTATCCTCTGTGCCTAGGCACACTAGGTTTTGTACTCCAGCTAAGTCTGTAAATTGTTGAGTTTAAATAAGAAAATGTGAAAATGTTTTTTTAAGAGATCAGCTCATACTATGTTGCATTCATGAAACATCACTGGAAGCTCAGTCTGAAATTTGGGGAGAGAATTTGGTTTGATGTTTGTATTTACAGCTTTTTGTGCTAAAACCATTGCCTTGTACACATTTCTGTGAGAGCTAGTGGCAGACACCAAAGCCTCAGCTGTACTGTAGGTGAGTCAGAAAAGGAAAACTCCTGGATAAAGACCACAATTCTTCATTTATCCCCAAAAATACACAAAATAAAGGAAATTGCTGGACACTCTTCTGTTTTGAATTGCTTTGTTGTCCATTCCTTTCCATCACATCACAAATACGGAAAGAGCTCCAATTGTTCTCCAGATATCCTGCAGTATTACAAGCCAATTAAAATTGGTCTTGCATTTACCTCGGCTTCAAAAGCCAGGAGAAAAATGAACAGGATTAAGTCTGGCCTGAATGAGCATCCCAGTTGCTCACCTCACACATGTATCCTCAAAAGGCTTCCAGGTTACTACACAGGTCTGTGAGTGAGTCCGGTCCAAGGTGACCCGCCTCTCCCTGCTGTCATGCTTTAGCTACACTGGAAAATAATAAATTGCTTTTTCCTGCTCAGAGCCATTCAGCACTGCTGAAAAGAAGCTCCACAAGGTGGGTGCCATGTCACCACACTGAACAAAAGCTTTTTCCCAGAACGTGATCTCTTACCCCCTCACACAAGGCAAGCATGCCTTTTGCTGACGTGACTTTTGGACTGATTTTTGAGGCACCAAAGTCTTCAAAACTGCTTTATAAAAACTGGAAAATACACAATAAAGGAGAAATCCTATACTGGCGAGAGGAGCACCTGCATGAATACACTTGGGAACTTTCAGACTGAGCTTATATATGTGGTCAGTTTGGGAAGCTCATGCTGAGTCAGAAAATCCAGTACTGGTGAGTGAATGCCAGAGCTCTGCTTGGACCTCTGTGTGGGGCCAGTAACCGTAGATGGAGAATCTCACTTTTCCATTGCCTTGTAGTCTCCTTTTTTTTTTTTTTTTTTAATTACTATTATTATTTTTTTGCCCATGGGCTGCAGGTTGTTTTGAAAAAGTAGCTGTTGTACTATATACCTGTAAAGTTTCTGACACATTTCCTAGTGATATCTATTACTATGGTTACTGTTACTGCAGTTTTGCTCTGCCTCTCTCTTCTAATCCTTCTGTCTGTCAGTGTGGGCAGCTGCTGTTAGCAAATTCAGTTTTATGCGATCTCACATCTTTCTTGGAAACTAAAGTTTGGTAAGCATTAGAAACAGAATTCTTATCTAAATGGCAGTACTAACAGCCAGGACAACAGCATGCTGTAAATATTTAAAGGACAAATATGAAAAACATATTTATTGGTCAGTCTTTGCCATAAATATTTTGTTGTCCTATTGACTCTGACACCGGGCTGGCATTCTTTAATCCTTTTCAAATCGAAACTGAAATTAGTGCAGGACCAAGAGGTGAAATCTAGAACTCGGAAGGAAAGGAGCTACCAGGCAGGGCAGGCTCCCGTGGCGTTCCCGTGTGCAGGGGCAGGCACCGGGAGCAGCTGTCCCAGCGCTGCCCGGGCTGGCAGACCCACCCGCTGGCCCCGTCCGCGCAGTGTCCCCCGTGCAGGCACGGCTGGCTGGAGCACTCGTCGATGTCGGTGTCGCACAGGTCCCCGAGGAAGCCCCGCGCGCAGGAGCAGGAGAAGCTCCCCAGGGAATCGTGGCAGGTGCCCCCGTTCAGGCATGGCCGGGACAGGCACTCATCGATCTCCAGTTCACAGTTTGTACCTTCAAAAGCAGAGAAAATAAACCCCAGGCTTAGGAGACAGCTTTGGAAATCTCGGCAAGGACTGCCTTTAGTAAAATTGTCACATAATCTTTTTTTTTTTTCTTTACCCAGTTGCCTGGTTTTTAAAGGCATTTCCTCCTCAATGTGCTTTGCACGACTAGTTTTTTCAAGGCTGGGCAGAACTTACAAAAGAACAAGCCAGCTGTTTTCACAAAAACAGGTGAAATAACTTTTTATGTTAGCTTGAACATGGGAACAGGATGAAAATTTTTAGTTTATTCAAACAATGCTACTATCCTATTTACATAATACAGAAGTGACCAGCAGTTGATTGTTCTCATAAGACTCCATTTAAAGCTGGACTTTAAATGGACAGTTCACAGCTGATTGAATTCATTGGGAAGTGTCTTGTTTAGCAGTGGATTATTGCCTAGCTTTTTTTAAGGCTTATCAACGTGCAAATAAATTGGTCTGTGGTGCCATGTTTGCAACAGGTCAGAATCTTGGAGCTGCTCTTCAGAGAATATTGATGGAAATAAATCAGTCCTAATATGAGTTTACAGCTATTTACAATAGTTGGCAGGTTAAATAAACACTCCTTTTTCTTATCTCTAGCACAGTCCAGAAGACACTAAGAAAATTTATTAATTAATGCCTTGCAGCTTTGATTATCTCAGGGTTTTGTATTTAGTGTTTTGAGAAATAGAGTAATATTTTCAAATAATTTTCAACTGCCAAGTCAATTTGTTTTAGCAGCTACAATATCAGCCACAAAACAGATGCAAAGTGGCAAATTATAATGAAGAAGCTGCTTTGAAGTGGATTTCCCTATTTTTTTTTTTATTTGGCTTATCAAAGCAGCAGCAATATTGAAAAGTTTTCGGGGGAATTTCCTACTTGAAAGAAAAAATGCAGCCCTGAGAATGGGGGTTTTTTTTGTTTGTTTGTTTTGTAAAGGTGAAGTTTTCAGTACAAGATGATGGAGTAGACTTTCAAAAGAGGGAACAGACGTGTTTGATAATCACTCTTGCAATGTATTTAGGAGCTCACCTCTAATTCTTTCTTTATGCTCCTTTTGCCAGCACTGTGCTGCTGTGAAATTTGTACACTGCAACTCAGAGCATCTTTTTTAAAACACAGAGAATGATAATATTTAGCACTGTTACTTCATGACTAATTTATTTTGATGCTCGTGAGCATCTTCATTTTAAAAAAATAAATCTGTACTATGGATAAGTACCAGGAAATACCTTAAAATGTCAAACCAAAATTCGCAGATGTTGACTCGTAAGTATTTTTCATTATATTTAAACATTAAAATGCAAGCTCCTATTTTCAGCAGTTGAGAAATAGTTCCTTGAGCCCACACAGTGGATGGGGAACCTGCCAGTGGTGTGCCCCCAGTTCAAGGTTCAGTGCTCAGCTAACCACTACTTGCAGCGGGAGCCTGCCGCGAGAGCCCCGCACAGGAACGCTCTCTGACGGCTTTATGGTAATGTACGTTACAGCCAGATATAGTAAGCAGTCCCTCTGTGGTCATTGCCCTGTGAATTCACTGTAATTATAAACAATGTGTTTGCAGAAGTGTGTCTAGTGACCGTAAATCTGCCAGAGCTTGTTAACAGCTTACTGCGAACACTAAAAATCATGTGACAAAACAAGCCCTGTTCAACTGATCCTCAGCTCAGCCAAATTTAAAACTACAGGCCTGAGAACAGCCTGACAATTAACATGAGAACATAGCGTTGTTGTTTTGGTTCACGTCTTTAATCTATCAAGCCCAGTAACCTGCCTTCGGCAATGTTGCCTCAGAAGAAAACTTCTCCCTGTATAATGCATCCAGCCAATGCGATCTGCCATGCAGACGGAGGGAATCCCTTCCTAGCCTCTGCTGAGTCTGCTGTCAGGCTTTCTTAGATGTGTAGAAGAGAGATGAAAAGATTAGATCCGCATTTTCACCTCAGTCTAACGTTCTGTCATAAATATGCTGTATGCCAAATATCATATGCCAGGCGGGAAGGAGAGCGCCAAGGAGCCCTGCCGCAGTCACTGCACAGGGCTGCACCACCACGAGCCGAGGCACCCCAGGGTGTCCTGGAGCAGGCTGAGCATCCCAGCCCATACCAAACCACACAAATTGTTTGAATTGAAAAGCTGGGAAGGTGCGGAGAAGCCACATTTGTAACTTGTGCAGTTTCTCTGAAGAACCAGGGTTATTTCTTGTACCGCTTGCTTCTGCAATGAGTCCTACAATGAGTACACTTCTTTCTACAGCCCCAGTCAATAAAAAGTAAATGCAAGTGAGGATGAAAGACACACAGCCAATGCTTTCAAACTTGCATGCCTAGAGAGAGCGTGTAAAATCACTTTCTGGTCAGAGATACTAGGGATTTGCAGGCTCAGTGTACTTCCATGGGCACCTGCACATTCTTAGTATGGCTGGAAACTGGTAACCAGGTCACCCTTTCTGCTCTCCTGCACTCAAGTGCTGTACTCGGGCCCAGCAGGTACAGAGGGCTGTCCCCAAATTCTTCATTCTGCATAAAATAATCTTGTGTGCCATTATTTGGATGGAGAGTGTCATGTGGTTCTTTTGTAGGCACCAGGCTTGAAGGGACAGGAAGAGTTACATCAAAAATTAAACAGAGGGAGAAATTGTGTTTCTTTGATCAAGGCTTGTCCCTTTTGAGCTCGGGAATCTCAGCAGAGCTGAATACCTGGGCTGGCTGGGACACAAGGTGGCAAGTGCTGGTTTGGAACTGGAAAGCTGAGGAAGGAAATAGGCTTTGCACTGCTGGCAGTTGCTGTTGGATAGACCGTGGTGTTTGCTACTATATCCACAACAACGTGGACATGAGCTTGTTGGGAAGTGAGATCTCTACCTGAGGTATTTCATCTCATGGTAGAGCTGCTGTGCCTCTGCCTTTAAGTGCCTAAGACTTATTTATGATGCATCTACCCTTAGTATTTGCATGGCACATGCATTATTGATAGGAATACTCAATGAAAACTTGGAGATCTATCAGGATTAATTTCCTCATGTTCTACAGACGTCGTTCCAGCAATGGTTACCTCATAGTAACAGGTATTGCACAAAGAACAAATCCAGCTCATTGCACCTATTTTGTCTGCCACTGAAACTCTTTCTCTTGCTGTCTTAGACTGAGACTGGGTTTTGGAACTGCTGTGCACTCCTAAGAGCTCACACTGGAATGTTTGCTGGCAGTGGAGGACTGGCTTCAGCAAGGTAATTAATGCACGTAGCTGTGGGTAATAACAGGCTCTTACACCATGCTCTGTTGGGGTGAATTAAAAGCAAGTGCAATTAGTCCAATGGAGGAAAAAATGCAATTGATTAGGATAGCCAGCAAAACTTCAACAAACCAATTGAACTTCATTATTTAACAGCTGTGTGACACATGTCTTGTAAATAATTTCACACATGCAGAATTATCATAGAAACTGCGGATTTCATGCTAAATTTTCCAGTCTTTGGCTCTTGGTGTGTTCTAACCTCTTCCATTTGCGTAAGAATTATGTGTGACATTTCTCAGCTATTTTAAGAAGTGCTGCAGCATACCAATCACACAAAATAGCAGTCAGAGTCCATGAAACAAGCAGCAACAGCAGCCAGTAACTCATGCATTTGGTTAACATTGCAGCTATAGATTTACTATAGCTTCTTTACCTGCATATCAGGAGACATAGCCCTTTTTTACATCTTAGGGAAATGAGATGAGGCTGGATGACTTCCCACAGTAATTCATGGTGTCAGGCCAGGATAATAATGGTTGGCAAGATCCCCTGACGAGGTAAATGAGGGGTTTTATTACCACTGGGGACACCTCGAGGCTTTCATCCAGTAATCCCTCTGGCTTGTGCATTTAGCACAACTCACAGCAAGGTGCAAAAAAACAACAAAAAAGAATGCTTCTGATAAATCATTTTGTTAAGTAGCCTTTTAAAGCTGATGTTTTACTGCTGGAGGAATGGTCTGCTACTCCTCTATAGAATTCCTATGATTAGTCTCTGCTGCTGGAAGTGGTGTTGGAGCTGTATGTCAAAACACTGCAGCTTGTTCTGCTCCTTCCTTGGTCCTCTCCTCATTTCTTAACTCTGCTTGTGCAAAGTGTGGATCTTTGGTGACGTTTCTTGGTGAAAGAAAAGAGCATCAGCTTGGGAAACAGCAGAATTTCATTATGAAAGTAGAGAGACTCCAGCAGAGTGAGTTTCTATCAGCAGTTCGTGTTGACCTAAATTTTCATTTCTTTTTGTTTGGGCTTTACTATTTCATTAAGTTTTCTCTCCCTTTGTCTCTAAGGTGGATATTCTGCCTCTTTCCAACCAAGTTTCTGGGCAGTGCATCCAGGCCTGGACCCCACTAACAGCGCCAGTTAAATAAATACAGTTTCCTGAATACAACAGGAGGTCTGGGCTGAGTCTGATCGTTGCAGAGTAACCATGCTGCTTGTTAATAGGTTTTTCCTTCCTTCTGCTCTTCGGCTTTCCCCCAGTTGTGTAGTTTTCTCCTCAGCTGGCCTGGGCTCCGACACCCGCTGGCAGCAGCGGGGTGGCAGGAAGGTAACAAGCTTCCTTCAAATAACATTCTCCGTGCTCATAAGGGATATTAACCGAGGGCTGCCTTCCAACAAGTGCTGTGTTAGACACAGGAAAGCTGCTTTTTACCTCTGACTTCCCCTCCTGCATAGGGATTTGGGGATGGAGCTGTAAACCACATCTCTTAGTTCTTATTCATTTGAATCACTTGAAGCAATAGCTGGTTTTTTCCCTTTTTTGCTGTATGACTATTTCTTTTCCTTTGCTTACCTGACTGGCAATCTATCACTAAAATGCCTCCCCTTTTCTCTTTTTAATGATTCAGTGTGCTACTTCTCACAGTCCTACCCCTGAATACAGCTTTGAAATTTGAAGGGAGCTGTCTTCCAACATGAATTATGTGCTTTCCAGTAGAGGAAGTAGGGAAGAAAAATCACACCTGTAGCTTAAAAATGGAGCTACATAAAATGGGATTATCAAAAAATGGGCAGTTTGGGAACATAACACTTTTGTTTCTATGTAATTTACATAATGTTCTAGTTGCAAATGAGTCCTTTATTTCTGGGAAGGGCAGAGGAGAGAAATTTAATGTGAAATGTCTAGGTTTAAGGGTAGAATTTGTCTACTTGAATCTAATTTTAAATCTTTCAAACATAGGTTTTGATCCTCAGAAAAAAACTAGATATAGCACTCTGAAGAGAGCATTTTGAGAATGTTTCTTTTAAAAGGGAAGTCCACCTACCCCTATGACATAGCTTGGTGTTCACAAAACTGCTGTGTAGATTTTGGTAAATGTGAGATTTCTCTAATCTTTCTCTTTCTGATATCAGTAGCTCACAGCAATGTGGTCATCCATAATGTACCAACAGCCACTGGTGCCAAAGCTGAAGGCAAGCTGGTAATACAGATGTGGCTAAATACATGTGTGGGTGAGGGAGCTGAACCTGGAACATGACCTACGATGGTTGTACATAACACAGAGGAAAAGCTGCTTTAGCAGTGCTTACCTGTGTAGCCAAGGGGACAGAGGCACTCGTAGTGCCCTATCTGGTTGAGACACGTTGCCCCGTTCAGGCACGGATCTGAGGCACATTCGTTCACCTCCAGGTCGCAGTGCTTGCCCTGGTAGCCTGGGACGCAGTAGCAGGAGTACTCATCCACGCCGTCCCTGCAGAGTGCTCCGTTGCGGCACGGCTCGGAGACGCACTCATCCAGATCCATCTCGCAGAGCGTCCCGGTGTACCCGGCGCGGCAGAGGCACGTGGGCCCCGCCAGGCCGCTCTGGCAGGTGCCCCCGTGCTCACACGGGTTTGTGTCACAGTCCCTGCCAGCCCTTTCACAGGCAGGCCCATCGTAGCCGGCGGGGCACTCGCAGGTAAAGCTGAGGTTTCCAGCAGAGCCTAGGCAGGTAGCGTTTTGGAGACAAGGGTTCGAGGAGCAGGGGTTGGAGGTTTTGTTGCAGAGTTCCTCCACACTGTCCACTGATGCATCCGCACAAAGGCAAGGGTCATCTTTATGACCGGCAGCACACGTAGAGTTCTTTTGGCAAGAGTTTGACAGGCACCTGGAATCATTCCTCATGCAAAGTGATTCTAGGAAAGAAACACAAAAAAGTCCTGAGGACTCCCACAGCACTGGGAGTAGCCAACAGTGGAAGAGGTGTAGTTCTTAACACAACTGTGCTTCAAAACCAACAGCTCCAATTGCTGGCTATTGAGAAGAAAACAGGACTGGTAACCGTGTGATGCATTAGTGGACTCATGAATGTGAAATGAAAACAATTATGAAAACTTGAGTATGTTGTAATTTCCTGTTCTCGCCTCTTCCAACAGCCATGGTCTGGAGTGTCAGGATTGCTTAACACTGTATTAAGAGTATAGTTGAGACAATATTGGTGGTTGTCAACTGATATCCAACAATATGGAATGCATTTAGGTATATTTAAGATTTTTGTTTCTTTTTTTGTTACTAGAGAAAGGAACCACTTTTTTCAGTTCAATACCACTTTTGTGGTGGATGTTTTTTTGCATTAGGTTTCACAAAGCTAAATTACTCAGATGCAGTTATAGCTCGAGTAAACAGTCCAAACCATCAGGCACTTTGATTTTGATTTGCTGATTATAAATGGTAGTTTGACAGCTGTGCAGCATCTCTACCACAAAGAATCTCCCAAACACCCGAGATGCAAAACAGCCCCGTGAGAGCCTTCCAGCCTCCGAGGCTGGAAGGACATGGTGAACATGGTGTAAAGATGTTCCTTACTTCCTTACCCTCTGGAAACTGAGCTCCTATCAGTAATTAAAGGCCACTTGGAGTTGCCTTGCTGCTGTAAAGAATGAAAATAGCAAGAGCTACTTCTCACTTCGCAGTCAAGCAGGGTGAGCTGTTACCAGCTTTGTTCAGAATCCACCTGTGGGACACACTGAAGCAGCTGTAGCTGGGCCAAGACCCTATGAAAGGAAGCTGAATGTTCCTTTAGGAGAGAAGGCAATTCATAAGGGAAAGACTCATGAGCTGGAGCACAAAAGTTGCATTAAATGACCTATGTGGGAGTCCTGTAAACATCTCGTTTTTTTCTTTATTTATTTTATACTTTTAATCTAGAGTTTTGTTTGGATATATGAAGGTTATGTGTTCTCTACAACATCAAAATACTGTATGTTTGTGCAAACAGGGTGTTGTGGATGAGCTGAACTTCTCGAGGGATTCAGACCCATCTACCAGCAGTCTCTAATTTCTTCCCAGTTCTTGAACTGAGATTCAGGAGAGCAGACATAGTAGAGATGGAGAGGGGACACTGAAAGAGAAATGGTGAGCAGAGATGGAGACTCCAGTAACAGGAGTTACCAGTGCTGATAAAGGCCTGGGACAGATCCCTGGAAAAGTGAGAGGCTAGGGTTGGTCACTGGATAATAGCAACCAACTGTGGGGGTCTGTCAGAGAATACAAACTGACTGGTTATGGTGCATTTCCATAGTGTGCATTTTAATACATAATACAATTTAATGTGCTTTTTTCCTAGGAGGGGGAAGTGGAGGAAGAAAGTATCAGAAGGCTTAACTAGCTTAGGAAAAACTGCTTGTGTAGATTTGACACTAATATAATAAATGGAAAGGCTGAAAAACTATCTGTGCATGACTGTTGTGCTTTCTGACTTGAGGTTTACACAGGAGCAGCAGTGCCTGTAAAAATTAAAAGCACCAATCTGAATGAACTTGATGTTCATTAGTAGGTATATTTACTGAGCCAAATAACTAATTAATACTTGTTTGAACAAGGGGAATAGAGATTTATGTCGTAACATCGATAGCAACAGTGACACCATGATTTAAAAGCAGCAGTGGTCTTAAGGATTACACAGAAAGCAAGCTAAACATTGATTAGCAGGAGGAGAACTGGAGTGTTACCTCATGTTCTTTGAAGGAAAACAGGACAAAAAATAGTACTTTTGGATTAGCCTGCCTTTAAAATGACCATCCCCAAACCTGTTAATAATCAGTTTTGAGAGCAGGTATTTCATCCTAAGGCGGTGTTGGTTGCTCTTGCTCCAGCTCTGAGCTCTCACTGAATACAAATATTCAAGACCTTGGTCATGTGTACTGACCTGCACCACTGTCAGCAGTAATTCAGACCCTTCTCTTCCTCAGCACAACCTCACTTATGTTCTGATGTCCTGGTTTACATAATTTTGTGGTTTAGCCATGCATTTAGGTTTTTGCTTTCGCTGGGATAATACAGAACTTACTGCAATTTATTACTTACAGTTAAAATGAGCAAAACTGTGTTCCTTAGGAACTTCTGCATCCCGCATTTTCCTTGCAGGACTTTAGAGAGCTTTCCTTTCAGTCTGTGCACCTACTTAAAATTCAGTAAAGTGCATGTTTGTGGAAACATTGCAAATTTGAAGAAATTAATTATGATCGAGTTATAATGTTGTCTAACTGTTGTACTGTGTAAACTACAAGAGGTGAGGTCAGTAATTCGAGTGCTCTTATGCAGGACCATGGTGACATGAGAAGATATTTAGTTAATTATTACTGCTTTTCCAGAGATAATTTGCATGCCACGGGCTCAGTTTGTTGTAATGGCTGTGTGAGAGGATGTGAAACATTTGCCAGTCTGCAGTTTTGATAGCAACAGAGGAGCTGTGAGCACTGGTTAAAAAGCTTCATAGCTCTCCGAGGCAGTAAGAGTTGATGGAAAATGAGGGGAGGGGAAAGCGCAGTCTGTAGGTAGTGAAGGCAACCAATTTGTCTCCAGGGTGACATCAGTATGGGAAAAACACAAAATAGAAAACTTTTCCTGGATTTTTTAAAGCACTATTTTAATTTCAACTTTTGTAGCTTTTATAAAACTAATTTCTTATGCGGAAATTGCCAACAGACAATTCAATGAATCCAATACTTCCTTGAGGATACTTTTATCTGATTTGTAAGACAAGTTTATAGTGAAAGAGTAACATTTTTGGAGTTCTATCTTCATTCTAATGCGCTGTGCCATGGTTTTTATGATTTGTGCAGTTTTTGAGGAACACAGGAGCTCTGAAGGTCGTAGCAGACATGCAGCCATGCTGAGTTTTAGCTTACTTGTGGTTTAAAGTCTGGGACCAAGAGTTTTTGTTAGGGGTGCTCTATAGCAGTTTGTCTCAGCAGCAAAACTGCCTTTCAAAAAGGTGATCTCAAAAGGTATGTAGTTATCACACCATGGTTATCAAATGGTGTGCAGTTCACCGGGATGTTTCCATGACATTAAAAAGAAATAATGTTCCTAAAGGATGTGAGTGCTTCAGCTAATCCTTGGATTCTGGCCTGCTGGTTCAAACACCATTTTCTGCCTGTTTCAGATAAGTTATTTGCACTACCTCCCTTGCTGCCCTCTGGAAACTGAGTTTCCCTGCTGCTCTGGAGTGATGTGGAAGGATGGATTTGGGAACCTCCTGAGCTGAGACCTGCGTGGAGAGAGGATGAAGAATACAGCAGGTGGAAGGTCCTACATGCCCTGTGATGCAATGTGATGATGCAAAAGTCTGTCTTAGTTTGAGCAGATGACTAAAGAACATTCTCTTCTGCATTCACAGAAAGAGCTGTAAAGGGACAGAAGTGTTTCAGTGGACCTTGATAACCAGGAACAGCCTCATGCTCTACCTCAGATATGCAGAGGAGTAGTTTTTCATTCCTAAGCAATTAAGAGCACTTCAGCAGTGACTTGTTCTGACAGAGTCTTAAAACTTGTACGTAACGTTAGGAAAAATGGAAACAAAATGCTGATCACTTTGGATTTACACTGACTGACACTTGAGGTAATTATCAGTCTCTTTATAAACAGTGGTACATTAATCTAATTACGAGAGGATTTAGTGCCAAGCGTTTTGCCCCATGGTTAAATCCTTGAGATGCAGATGAGATGGTTGGCAGTGAAATTCTTTGCAGTAAAGCTTGCCATCTACTGGCACATCATCCGTACTACCAGAAACATGGCAATACCTGCAGCTTTTACAGGAACTGGTACAAACGACTTAATGTAAGAAATGCCAAGAAAAAGACAGTTTTAGCTTTGTTTTTTTGCTCTTGGATAAGATTATTTAAATTCATTGAAGTGATCTTGTTAGTGTAGGAATAATTGAGCTTATACAGCTAATCAGCACTAAAAATGCATGATTTTGGCTGGTACATGCTTCTGAATAATCAGAAACCACTGTAGTGATACAAAACAATTTTTATGATGTTAGAAATGCATGGCAATGAGGATAGAAGGTCAAAATTAAATTAGTGAAAAAGTTATCATAAACAGGGCAGGGATTTTGAAATGGCCAAAGCATTTTTGCCTGGATAATCTGACTGTTAGACCACTGTTCCTCAGTAAAACAGGTAATTTTGAAAAGCTCATCTGCATATCTTTCCTGACAATTTTGAGGGTTTTTTTTTCTAGATCCTGTTTGAATCAGAGGTTTACTGAATTAATGTCCATTTTTCAAAATATTCTTCTAAGTTGATAAGATCAAAAGTAAAGTGAATTGATGATCCCCAGCTCTGAGAATCTGATTAGCAATCTCAGCCACTCAAAGCCCCCAGATAAATCCTTAGCAAACTGTTTTGGGTTCTTTGTATCAGAAATGTCTTTCAGCAAAGACTTGTTCATTCAGGACACGACTCTTCCTACGAGTTGGTGAAATATCATAATCAGCAGCAGCATTTAAAATTACATTTCAATCACTGCTAATCACACTGTTATGAGCCGGAGTTCACTTGGCTGTGGCCATGCCTGCACTTTGCCAATCATCTCACTGTGCCTGGAGGCTGTTTGTAATTTGCAGTGGTGTTCTTCAAATGTGTCTTCTGCCCCTGAAGGAGGACTCTGAGCTTCACTGAAGCTCTCAACACTAACAGCTTTGGAATCTTTTACATATGCTGCAAGATCTTCTGACCTTCTTAACAGAGGCAGTCTATTTTCCAGGGGAAAAAAAATCTATGATAAGATAGAGAACTTGTTGATACCCATATAGTTGTCTTCACCGATGATTTTACTGTGCTTTGAGGACTTTTTTCTTTCCTTTTTTTTTTAACAAAGAGTTAATTACTTTACACATTTGAATTAAAACTAGGAAGCTACACCAGCCAGCACAGATAAAGCAGTTCACAGCAAAACCTGACTTTTTACTTAGTCATACATTTTGGGAAAAAAATGGATAGCAAAAAAACCCTGGTCTTTGAGTTGAGAAATTAGATTTTAAAAATACTCTTAGGGAAAGAAGGATTGAATTGCAATTGCAAGATGTAGTCTATGAAAACTGCAAACCCCAACATCAGAAAATGTGCTACCTGTGGGGTTGGTTTGTTTTTTTTATGTTTGGGGTTTTTTGTTTGTTTTGGTTTGGTTTTGTTTTTTTAATTTGCTAGAATAGCTTATAAAATTGACATCTTGGTTGTGGTCAGTCACTAGAAAGAAAATTTGATCACAAATGAAGTAACCACTGCTTCTCTTGGTGCTGTTACTTCAGTCTGGATTCTGTTGAATCAAAACCAGCATACAGCATTTGTGCACAGCTGAAGGCTTACGCTGTGATCAAATCAGCTGACTAAAAACGTCACAGGATAACATGATGGTAGCAAGGGTTTAGATAGCCCAGTGTCTGGAGTCAGAAACATGAGCCTTCAATGATCGTGCTCATTACTTGTTTGAAACCTGCCCTTGGGATTTTAAAACAAGTCTGTGAGTCTGTGTCACTGAAATATCAAGCTCTGTTACTATGCTGAGATCGTGAAATAATTATCATTTAACTGGAAATATTAAAATATTGCCCAAGGCATTTAGTGCTGCATTGAGGAGCTGTGGCTTTGGTGTAACTAATCCTCTCTCCATTTATCTGCAGTGCACTGTGACACAAAAAATACAGTTCATCACTACAACGATAGCTTCCCTGCAAAGACAGCCTTAGAAAGTTGTGGGTGTGCAGACAGATGTTCAATCTTGATGTATCATGAAGAACTAGGGAAGAGATAAGAACAGCTGAAAAATCAGCAGAGACAGAGATTGGGATCAGATACCTTTACCATGGACTGAAAGGCAGAGATGTCTCTCCTGGCTCAGCATTTGGCAGATGGGGAACAAAAGGACAGGAAACCATGTTCTGGATAAAACAGAGCCAGGTAAGGGGCTATCTTAGCCCTCAAAATAGCTTTTCCATGGAGATTATTTGTAAGTAAATAATTTGAGTTTTTCCACACAGTCTCAAACTTTCTAAGTATTGCACTAATTCTATTTTACCCCTTCCCATCTCCCAGTACATTTGTATTACCATCTTAATTGTTCAGTGTAATGAGCAGCTTGTAGTTACTGTGGTGCCATTTGTCCTTTGCAAGCTCCACCTGTGAGGAAATCACCAGCCCCTAGACCCTACCTGCCCTATCCACAGCTGGAATCATTATTGCTCAATCTGCTCAATGAGAAGCGTACTTTGGGAAGGGATGAACAAACTTTTGCCAAAAAACAAGCCCTTGTTGTGCCTGCAAATGCTGTGGTCATAAAGAGTTAATCCTGAATCATTAACTTCAATTGTGTGTCCAAAACATCTTAGCATGTTGTTATAGAAACCACTTTCAGGCTTTAAATCTTGAGTCACGTTTATTACCATAGTAACCAGCACCACACACAGGCAGCAAAGAAGAAGGGTGGTTACACAAATATTCCATTGCTATCAAAAAAGCCAAATTTGGTTTTGGGTACATTTGTATCAACAAAACCAAGGAAAGTAAATTAACTTATTTTCTGGAGAAAAAGTGTGGTATATTAGTGTAAGAGTAAAAACTGAATAGCATTCAAATTTTAAAATGTTGTTTAGGCAACACTTTAAGATTAAAGCCATTTGTGACTGAAATTACAGAACTGGTTATTAAACCAATGTGTCCATTTCACTCTTCCCCAAACCTTTCTGTTCACACTGACTTGCTGCTGGGCCCTGAGAACGAACGCAGTTACTGCTGGCTGTCCTTGTCCTTCACTGTCTTTTTAGCATTTGTGCCAGCCCAGACTCCCTTACCCTGTGAGCAGTGCAGCAGCAGCAGCAGCCCTTACAGGTGCACCCACTGACTGCACTGAGCACCACAGCAATGGGACCAGCTGTCCCAAATAAACAAACAAAAATGAGGTAAATGCCTTCTTTACTTCTAAATGTAAATAATGTTTGGCTGTCACTTTATTTGGCATCACACCTCTAGTGTTTGTGCTGGGAACAGGAGGGGAATCAGGCCCAGGAGCTCAACAGGGCTCCTACGCATTGAATTTGGAGGATTTTTGGTTCAATTGGACACCAAGGCACAGTGCTACTAGCAATGCAAATAGACTGGTTTCTGATGAGAATGAGAGGTTTTATGCTCTGCTTCTTTACCTTTATGTTTAGCACTGCAGTTGAAGTTGGTAGTTCATAGTGGTCATCCTGCTTTTGCGGTGCACAGATATTTTTGTTTGTCTAAGATGTAGAACAGTGGCTGATCAGGCCACGAGGCAGCTGATATCCATTACAGTGAATGATGTGGACACTGATGTAGAAACTGAACTGATTTCTGCTGGGCAATCCTTGCTACAGTTCACACTCTCTCTGAATGTAGCTCTCCCCTTTAAGAGTTTCATGATATTTGTCCTCGTTTTTATCTTCTAAGTCTACAGAAGAGAAGCAACATGAGTGTAATGAGGTATTCCTTGTCCCTCTAGAAGTGCTGAATTTATTTTTTTTTTTAGTTGAGGTCACACAGCAGAATTTATTCTTAATAGTACAGAACAGGACTCCTCTACACAGGGACGTAGGAGATAAATGGACAGGTGAGCAACAACTGCAATACATGGTAGTGGGAACTACCCAGCTCTTGAGAGGTGAAGAACATAGGAAATCTATTGTGCTCAAAATCTGAAACAATTTTATTTAGGTAATAAGCTTGATCGCTTATAGGAAAAAAAATTGGTGATTTTGTGGGTTAGATGTCTTTGTCCCAAGGATTCAATCAATACCTTTCCTGCCTGAGCTGCTCTTAAGGCTTCATTAAACCTGGGGACATCCTCAGCATGTAACTCAGGATACTGAGCCACGTGTGGAAAGATCTCTCCTGTTGAGATGAAAGGTTTTGCAGAAATAAAGAGAGAAAACCTTAGTGGTTTAGTTAGGGGTGTGGGTTATGTCTTACACTTTAAAATGTTATCCCTGATTGCCCTTGGTGAGGCTTCTTGGCGTGCCTAGATGAACTCGTTTGGATGGGTGGATTTGTGGTGCTTTTGCGAGAGGCGTTGCTCCTGCCTCGCTCCCTAAAGCTACAAGCATCTGCGTCAAGTCTTGTAAAATTAAAGGAAGCGTGATCTGCTGTTTGTGAACCCAGTATCAGAACACACTGAGGGGTGCAACTGGTGCTAGGGAAGAGGGAAGATGAAAGCAGTCCTTGCAGTTGGAAGATGCCAGCTGTATTTGCAGCAGTGCTAGGAAGGAAGGCTGAAGTGTACCCCTGGGAAATGGATGCCTGGCAAAATAACAAGGGAAATGGTGCCAGAGCTAGAAAGGGCTGCAGAGAGACCAAAGCATGGTCTCCTTCTCCACATCAGCAGGGGGATTTTGAGGAACACAGAGGGAGTAACACAGCATAAAACTGTCAGTTTGTGACTTTAAGTGAAATCCAGTTGCTCCGGCTTCTGTGTGAATTCCAAATAGTGGAAAATAGGGAACAAAGGAGCAGTTTATCTCTTGAAGAGGCCAGATTTCACTTTGAGAGACACAAGGTCTCACAGCTTCTCTGGAGTCTGGAAAGAGTTTAAGGCACTTGGTGTAAGACAGAGGCCTCCAGCTGCCACTGAGCTCTTGGCTCCTCCTGAATTCAGCCTCAGGAAGGAACTGAGGGCTTGGCTGAGCCGGAGGATGCTGCCCCTCAAGCAGACCAGATACTGCTGACTTACAGTGCTGAGGTTTGGGGTAGGTGAGAACATGCAAGCAGCTGAGCTCCCACTGTGCTCAGCCACTAACACAGGAGAGAAAAGGCACTCAGAAATGCTGCTAAGAATGCCTCCAGTAGAGGGGCTAAAAACCGAATACAAAACTGATTTCATGTCCAAATTCTCGGTCCGTGTGTTTTTTGCATTTGAAAACCATTATAAGGCATCCTCTTCAGTCTCCTTTATTTGTGGTTCTGCCCTTCATTACTTCTTTCCTTTTTTTAAATATGAAAAGAGCATGAAGCAGTGATCCTGATCAAACAGTGGCACATAAAGGTGCTGTGATTTTTAAATGTGGCCTTAAATGTCTGTAACACTGACCCAGGCATGATTTCTTTCTGTGAGTCATAACTGGATAAGCTCAAAGCTCTGACTGCTAGAAATGCATCATAGCAGCCTGTAACACGGGGCAACTCTTTTAAAGTCTCTGGATGCAAAGCCATGTTCTGATGTGTGCAGATGTTGAGATTGCCTTCAGTAGGTTCTCAGTAACACAACTGAGGACTAGATGTTCCTAATGACATCCAACTGCAGCATATCAAAGTCATGATGCTGCTTCTCCTGTCTCCCCTGACTGGAAAAAACTAATCAGCCCTGTGACAGCTCAGCATTATGTGGCTGGAAATGGAGATCACTGTGATTTAAATGCCACAGGACTCAGAAAAAAGCTTCAGTGTGGCTACAGTGTGCAGTAAGTACAGAGAAAGGAAGGCCATGCTTTTCCAGCATGAACTTTGTAGAAGAGTTCACATTCCAGCCCTTTCTGTTATGTGCTACATTATTTTCAATAGAAATCACCTACAATTAGCTCTGCATGAACTAATTACCAACTGGGATTTCAAGACTGCCTGGGGAAAGTCGCAGCTCCTGTGTTTTGGGACAGGCTGGAGTCTCACAGGGAACTGGCACAACCCGAATTTGTTCAGCTGTCCTGCTGAGCCCCTGTGCTGAGGGCAGCTTCCTCTCAGGGCCAAGGGCATAACACTGAGATTGGGGTCTCAGTGATGTGATGATGATCTGCACAAGTTGCCCTCACTGACTTCATACAGACAGAATCAGTCCCAGGCCCAGCAGAAGGATGTTGTCACGTGAACTTCTGCAGAGGGCTGGCCTTTTGAACACTGGTTCCAGTGACCCATGAAAGTGAACACAGTCATGGCTCTGACACAAAATCCGTGGCAGCTTTCCTGACCTGCAGACTGTATTGTAACATCCTGAAAACTCTACTGGCTTGTAACAGAGCAAGAATGAATTTGTTTCATGGTTTTACCACTTTTAATTTCCAGAGCAGGCTCAGAAGCAGTGAGGAGGAGCGACTGACCCAAAGGAAAAGTAGGTATTGAAAACACACTATATAATTAGGGATACCTCTCTTAAACCTTTTTAAGATGCCTCACTGTAGAAGTCAAACAAAACCGGAATATTCACCAGCATCAGGGTATGCGCAGGAGCCTTTCTTGGGGAATATGCTAAGAAATAATCCTTTGATATTAGAAGAATATCACTAAAAGTCAAATTGTTAAAGCTTAATGTGATGGCGTGTTTTAGAATAAAAAACACCTGCCACTAGGGCATTAAATATCTGCTATAAGTGAAGAGGTATCCAGTAAGCCTTTATGAAAATTAGAGCAGTAACATTTTTGCCAGTAAAATGATAAAAAATTTAAAACCATGAATAAATAAGCATTCACCAGTAGCAATCAGTATAACAGAGTAATTTCTTGAAGGCTTTTTAAATTTCTATTTCCCCATTAATAGTCTCCTTTATTTCCTCTGTTTATTTAATATATGTAAGGGGTAGATCTGACTCCTCGTCTCTCCTTCCTTTCCTAGTTCTCCTGTCCCTGCCTTAGATTTTTTTTCCATGCATTCTCCTTTTCTTCCTCTGAGGCCTGATCCAAAGCAGACTTGGATTTCCAGGGCAGGGATGGGAAGTTACAGTAAGTTTGAGTGAGCCCGCAGTAGCTGTAGCCCCGGGACGCAATGCTGCCAGTGGCACCAGCTCCACAGGATGCCTCTGTGCTGTGCTGAAGTGCTCCCACTCCTCACGATGATCCAGAGGACAATGCTGCCCTGGCCTGCCATTCCCCTGGGTATAAGGTTTAGCCATCCTGTTGCAGTGACAGCGGGGTTTTGTTTCACACAAATCTGCTCTTCAGATGCAGGGAGGGCTCTGGGTGTTGGTGGTGTGGTGGCTGGGGAGTGGAAGATAAGATCAGAAAGCAGGAGGAGGGAACTAAAGCCTCCACAGCTTGACATCCACGTACTTCCTCTATCTCAAGGAGCTTTGGTGCCATACTATGATGGAAAAACAAAAAGAATACCCTCTTTTGGGGGAAGGGACCTTCCTCACAGTACTGGTCCAGACTTACCAGTACAGGGTACATTATAGGGCAGAATTCTGCCCCGTTTGATATTAAATTATGCTAAATAAATAAATGAGATCTCTGTGACAGTAAGGGTCTGGACAGGAAAAAAATTAAGGAAGATTTTATGGCAATAATGAATAAGTGATAAACATCTAGTGACTATCTTGCTGGGAGCATTTTTTTTTTGCACAGAGATCTATGGTGAGGCTTGTTTTATGATCCCAAAGGGCACCACACATCATAGTGTGCTGAGAGGCTGCAGAACAGATTGAGAAGTAGTTCTCAGTTCTTAATACCTAGGGATCCTCAAAAGCCATTTCCTCTTAGGATCATATTTCCTTTGATCATTTGGGTTATTAATTATAGATACCTTGAACAGAACAAGGCACTGTTACTGTACTCCTCAAACAGAGTCTCATTTAAAAGGAACAAAATATTGTACTTAATTAGGGGTTCAGCTCTGGTGTCTTTTCCAGGCACTGTGGTATTGATTTGACCACAGTAGCCTACTGTAGCAAATACTATACCATTAATAATAAAGGGAGCTCGTAGACATAAAAGTGTAGGAAGGAAGCACCAAAATGTTTGTCATTCAGCATGCCAGAGCAGTTGGAGTATAACCATCCAATATAGCATTTAGAATAAATGTTATAGTCTGTAGTTCAAAAGTGTTTGCACTTATGTGGAGACCTTTCCTTTGTGCCATTTTCTTAGTTGTATCAAGCCCATGCTTCATCAAGTGAATTCAGGCAGAAGCATTTAAAGCTTAATTTTCTCTCTGGATAAATGGAAGCATATTGTTTCTGTCTTGACTCTTTAGGCTAATTTTATGTCTGTTCTGTTTTTGTCTTAAGTGTGCTTTGGTAATTTTGATTAAACACATAAAATTAACCAGGTGAGCATTAATTTGCATATCAGTTTGCTCACTTTACTCTTAGCTGAATGTGAACATGCTGATTCATCCTTGTCATCAACAAATTGTATTAATTGACTGAGAGAGGTTTATTTCTGAAAGTTCTGGTCTCATAAGAAGCTTTCACTAACATTTTCTTCACGCTGCAATCTTAGAGATATATTCAGGAGTTATTGAATTGCATTCATGGGTTCCCTCTGAGAAAGCAGAGGGTTTTGCTCCCCAGCCGTGTGGGTCACATTCCTGTTGGGGTGGGTGTGCAGAGGCAGGGGTAGGTCTGTCAGCAGGTTACAAATTAGCACCTCCAAATCAGCTGCTCCTCCTGGCTCCTCGGGGACCCACGGGGGGATTGGGCCAAGGTGCCACAGAACCGTGGAGCCCAAGCCTGTGCCACCTCCCTTGGCTGTTGGATGCCAGGATGGCCCTGCAGTTTGGGAGGTGTTGGAGAAGAGTCTGTGCTCTGGGGCAGGGCAGTGCCTGGCCACCAGCCTAGCTGTCCCCAGGGGCTGTGAGGCAAAGGGAGCAAGCTTCAGACTGGCTTCTCTCTCGAATTTATTTAGGGAGAAGACAGCACGCTGTGGTAGTGGAGGGGGAGAGGGGAAAAGATGCTCCTCCTGGAGAGGCAGTGCTTGTGTGACCTGCAGGGAACACCACAGGTGCCCTACAGAGCAGTGTTGTCTGCCCTATTGATGAGCTTCTGCTTTGCAAGGGATGAGCTTTCACTGTGCTTTTCAGGTAAGATGTGGATTGTATGCATGCAAAGATAATATAAAGTAGTTTTTTTAAGTAACTTTTTATTACCTAGGTGTTCTTGTAACTCCTAAGAATTTGGATTAGTATCAAAACTATTTATGCAGGGATGTCTTTTCTAAAACAAACAAACAAACAAACCACAAAATAAAACCCCACAACCCTCCCCACATGGTTCCTGATGATCAGAACTCCTACTCAAATCAGCAGTAATTTTGTCAAATTATTGAACCATGAAACTTAACCTGTCAAGTATATGTAGGGTCAAGTACAGCACTTTAGTATGTCCATACTATACCCAGTTAAACAGTTGCTCAGAAGTTTAATTCAACCAGAGAAATATTTGCTAAGCTTACCCTACTTGTGCTGGGTTTTTCATCCATTATCCCAACGCTTGGCATTTGTCAGACTGATTTCTAGGGAGTGATGCTTTCTTTCTATGCTCCTCTCTTCTAATTTGTGAGCCCACAAAACAAAATTCTATTCTATTATTAGCAAAGGGAACTAAAGCTCCAGCTAACCTAATTTCTTTTTTTCTGTGACCACCTTTCTTTCCTGGCTGCCCCCAAAAGGAATCCCAGTTTGAACGACATATTTGGGAGAAAGTGTAGCTGGAGAATTCCAAGTCAGCATTTCACAGAAATTCAGCATCCCTGCTCCCCAGGAGATGGACTGACATATCTCTGGTAATGTACCTGAACTCATGGCAGTAAGAGGGATTATTATCTAGGAACATCTGAATTTCAGGTACAGAATCTGTACCTGCCAACTGACTTCTTTGAGATGACTTTTGCCGGCCTTGGCTGAAGACTTTCTTAAAGTAGTTTTTTTATTAAAAATTCACTAGGAATGTGGTTTGGAAAAAGCAAGATCTTGTTTTCACTAGCCTGTAAATCTTCACAGTTCCTCAACAATTTTCATAACACTTTTCCTTTTTTCTTCTCCGCATTGTCGTGGCTGTTTGCTGCAGTGATTGAGTTTTCTTAACTGTCAGAACAATGTCAAGACAATGTGAAGACAGTGTCAAGGCAAATATAGAAGGGTGACAGTGTGAAGGAGGGAAAGAGAAAAGAGCTGTCAGTACTCAGAGTGCTCTGTAGAGAAAATATTTCCATGATAAAACCATTGTCACCATGCGCTGAGCGGGAGAGAACAAAGTGGAGGTAATTAAGTTACTGCACTATGAACATGTCTGGATGACAACTTGGAGTTAAAGAACTTAGAAAAGCAGTTTGTGAGAATGTCTTTTGCCCATAACTTTTGTCCCCTATCATCTCCTAGATGATGCTCCCTAATACTTTTTCTCTCTTTCTAAGCAGTGTACCTCAGGGAGGAAAGGTATTGCATTGCCCACCGAGGGGACGGTGAAGGGTTTTCCCACTTGATGTGATTGCAAGACACTTTATTAGGTGTCATGAGACAAGACCTCTGCTTGAGGATAGTCAGCACTGAAAGGTGCTGAGTGTCCTGCTCTCAAATCAGTGCAGAGTTAAGGCACAACTGACCTCCACAGTGCATTTTTATTTCTGAAATATCCTTGGAAAGGTGACACATTGTCACAAGGATGAACCAAGTACAGAGCTCATTTGGGGCTAAATTCAGGCACCAAAGCCCTGTACTGCACTACATCTCTACTGAAGGCTTGGGCAGAGTGAGTGCTAACCTTTGGAACAGTTTTCAGGTTTTAAAATTAGGCACTGGTCTTGCAGCAAGTCTGTGAATTTGGTCTTTGTGCATATACTATTCCTTCCTCCTCAGCCTTAGAGGTGTGGAGAATGAAATGGTTTTCTACTATTTCTGTCCTGTTTCTGGCCATCAGGATAATCAGATATAAGAGGGTTTAGATGGACATTTGTCAATATAATTGCAGTTCTGGAAAAATAAATATCCTGTTGTCAATGATTTCTAAATAACATTATAAATCCCACTGGAGAGGTTTAAGAAAAATGAACTTATAAATAGTTCCATAAACTCCACAAAATATTTCAGGGATTGTATTTTCAGATGCAAGAATTAAGTGTTAACTATTCAAAATTGAAAAGGCTAAATATTTTCCACATATTGCATTTACATATTTATTATAATTTATTTTAAGGAAGTAGGTTGAATAGTTAACAGATTTTCCTACTTGTTGAATAGGAAATAACTGAACCATAAAAATGCTTGCTTTTCTACCATTATCCTATTGCTGAGTTACACTTATTTGCAATTCATGACAGCATTAAATATAAAAGCATCAAGCCTGGGTGACCCGTTGAGATGAGCTGCAAATTTTATCCCCAGCTACAGCAGCAGTGCTCAAAGGAATATGGGTTATTCCTGATATGTTCAAAGGCTAGGTTATATATCACTGAAGGTTGACTTTTCCCCCTTGCCCAGTTAAGGTTTTTTAACCTGAAAATAGTCTGCCATTTTGGATTGAGCATCGGCTGGAGAAGAATGTGTTTCTTGCCTGGGGCTCAGATGCCTCCTCCCATTAGTGTTCACACCCCAACCATCGTGTGCCTCCAGTAATCGCTGGATCTCTCCAATCCTCACAAAGGAAGGGCTGTGGGATGGCAAGTGAGTGACCTGATCCCTTCAAGAGGCAGCTAAGAGTCATCAAATAAAAGAAGTGATATGTAAATTCTTACAGTTAGCAATGGAAACTGCGCATGCAAAAAGTGCCTCCATTTGTTATAAAAGTGAATAAGCAATAATGCTGTTTTTAAAAAAGAAATGCTTACCATATTCTTGTGTCATATTCTTGTGTCAGATCTCTCAGACACAAGAAGGATCTGGAAAACTGTGTGTCCTCCCCTTAATACATATCTATATTAATGTGTGTGTATAACATATGAAGGGAGAAACACAAGATCTAAATTTAGTGATCTGAACAGGCAGATCACTTGGATTGTGTTCACAGCTCTCTCACTGCAAGCAAGGTATTCAACTTGCCCTTCTCAGCTCAGCATTCTCACCTATAAAACTGTCATGTGCCTCCTTGCAGGCTGTGAGGCCCAATCTGCTTATGTGTTGTACAACATGCAAAATACCTCACAAGGAAAAAGCTGAAATTATTTTCATGGGAGAAATTTTCTCTGCACATTTGCAAGGAAGAGGAAGAATCTAAAAGAAGTCTGTTCCTCCACACTTGAGTGACTCTGCTGGCTTTGGGCACAACCACACCTTTAAGGATAACTTTAAAGTCAGCAGAGGTCTTTGAGAGAGTCTAAACTGACGTCTAAACTCAAACTCAAATGTACAAGTGTAAGCACAGGGAGGACAAATGAGTTTTACAAGGTGAAATGCTGGACTGACCTTGAACATGAAAGCAGAGCCCTTGGTATTAGCACAGAAAAATGTTAGATTCCAAGACTTCACTTGAGAAGCAGAACTAATTAGAGAAGATTAACAGAAATGAGGCATGTAATAGCTGGAATAGGGCATGACTGCAGTTTGAAAGGCTGAATCACTGGACCTCTCATCGAGGTCAAGATCTTAAAAACATTAGACATTTTTAAAGGCAAGTGACAAGTTTTACAGATGTCCCTGTGGTAGCTGAACATTCATTATAGAATTCAAGCTCTGTTCTGCACATAGGAGTTTCCTCTGTGTTAAGACTGTTTCCATCCTTGATGTCTGGATACATTTCTGAGCATGGGACCTCATTCAGGGCCACATTCACATTCCTACGACTTTGCAGGGGGTCCTGAAGAGATAGTAACTGAGTCTGCACTACAGTGGTAGCACAGGGGAGACTTTTTCTTTGGTTTTTTTAATGAATCTAGTAACTGATTTTTTGTTTGGGTTTTTTTCTTTTTTTTTCAAAAGGAGTCCGAAATATGCGTTGCAGTCTCTTTCCTCACACTTTCCACTTCACAGTTTTTCCTGTCACTAACCAGCTTCCAACAAACTCTAAAGACCTTTTATTACTGAATGGTAAAAAGTGTGTCAGAACTGGTGGGACAGCACTTCTGATACACTCCCTGGAGTGACTGCTTTGCCAGCATTGTAGTAATGGGCTCAGCTAAAATCCAAGTGGTTCACATGGAACAGAAAAGGTTGAAAGGGACTGTTGGTGATCATCTAGTCCAAGCCACTGCATCAACTAGAGCAGAAAGCTCAGCACCCATTGCCTGTGATGCAACTACTTCTCGGAACTATCTGTAATGATTTAGTACAAATGTCTCAATTTTGGAAAGCCAGCTTTACTGTAAGCATGTGTAACCACATGCCTCTGGTTAATGGAAGTGGTGGTGCTCATCAGGGATTGCAGAAAAGAAGCAGTCACCCATGAAGACCCAGAATTCTTCAGGCTGATTCAGAGCCCTGGCATAAAAGACATGCAGGTTTAAAAGACAGGCAAATCCATCTCTCAGCTCTCTGGGTGTTTGCAGTTATGCTAATAAAAGTCAGGAAAGGGTTCCCCTGTCTGTAGAAATGTTGACGCAGTATGTCTGAAACTGAAGCACAATTAAATAGCATTGGCAGGTTGTTGTGTGAGTGCCCTCTAGAACATGTTTCTATGTTTGCCCGAAGAAGAAATTGTGCAATTCAAGATGCAAACACATTTCTGATGCTGCTTATCTGTTGCACAAAAATCTCAGCAAGTTTAATAACAGTCCCCTTTGCTTCTAGTAGTATTGAAGAATGCAGTCCCCTCAAAGTTTCGTTTAAGAGCTGGATTGTAACAAGAGGAGTAATTGTTGCCAGCCAATCAAAGTGTCAATCTCAAACTCTCAAATATCTCAAGAGACATCATTCTCCATCTCCTCCAAAAGAAACCATTCTTGATTACAACCCCTAACTTCCTGGTTTTATAAGGAAAGCCGTGCTGGTCCTCGCTGGACATAACACAGCATCTTCACTGAAATGAATGGACTTAGGAAGTTAAACCAGAAAAACTAAAAATGGAATCCACTCTGCTCAAGTTTCCCTGTGGAACAGCAGAAGTACATACAACATGTACCTGTGTGACTGCAGCACAGCTACTGCCAGCTTGGAGGTGTTGGCTGGGGATACAGGAGGGCCACTGTAGGGTATTTTCTTTGGTCCCTGGGCAGTGAGAACACTTACAGAGGTCTCTGGGAACACAAAGTGCCTGCATGAATCTGTGGGCAATTCCCCAAACAAAATGAAGTATGGAGTGTTTACGGCTTTAAGGCTATAATAGAAGCGCTGTAAAAATAGATCTGATTTTGTTCTGCTGTGTGCAGAGAACTACATTTCTCCCTTTTTTATTCCTTTCTATCACTTGTCAGATCATTAGGTCAGTCTGTTTGCTGGAAGGATTTTTATATCCAGATCCTTCAAAGGTGTTCAGTGCCAATCCTTCCTTCTCCTGTTTAATTCCATTAAAGTTTTGCTCCAAACACCTCTCAGTCTTGTCACTTCACTACTGTGGAAAATGGTGGAAGTTCCAAGTTGCCCACTTGGTTTTTGGGAAACACAATGTTCTTTTGCAACAGCCTTTTGAATGCAAAAATGGCAATTGATTTTAGTAACTTTAATCTTCTTGCACTTTTCCACGAGCTCCAAAATGGGAAGATGTTAGACTAAATTGAATCAGACATTTAAGACATACTCAAGAGAAAACAGAACAGATAGTTCTTGTTATATCAAACAGAGGGCATTTTTACATGGTCTGAGGCTTGCAAAATGTTCAGTACAGTTAGTATTACAAATTGAATTACAAATGTCAGCTGTGTTTAATGAGAGAGAAGGGGTGGGTTTAGCTAGAAAGGCTGGATTGGTGAGTCCTACAAGATGATGGCCAGACATTTGCTTTTTGCAGTTGTGTTGCAGAGGCACCTATTTGCATTCTGCTCCAAATAAATATACAGATAAGGATCAAAAAGGCTTGGATTATCATTCCACAAACACGATTTTTGTATTTTTCTACATTTTATGGTAGGAATCAGTGGAGGCTGGCTTTCAGAATTCTTTTAAGATTGAGCAGGGAAAAGAAGATCTTACAAGGGCCTTGCACATTTTCACCCCATTTAATAGCTCTGATGCGATCTCTGATACATCAGTGTCATTCTCTGGCTTCTTCTCACTGGCACTGCACGTTTCTTTTGTTATGCAGCCTCTGTTTGCTTACTTTACAAGCTTGGTGCCTTGTCTCTCTATATCTTATCTATGAGGTTATCAAAGCAAATTAAGGGGCTGTTGGAGAAGAGCAGGCACAGTTAGGATTTCTTTACACCGGGTCAGACCTCAGTAGTTTTTGCCTTTCTTATAGCCAGCACACCCTTCCTGCCACAGAGGTGGCCGATGCCCAAGGATCAGCACGGTGATGTGTATTAGTTCAGACACAGACACGCTCTCAGGGTCTCTCTTTCCAGCTGTTGGGAGGGTGGTGAGTTACCCTGCAGACTCTTCACTGCGGATACCAGAGCCTGATCTCTCCTTTCAGCTGTGTGGCCACTCACTGCGTTCACACTCATGGATGGTTTGCCGTACCGGGAGCACTATCCCAGCTGCTTTTGAAGTACCTACAAATTGCCACAAAGCTTAGCTAAACACGTCTGAAGCTACTGCTGTATACAGATGTCTTTTCAAGGCTACATTATTACAGTGAGAGTTTTGGGTTCCCTGCTGTGAGTAATCTGTCAGAGCAGGTTACTTAAATTGCAGTTGCTTGGATCCTTACAGACTGATGACTGTCTATCTTTCAGAGTCCTTCCTTTGGCTTCCTGTCAAATTACGTTGTTTTCAAAGTCCTCTAGCTCACATCCAAAGAAAGAAAGAAATGTGTCACAGTCAAATTCAGAGCTAGGGCCCTCCTTGTGGAAGAAAGAGCAAATGAAGTGTTCTGTATCATCCCTGCTGGAAACCCCAACAGGAGAGACTGGAACTGTCAAGGGAAGAGTGTGGCCAGTGTATACTGCCTCTGATGCTGCCTATAGCCTCCCTGGCAGCCTGGATGTGAATTAGAGCATCTCTGGCCTTTATTTCAGAGGACAGTCTGACTTTGGTAGCACTACAGTATAGGAACACAGTTATACCTCTCAGAAACCTCAGCAAAGGGACTGTCAGGCCATTGTGTCCATGGCTGAGCTCTAAGGGAGGGGTACAAAGCTTTGTTTGTTTACCCACAGCCTTGGTCTCAATCACTGTGATTGAGGGCACTTTGAAGGAATGTGTCCTGTCTGCAAACCCCCTGACTAATGCAGTTAAAGATGCTTTGTCTGTCTCATTATTCAGGGAAAGGTTTAAGGGACTAGGCTGCCAGTATGCTCAGCCTTGGGCAGGCAAGCAAGAGCAGTAAAAAGAAGCAAGCGGTTTCTCCTCTTGCCCCCCAGCATCCACCCAGGCCACAATTATTCAGGCACAGCATTTCCCAGCACAGAAGGATGCACCAGGCAAGTGCCCTGATTCCCAGCTGCTGGAGCAGGGACACTGTGTGTAATGGGTTAGCAGCCCGTGCCCCTTTTCTACCCACAGAAATATTTAGCCCTTGAAATACTCTGATTTCTGTCCCCGCTGATAAGATTCCAGGCAGGCAGAAGCTGCCCTAACCCTGAAGTTGCAGCAGCCTTGTTTTGTTGATGCCTGGAGAGGGACGTTTTTCTGGGCCTGGAGGAGCCCTGCAGAGCTGCCGTGGCAGCTGCGTGGTGCCCGCCGAGAGGCCCTGTCAGCTGCAGTCTTTGTCAAAAGATGGGAGCAGCTTCCTGTTGACCCATTTTATGGGTGAGTAAGATATAATCAATATAAAGCAAACATAAGAATCTCATTGGAAAAGGGTTTATCTGGGCTGTTGGGTTTTTTTTCTGTCTGCTGGTGTGAGAGGGCTTTCATACGATATGGCACTGGGAATGAGAGAGGAAATGGAGAAGTACACTGAGAACTGACAAAACATGTCAGTCCCTAAAACCAACAAATTAATCTGTAATATCAATCTAGGAAATAATATGTATCACTTATCTCCTTGCTGCCTACTGTCTGTGACTCCAGATGAGTCAATTAGTTTTAAAAGCTTCCCTTAGAAAATGTAAATATCAGGAACTTTTCTCCATTTTTGGGCCATCATGAAGAGCAAAGGGAATGCTCAAGGTTGCCTAGAGATTGAGGCATTGTCTAAAAGATTTTCTTAATGCTGGGATGTGAATTATAAAAACAAACCCAAAATTAGAAGTATCCCTGGGAGGTCTTTGGCTGCAAACTCCTGTAGGCAGGATCAAAGGCACTTAGGTTGCTATTTCTTTAACTTATTTATTAGAGAGAGTTAAGTAATATGGACTAAGACATATTTATTTATTGCTTTGTAGCTGGCTGGATATATATATACACATATATATATTTAAACCTTGGTATTTCATAAGTAAGTGATTTTTGCTGCCATCAAAATAAATGTTAAACTTTTCTTAGATGAAGCAGAATAAGCAGAATGAAGACTCCTACTCCAACGTTAATTTGTTGCACTGTACCCAGAATGGCCAGTTAGAACAGTTTCCTCGGAATCTACTGCTATTTGTTATTGTGCAAAAAGTTCCAGTCTTGCGTTGCCCTTTTATATGAAGTGAGAAGCTGGCAGGTTCAGCAGGCAATCCATGTTCTTCATTCCTTTTCAGGTTTCTGACCGTGAAAATTTCGATATTGATAATCCTTTCATTAATTACATTTTCTTGCATCATACTGCAAACATATCAAGTATACTCAAAATGCAAGTAAAAATATAAGTGATTTCACTCCAAAAGCCAGAAATCAAGCTACATGATCTCTAGCATGGGGGTGCTATCTGTCCTCATTGTAATGAGTACCTTCAAGTGCCAAAATGCTTATTTTAAGTCTAGGGTACCAAAAAATAAGAGTAGGTTCTTGATGGGGAAGAAAGAATGAGAGTAAATTACTTTCTCATTGAAATTTAGGCAACAACTCTGTTATTGCTGCAACACAGGGGGCTGGGTTCAGGGCTGCCTTTGTTTTGCACAGCAGGTAATCCCCAGCTGTGCACAAGGGAAGGGAGCCATCTGCTCACTCTGCCCAAGAGCTGTGCCTGAGCTGCCCCGGAGCCTCAGTGCCACCACAGCCCTTGGGGCAAGTCCCCACCTGTGCCTCTCTGGGGCTGTGTCCCCTGAGATCTTCACAGATCACCCCTAAGGTGGTGCTGACTGCCTGCTGTCTGTGTAACACCAGCTGTGAGGCAGCAATCTAGACAATCTCTGGCAGATATTTATCTAACCCATGCATTAAAAAGTTCTGATATAGAGTCTTAATTACCCTTCAGTTGGGAAAGTTCACACAAATCTTCCCTGATGTATGTGGAATCTATTATTTTCCAGAGCCTGCCCTTCTAGAGGTCACAGGGAGCAACTGATCTCATCGCCATCCTTGATTGCTATTCTCCTTTGAGGAGGTAAGACTGTAATCATGTCTTCCCTCAGGCTTCTGTTCCTGTGACCCTTTCTCAGAGGGCACATCTTTGTAAATGTCTTTCTATTTTTGCTGTCCCTTTCCAGCATTTTCCTAATTGCCTCTCTCTTGCTCACAGCAGCACTCAAAACTGGATACAGCCAGTACTGAACAGTGGTTTGATTGCTCTCCTGTGTCTTACATGTCATTTTACTGTCAACACATAACAGCAAAATATTTTCCTTTCCCTGTAACTTTTCAGTGAGAAGTACATTTGGCCATCAAAATTTGAACATTCTCTAAACAGCACTGAGTTGGTTTTTTTCTGAGCTTCCTCTAGCAGAGAGGAAAAGGTGTAGAGATTTGCACAAGGAAAAGACTCCCTAGATCCTTTAGGTTTACCAAAGTAACACAGGGAGAACAAAAAACTGTGGATAGATAGCTAGATAGCTAGATAAATGGATAAATAGATAAGTAGATAGATAGAAAGATAAATAGATATGTAAACTTTGTGTGGGAACACTTTTGAAAGGTTTATGTGTATATTAAAACATTAGGTTTATATCCTCGGCTTGTATGAAATGCTTTGACTTTCCAGCATCAGTTTCTGCAGTACATTATCATGGATACAGGATAACATAACAGGATAACAGTGTTTCAAGATCCATGTGAGGTCTGTGCTGCTGGTTAAGCATGAATGATAAAACACCCTTTTGCACAATCTCCTTTCTTGCCCATCGGACTCTTTCCTAACAGATCATTAGTCACAAACAGCACCTGCTTACAGACACTGATCAGTGTCCTTCCTGCAGAATTCCCTTTTTGTCCCGTGCCTGTGAACACATCATTCAGTGGTTTGTCCTGTATTGCCAAAATCATTGTCATTTGAGGGCTAAATTCTTGCAGAAGCTGATTTCTTGCACTATGATTTCTGAGTGACTGAACAGGATGTGGGGAAATGTTTGACCTCCAGAGGTTCTCAGTGGTGACAGTTCCCAAGTTACAGAGTACACAGCAGAGAAGAGGTCTGTAAGCAGAGAAGAGGTCTGTAACCTGGCATCCTTACTCTGCTCTTGGAATGGTAGGTGTAGCAGCCTAAGGATGACTTGCAAGAACTTGAACTGAGAGGCTCAAATACAGTTATGGTTGGGGTGTTCTTAATGTCACTTTTACACATTTATCATACAGAAGTTACTGCCTTTTTAAAAAGTTACAGGGCTACTAGTTTTCATTCTTAAGATTTCATTTCATTCCAGACATGGAGATGTTATCCATAAGAAAATATAGAAATGAAAAGAAAAAAAAAAACCAATCCAGCACCGTTACAACTGGGTCTAGAAGCTGTTGCTTTTCGCTTCCTGAAGATGATGGCAGACATCTGAAGGATGTTTCATTTTTGCTGTGCTCCTGATGCAGTGAGTGACAGCCAGGAGGGAGGCAGGGCTGCAGGGCTGCTGGTGCCTGTGCTCAGAGGCTGCTGAGTGCAGCTCTGACAGGCTCAGCTCCACGGAGGGCTAATGAGGAGCTGCCGAGTGGGCTGTGAACTCATCAAACCACACTAACAAGACTTTGCTGGAAATCTCCTTACATCATCCGAGTGTGCACGAAGGATGAGCAGTGTGAGCAAAACCACAAATCTCTTTATAAGCAGAGCTTTATTCCTAGCACAGTAATTAAGCAGTAATTAGAAGTTTCGTGAGTAATGGGAATAGTTGTGGGAAATTAAGAGTTCTTGTCCATGGGGAAAAATTGCATAGTGCCAGCATCTCAGAGGGGTGGGAAAAGGCTGCAAGTAAAGCTCAGATATTTTGCTCACATTAACAGCAATCCCAAATGAATTTCCATTCTTAATTTATGAACATTTGAACAACTTATGAGGCACTTATTTTGAAGTAAATAATAATTTTTTTCGAGCTCTGCTGAAAGGCCACTAAAATGGAGAAAAATAGAATCACAGAATCGTTTGGGTTGGAAAGGACCTTAAAGATCATCTAGTTTGAACCCCCCTGCTGTGGGCAGGGAGAACTTCTACTAGACCAGGCCTTGAACACTTTCAGAGATGGGGCATCCACAACTTATCTGGGCAATAGAGTTGACCTTAAAATATTATTTTTCTGAATTTTTGTGAAAAGAAAGAAAATTCTGCAGTAGTGATAATCCATTGTAAAACTTGTTAAAAAAAAAAATAAAGAAAATATCAGTACTTGGATGTTGAATTAAAAGATTCTGAACTTGACTTCAGACAGAACCACTTCCAAAACTGATGTGTAATTATACCTGTATTTATCATCATTTCTCTTCCTCTATTTCATAAGCAACTCTCTGCCCACAGTGTCATGCTTGCAATTCCTGTTAGACAATAGTACAGCAGCAAGGAGTTATCAGTGTTGTGCTGAATTTGGGACAGTTGGCTTCCTGTCAGCTGTTGTACATAATGATTCATGGTCCCTCCTCACACAGAGCTGGGCATCTCTGGATGCCCCCAGATTAATTTTCTGTGAGTAGTTCATTTGTTATGATTTGTAGAAACAAATTATACTCACAAAATGCCAGATAAACTCAACTTGTATTGAATGCTTGCATACAGTGTTCATGGCTTCAAAATACTATTTATTTTCCAAATTGTCGAGAATAAATAGTTGTAAGGAACATGCTGCCCTTAAGCAGGACCTAAGATCAGAATCCTTTGGGGAAGACAAGTCCCCAAATTGATTCTAAAAACATAATGGCTGATACAACTTTTATAAATATCATCCATCACCTCTGTTCCATTTTATCCTCAGCTTTTCTATCTTGGTCTTTCTCAGCTTTAATTTTTAAGTAGGAAAGTAATTGCAGTCAATTCTTCTGCTTCTATTTCTATCTTATCTGTTCACCGTTATGTTTTTATTAACAGAAACTGTTAGCAGTTTCACATGGTGTACAAACTTTCTAAAGAGAAAATACCTATCAAGATCATTAAATACACAGCACTGATAGATGGAGAGATGGTCCTCAGCCTGATTCTGGCTCCCGATGCAGCTGCTCCATCCTGGCATATAAATTTGTGTCACATCATTTTGCAACAGCCACATTTCTACCTGAGAAAGAGAGTCCTCCAAGATTGAAAAGCCCCTTGCTTGAGACTGGCCACACGGCCATAACCCCGAGAAAACCCGTGCCACATCCGAGATGTCATCCCAGTTCACTGGGCTAAGGAAAAGGCACAAAATGACATACAATTACTTTTCTCGCCTTTGGCATCCTGCATTGAGCAAAGCTCACCCAAGGCAAAAGCCAAAACTTGTATTTATCTTCTTTCTTTAAACTGATTCTTGGGGGCTTTTTTCTTGTTTACTTTCTAGCAATGTTTTTTTTTTGCATGATGTTTTTAATGTGACCTTCTTAATTCATAAGAACTTAACTTTTAATTCCCTTTCCCGAAGCTTTTATATTTTGTCCTGATCTGCCTGCCTCATGTATAAACGAAATTTGCTTAACTAACACTACTCTATTACTTTCTTTTACTTAGATAGCAGACTCTGTCTTACGGATTTTCTGGTGGTTCGTCCTACAGGATGTAGACTTTGAAAATTGCTTTGTGAAAGTTAAAGGTCCAGTCTCTTTTTTTTTTTTATTTGAGGATATATCCTGTTGTGAGTTAATTTAGAAAAAGCACTTTGGCTTCCCTGATTCACATCAGTACATCCCCAAAAAGAAAATTACTAGCATAAAATGATGTTTCTATGACATTCTGTATTTTCCTTATATCTTCAAGTGTGGGATTTTTTTTTTCAGTGCTGGTTGATCCAACTGCATCTGTTTGCTTTTTAGTCTTTAATTTATGTTGGGCTGTAAACTGTCCAAGTAACAATTTGAGTGATGCAGCAACAGAAGGTGACCCAGATTACGCAGCACTGTACGCTAATGCCAAGTCTTCTTGTTTAATGGCAGCTGCTCAAAGCTTTGTGTTATTGCTATTCACATGCAACAGACACAAATCAAACAGCCTCCTCAGGCACACATCCCGCAGATCTTCATTTTAAACATGTTCAAGAGCTGCTGCTTTCCATATACGCACAGCAGCCTCACCAGCTGAGGCCATTTAGCTTCCTTGGCTTGTATTTACTCTCAGCCATCTGACACAATTATCAAGGAAACCCATTGTGACTTGCACTATTTTGCACACTTCTGTTAATGTGGAAGTTTTCTGAGAACATTTTTTTCCTCTGTAAAAGTAGTTGGACTTTCATGCTTCCTCATAATGGACGTATTTACAACACCGAATACATCACAGTTGTTTAATAACTGCTTTCTCTAGAGGCTGTAGTTTAAAAAGTATATATAATAAAGCAATCCTACTAAAAAATGTAACGTGAACAGTTTAAGCAGAGGATAAATTAGTCTAGATTTCAATCAGAAAGGTTTAGATTTACTGAATGAGTGGTATCAAAAAGCAGACTCTAAAGTACAGGTTCAATTTTAGCAGAATAATTTATTGCTGTGCCTTAAATATGTGAAGCAACAAAATGCTTTCATTCCTTATTTTTAAAAAAAAAGTTGAAGCATGGAGATCAGGAAAGCTATCAAGCAACGAGTTCATACAACTTAGTTTCATGGACCAAATCTTTTTGGCATCTCCATCAAATTTTTAAAGCCTTCTGACAACACAAGCTTTCTGCTAGAAGTGCATGTCTAACCACCTCCCCAGAGGACATGTCAGAACAATAAGAAAAAGTGCAAATCTTACTTTTTAAATGGATGAGCAGCAAAAAACTGAGGTAGAAGATGAGTAGAGAGTTAATTCTTGAATGAGCCATATTCATCTTGATAGGACATCCTTCGCCGAGTTGCCTGTTGTCCAAAAGGCTGGTGCTGATCCTCACTGCTTTCTCCTCATGTCTGAAGCTAAGGGCACACCCGGGGCACCCAGCCCCCTACGAGCCATCTCTGCCCGCGCCCCTCATCAACCTGCTCCTTGCAAACCCGCAGACTTTGATTCAAAAGGCAGTTGTGCTTGTTAAGGTTTTACTTCGGCAGGTCCGAGTGATTTTTCAAACCCGGTGCAGATTTGTCTGGGAGCTGGACTGGAGTCTTTCCCCGGCTGTGTGCTGGGGACGGCGCGGGGAATGGTGCGCTCTGCTCTGCCGGGCTGCCCCCGCAGCGCAGCCACGGCACAGCGCCCGGAGAGCCCGAACCGGATCGCTCATTGTCTGCCGCCACAGCCCGGCTGCGCGGCGCTCCTCCGAATTCACTGTGCCAGCACTTGACGTTTTCTTGCACAGGCAGCTCACAAACGCTTTCTGCTCTCTGAGTTTTTTTGTTATCTTACACCGTTAGCACATGAAGTGAAAAGATGAAACATCCCCATCCTCAGTCTTTTTAGATATTAGTTAGATATTAGCCTGTTCTCTTCCTCAGTATTAAGTTTTTGTTTTGTTGGCGTTGTTTGCACTGGATTCACTATAAAGCACACTCCTGGCAGCTGGCACAGGACCTCGGAGCTCCATCAGGTTGTGTTACACTCTTGAACTGCTCATGGAGGAACCAGTCACTTACAGGACCAGGAGGTGTCATAGCAGGATCGATAAGAGAAGGGAATGGTGGCAGGAGCTGGGCTCCATTTGTTTTTAGCCAGGGCTGGTATGAAACAGCTGTGGCTGGTGGAGGTGCCATCAGCCTGTGCGTACTCGGAGAGCCTTCCCCAGCTGCCATGGCGGCTCCTCACCCCTGCACGGCACAGGAATGTCCTGTTTGTGCCCAGCGTTGTCTCAGATCACAACTTTGTTCACAGATAAAATCCTTGTCCTGGTCTAGCAGAAGGGAAGGAGAGGGCAGGCAGCAGCAGCCCCAGGAGATGTATGCATCCCACAATCCAGTACAAACTTTGGCCCTCTGGCACCTCACACACCCAGTCCGTGTGTCCACTGTGGGGAAGCTGTGCCACAGCAATGATTGCCACAGCGCCATTCTGGCTCTCAGGCCAAGACAGAGATGAGGTGCCTCTTTGGCAGTGAATCTCCTCCTTCCATCACCTTCACCTCTACCAATCCTCCTGGGCCTTGGCTCTTGGCACTTGCCCTCCTTGCCTCAGTGAGAATCCAGGCATTCCCAAGCCCAGGAACAGCCTGAAAAATCTGCTTGGTCATTGCTATGTTACGTTACTGTCAAACAGGTAACACTCAATACATTTGGTGTTGTGTTTGTGCTCCCCACTTCAGCTGAATGTTAATCCCCTGTTCAGGAAGCCTTTGATAATGGGTTTAATTTACATGTACACTTAACTGAACAAAGTACAAGCTGAAAGTCAAGCATATGCTAAAGGCCTCAGATGAGTAGGGAGCAGACTGTTGATGCCAACACAAATTCCCTACAGCTGTTTATAATAGGTAGGTACTTTCACATCACTCATTAAGCTCAGTGAACTGATTAATTTTAAAATTTCTCCTGTAGCAAAGCTCCTCCTTCTTTCCAATCCCATTCATGTGTAGCTACACTCATCCACTGCTGACCTTGTGGCACATCTTTCCAGACCCTCTCTTCCTTCTCCTGGCACCAGCAGCTCTATCATCTGCTTCCCGGGAAGCCTCCACCCTCCCATTCCCCTGAGCCTCCCTACTCACCAGCTCTGGTCTCTCTGATGGCAACCCAGGCTGGATTTCCTGGCCAAATTTCATGGTCTGTGAGCATTATGATGAACAGGGTTCCTAGTGGAAAGTACTTAAATAACTAGCAAGTTAAATATAATTAAATGGCTAATGGTAGTTTTCAGCTCTTTCAATTTGTAATCGCCTTTCTTTTATATTTACATTTATAGTTGTTTGGATGTTTTCCTCTCCTCACCATCTGCCTACTTACTTTCTGTTTGAAATTATGCAGTAAGAGATATAATCATTACAACGTGAGCATGAAAATACCACTCTGTCATCTGGGAATTCTTTTGTTGGGCTAAATGATGCAGTTTAGCTCAGTGCTGATTGCCTGCTTCAAGTGCATTATTATTTAAATTTGTCACTATATAACTTAGAACAACAGCATTTTCTGGATTCGTGTACTAGTCAATTTGAGAAAGAAATCCTGTGAGTATTCAGAAGGATAGACCCCAAATTTCAGCAAATACAAAGTTTTCAGTTCTGAGGAATATATGGTAAGTACTGCAAGAACACAGTCGCATCTATAAAATCTGGATATTTTTCTGAAAAATACACAAGTACCTGTAAAATCTGCACTCTAAGCAAACTTAGCCATTCTCAGACATGGATATGCCACCAATCTGAGAACTTAAATGATTTGTGTTAACACATATGCTGACATTGGAATTAAATACTCTGCCATGTAACTCTGTGGTAATTACAAAACATACAGGAAGTGTATGAACACATCCTAGGCCTTTTGAAAGTTATTAAAATATACCTTTCAAAACATAACTAAATCACTTTCAGCCACAAGAGCTGCTTTTTTAAACCTGTTTGAAACTTAACTCTGCACTTCCTAATGCCTTTTTTAGAATGTTTCTTCTTCTTTGTGAGCTATTCATATCCCAAAATTTAATGGGGAATAAACAAAATTAACATATCACTGCCCTAATTCCTTGATGTTGCCTACAGGAGGAGGTTTGAATTTCTGCATGCATATCATTTGTACATGGTGAAACATAACATCTAAATGTAATTTCCATGCTTTCTCGGTAGAGATTAGCTTTGATGAGATTCTGCAGTCATAAAAGTCAGAGGCTATGCCATTTTCTCAGGGAAAAGGGGTTTCTGTTGTCATTTGCTTTCACTTAAGCGCTGCCTTTTCCGTCCTGATTGCTTCCGTGCAATAATGACAGAGTGGTGTGGTATCAGACTACACTAGTCAGTGTCATCTCTTCTAAAACATTTTACTGCAACTCTGTCCAACTAATTTCATTATCTAGCATCTTTTGGTTCCTGATATAAACAGGGTTTTCCATTTTCAGATGACAGCAGTACTAATTAATTGTGTATCTTCTGCCTCTCACTGCTAGGCATATTTTCTGATTGATCAGTGTTGCTCCAGTTTAAAGTGAAATTTTTATTGACACCATCCTGTGCCTTCTAGATCAAATATATTTACAGGTGATTTTCCTAAGTAATTGGTACTTCTTTTCCAATGTTTCTGTGGTTTTAATGTAAACTACAAAATGAACAGAAATTAGAATAGTAAAGTAATTCATGTAAAAGATGCAAGTGGAAGATGTTAGCTTACAAAATGCCTGATGCTGACTAGCCTGAAGCTTGTGTTAAATTCCTTTGTTCGCTAGCAAGTAAGGCACTGGTAATAGTCAGGAACAGGTGGGTGGTTTCATGGACGAGTGGAAGAGTGACTGAGCTAAAGATACCATTTGCCCTAGCGAGGTTCTGGATATACAAAACTCAGCTGGACAGTGGCCCTTTGCAACCTGCTCAAACTAGATGTGCTTTAAGCAGGTGGTCCCTTCCCACCACATATTCCTGTGATTCTCTGAATATAGGATTAGATTTCCTGCACAAGCTCCAGCCTATATTAGCTGTCTCCAGCCTATATTAGCTCAGTCCCCAGTTTTGCATACCTAATGCAGAAAGCCTCTATTTATAAAATAGTCCATTTTTCCTAGGGTCTTTGATTTTCTTACTAGTATTCAACAGTGCTTCTTGTGTACATCTTCTCTTAAGTTCTTGCTGAATTTCATCAGGGATGAAATTGGGATTCTATATTTCACTGGTGTTCCCAGTTCACCAGTGGGAGATCTTAATTTATGAAAAACTATGGAGCATTCAAGCATGAAGTCAGTCTGGTCTGACATGGTTTGGGCATTAAAATACATCCTGAGGTATTTATTGAAAACTCAGGATGATGGAGTTTTCTAGAACAATGGACCTCACCAAATCATCCAGATCATCATCCTGTTTATGGTACTTTATGTACCTCTTCATTGAACAGCTCATAGATAACTTTTTTTTCTTTAGCTTGTTGCACTTTGGGTAATTATGAATGGACAAACCAAAGCAATGGATAAACCAATATGAATAAGGAATGGCTAAAAGGTCTTGTAGATAGAGAGCTGTATTGTAAGAGGAAGCTGTTTACCTGATTAACAAAGCCACTATAGATCTATTTGCATTTTAATTAGGCTCCTTGCCACAAGAACAACTCTTCTGATTGCACTGATTTCCTGCAACACTTGCAAAGTTAACCACCCACAAAAAAACTGGGCAAAAGAGAACTGGAATCTCCTTTGGCCCACACTTTTCCAGAGACAAATTATGACTATATTTAACTTCTTAGTCTATAAATGTTACTTCTTTTGAGCTTTCTTTTCATTTTTATTAGGGTGTACAAATATTTGGGGTTTGAACTCTTGCTTTGCTCCTTTTATTTATTTCTCGGGTGGAGTAAAGCAGCAGAGCACAAGCTTCCAGTTCTGTCCATTTTCAGATTACTAATGGTTTTATGAAACTGAAGGGCTTTATCTAGAAATGTAAAATTATTTTGCAAGACCTTGCAAGCATATTGCTTCCTTAAATGTAATGCATTTTTTGAAATTATGACTACTTTTTTGATTCTCATGGTAGCTAGCCACTTTCCTGCTGAGTAATGAGGGATTTCTACCTGCTAACCTAAAATACAAATTTAACCGAAGATTATAGGAGTGTCAAGCTGATTTGCTCAGATATATCTAATTTTGGATGTGATAGAAATGGTGGGAGCAGTAAAAGCTGGTTTGGTTTTCATATGAAGTCTCTCCTGAGCATTTTACACTTAGGTAGACAAAACAAAGTGGCTGTGTAAGGCAGGACCGGATTCCCCTGCGACCTGCAGAAGCCAATAATGTGTGTGATTCACTTATTCTTCTCTTTGATGAATTTTTATGAAGTAACATGTTTTTATTGCATTGTGTGTGGCTGGGAAGCAGGGAAGCAAGAGGCATCACCAGGGAAGCGGTTTCAATCAGATGAATGCCAGGTCAGGCCTTGTCAATGCAGATGAAAATTGGCCATTAGTATTCTGTACCTCGCTGGTAATGAACCATCTAATCAGGAAGTTTCTGTCTGTACCAATAAGCTTCCTGGGAGTGTCAAGGTTATAGGAGTGCTTGAGAAAATGAGGCAAATTGTGTTTTTACAAAAGCACTGATCTTTAAGATCTAAATGTGTTGTACATTTATTTTTCCCTCTATGCTTTTCACTTCAGCAGACTAGACATGTTAACAGTCTTACAAACCCTCTTCCAATTCTCTTTTTAAATTTCCTTCAGAGTAAGAAAATTCATACTACAAACCATAAAGACCTAAACATGAAAGTATTGGAATTAAATTGAAAATCCAGTCTATTACAGAAGACATAGCTGTATAGTTCATCCACAGTTTCAAAGACATTTGGAAAAGATTTACCCAGGTTTGCAGCATGGTTTCACCTGATCAATACAAAGTGGTTTCAGAAGGAATTCAAACCAAACAATTCCAGCAGGCAACAGTGTAGAGGAGGAGAAAGAGCAAGAATCAGGAAGGCAGGATTAGTAACCAAATACGCTCGATTTTAACACACTCTTGGTATGTAAACATTTTACTTCTGGTAAACACTGTAATTGTCCTAAGGACAGGGCAGGATGATGATCACAGTCATATGGAGAGGCTGGGAAGGAGGAGATGCTTCTAAAACTGTTGGTTGAATTTTGGTCCTTGCAAACAGAGAAAGGTGACAACACACCTGGTTTCACAGGCCTAGCACTGGGCTGAGGGACAGGAAAGTATTTCTTTCCCAGTTTTTGCTTCACTGTACTTGCAGAGATAAATCATTTTAAGGTAGTGAAATTTGCAATGCAAAACACCATAATATTCAAAAAGTAACTTTTGTAACAGGCAAATACAGAAGTTTCTTAATTTTTCATGATCTCTAATATCCCTTATAATTTTTTTCCCTTTTCTGTATTCAGTCATTGTATACTGAGTGTGACAAGGTTTTGAAAAGCATCTGACGATTTGGATCTCCTGGATTTGCAGGTTTTCAGTTGAAGGATGTGACTTCCAGGAAGTGCAAAGCAAAATTTCCCTGTAGGCATCTCTGAAGTGTCTCGGTGTGGATCCTGGCAAGCACTAAATTCCTCTTGGAAATCTTGGCCTCTGTGTTAAAGTATTAGATAATATTATGGGAACAATAAGCAGCAGTAGGTGCCCCAAAGGGATTTCAAGTTGCTGCTAAGATTGGGTAAGACAGCATTCATCTTAATGCCAATGCCTTTCTCAAGGGCTGCAGTTTTGTACTGGACTAGATCCTGAAAGTTTGTCAGTTCGAATTACATTGTTCACAAGGTAAAATGAAATATTCTGGCTTCCAAACTTGTGCTGATTTTGATTATCTCACACCTAGTTCAACCACTGGTGGTGATGCTGACCTCAGTGATGATGATGGATGTGATGTCACCATTTTCCCATGCCAGTGAGAGGAAAACACCCCCTGGCTGGAGGTGGCACGGTTTGACCTCTAAGCATCATGTTGGGTGTGAACGGGGGAAGGAGGAGATGTTCTACTGTAATTGACTTATATTCTTCAAGTATACAGAAAATCCCTCAAATGACCAGGTAGTTTGTTGCTGAACTGCATCTTAATTTTTGTGTTTGGGCAAGCTGAGATCTTTGCATATGTTGAACTTCATGCAGTGCTTTCCATTTTCCTGGATATCAAGTCTTTTTCACATTTTTTCTTTTTTTTTTTTTTAATGGCATCTTTATAGTAACTTCTTCCAATACACTGAAAGCCTGTGTGAATATGCTTGTTATGCACGGGCAGCTGCTGAGAGGTCTGGTTCTTCACACCCAGTTTTGACTTGGACACCAACATTCACCAAACATAGTTTTGTGGGACTTCTAAATCTGAGAGTTTCTGAGTTTCTGGGGTACAAGAATTTCTAAGCCAGCACTTCTAATATAATTACAATTATCAAAGAAACACGATCTGGTTGTCAGAAACTGCATCTTCAGTGCCTTGACTATAAGCAAATTGTTTAAAATAGATGTGTTCACAGTAAAACCCAAGAAATCCCCACAGCATCATGTCCTGTATGTGTTGCAGCAGCTCCTCGTGCTGATTTCCTGTTAGCTTTCAGCTGCACTCGAAATTGAGGATGTTACCCACTGGTGTGACAGAGTGACGAGGAGCTCCACATCCCCACAGCACTTTTGAAAGCCTTTTACTTCCCAGCTAAACCTACGGGCACGGCTCACATGCCTGAAGAACAGCAAGTGCTGAGCTCTTTCAAAAATGCAGCCCTGCAAGTTCCTAAATGAACTGTAGTCTAAAGACACAGCTCATACAGCTCACAACCCAAAATAGGATTAATTGAAGTGAATGAAAGTGTCTCTGGCAGCATCTGAGTACTGAAGAATGGATAAACATGAGCCATGTTAACCTTGACCCCCTTGACTCCTGCAGCATCAAAATCTGACTTTAGTATTAATTTGATGAAGTAGATTAATATAACATGTCCTTGTATAACACTGCCTTTAAATAAGCTGGGAAATCAATAACACACAAGAATTATACCAAATTCCATTCTGACATGGCAATCACAACTGTTCAAGAAATGGAATTCACTTTCTGAAGGCTGGGCATGCAGGATGGGCTGTATTTGCTCTTCCCTCCATAAGAAGCTATGGAAATAATGAGTCTGGTAGGCTGCACTATTTGTGCTCACTCAGTGTGACTCTCTAACCACTGAGTCTGGCATTTCTTTAGGACCATATTTTCTATGTGTCAGAAGCCACAGTGATTCTGAACAAAGGTTTTATACTTGTAATTCAAGACAGGAAGGAAAAATTTTCTATCTGGCCAAATTGATGCAAATTTTACACGTTCCGTAGCAATAATAGGTGAATTTATCCACTCACACTTACCATGAGCAAAAGTAAGTACAATTGTTTTGTACTGTATGCCACTTAAATGTGAGAGCTCTTTTCCAAACACTGAGCAGAAATTCAAAGTTAGACAAACCACCTTGTCTTTGAAATGGAGCTGGCCAGAAATTTTTGAAGCCTTTCAGAAGGAAGAAGGTGAGGTTTTATACTTTATTTCTTTGTGTGTTGTGTGTGTGTGTGGTTGTGGGGTTTTTTAAAGCATATTTTATTTTTAAATTGCTGAAAAAAAATGTTTTGGCAATTTTAAAAGGTATAACCTTCTTGCTATTTTTTTTCCCTTTGAACAAGTAAAATAAGGTGTTTTGAAAAGTTTGAAACATAAATTAAGATTCCTCCAACCAAACCTTTCAACTAATCCATGCCACTTCTGATATCACATATTTTCAAGGTAATAAACAAATATTAAAGATTTCAATCTGTGGTTAAGTTCAGAAAAAGAAAAATATTTTCAAAGGAGAAGAAAGCAATCTCACTCACAGATTTACTTTGAAGTCTCTTCTCCATGTCTTGATTCAAATAACATGCACTAGTGGAAACAGAATTTAAAAAACACTCAGAAGAAGAAAAGCAATATTAGATCTTCAGCATGTAAAGGCACCCAAGTTCCTGTCAGCCCTTTTGCCACAGAACCCAACAGCACTAAAAGCACCCATGGTTGTTGTGGCTGAGGTTGGCAAACGGATGGGTGGCATAAAATTCAGCTACAAAAACAACCGTAACTCCTCCAGAAGGAAAGCAAGTAGCCTTTTAAAGGGTTATAGTGCTCTATCAGTTTTGCCTAATAAAGGAAAATTAATTCACAAACTAGTTCTCCCCCTCAGCTGTTTTGGAAATGAATGCTTCTTTCCAAAGAACATTACTCTAGGGATAGCAACAAACTACGCCAAAAGAGACATGTACAACCAATCACAGCATACTGAAATTCACTGAAAAGGGTTTAGCTCCAGTGACACCCCAGGCAGCATGTTGGTTTGGTTCATTTTTTCATTTGGGAAGGTGATTGTTATAGGATTATTTCATAGGGTTATGCTTACTTTGGAGTGACCACGAGAGCTACTTCTGCTACTGCATTTATACAGACATTTTACTAACTCGGTTGTCATTTATTTGGTTAGTATAATTCCTTAAAAATTACTTACCTGTAGGCATTTCTTGTACAAGCATGTTGTACAAGCTGGCTGTTTATGTGCATTGGATTGCTAACAAAGCAGAATTAATTCTGTATTTCCTTATTTTTTTGGTTAAAACACCTTTTCTGTGTTGTGTGCTTGCTTTTTTGACTGGACGCATGTTTGTCTTGCTCCAGGTTTTTAATAGTATAGGCCTATAAAATAGGCCTCAAAGCCTAATTAATTTCCTTGTAGTCTGCTTCTTGATATCAGAACCCAATTATATTTTCTTAGGAAAATGTTGTAACTACTATTGAAATGTAATTAAGAGAACAGATAATGACTGCCACCTAAAATAAAATAGGGTCCTGAAATTCTCACTTACACTATAGTGTTGCTCCAGAAACAGATATAATGCTTTCATTATGTAATGTTTGTTTCTAACAGTTACACAAGACTCCTAAGCTTCGTAACTGCAGCCTTTTATCCTGACTGTGAGTAAATGGGCAATACATCATGTAATATGTAAATTCAGATAAATAAACAATGACAGTTAAAACGCTCATCTAACGCTAGAGCATCCTGCAGCTTCTGCAATTGTGTCTCTGGGGAAAAACGTGTTGTAGATTAGACATACTTTTGACTTTATAATTCAAAACAAATAGCATCTACAAATTACATGGACAGGGATCCAGGAGGGTGCAGAATAGCATTTTAATCTCTCCTACACCTTGAAGTCCCCTGCCTCTTTAGCAGAGAGATGGAGATTTGATTCCCTGACAACTGTAACCATGTCAAGGTTCATCACAAAGGGAAGGAGAAGAGCTCTGGGAAGCCTTGATAAACACTGAGCTGATAGGCCTATCTGAGTGCTTCTAGCTGCCCTTGTAATTACACAGCAGATATTATCTGAAGGCACAAAGGCTTAATAGCTGCTGGTAATTTGTCAGATTCATGTGCTAACCTTCCAACGAATTACCATCATCAGCCTTCCAATTTTTTTACCCCATTCAGAAACTTCTGTGCATTATACTCAGTTTGTGAAAAGTCTTCAATAACAAATGTATTTTTTTTCTCTTAAACAAAAACTACTGAGCACATTGTACACCCAGGTTTCTACATACACATATGGTTGTATCTTAACCTGTGTACCAAATTCTGCTTTCTACTGGGCAATGCAAGGAGCTTTTAAATTTGGTAATTTAAATGAAGTAGGTTGTTCAGTACCTCTTCATTGCAAGCAATACATTCCTGAAGACCTTGGATGGCCACAGCTAGGTGCTAACCTGAACAAGGGTGGACTTAGACACCTTAGTGCCTCATTTCTTCAGCTCCAGACAATCCATACAGTGAACTAGGCAGCCGCTCAGTAAATCAGCCTGATACTATTTCAAACATGCTCTTAAGTTTCAAAGAAGTATAAGCTAAAAACTTTCTATATCCTTGCAAGAGTAGTACATAAAAAACCTGGGATCTCAAGTATAAATCAGTACAAAGCTGTCACCTGAGGCCTTTCACGGCAGAACTCCTAACTTCATGCTCTCTATAAACTTGGATAGATAGAAGGATCTATTAGTATTACATATATAAAAAGATTAGCAGTTTCAATGTAAAATGAAACTACTTTTCTCAGGGATTAAAAATACATTAATGCTTGTGGAAAGGATGGAGAGAGAGAGTGACAGACCAGAATGGCTCTTAGGTGTATTCTGTGGCCCAACAAACAGCATCAGGTCTGACTGTAATAAAGCCCCAGTTACCTAATCTAGGGGAGGATAGCTGGCATCTCCTTCTACCCTATGATTTAATTTGGCCTGTCAGCCAGGGATAATTGGTTTCTGGTTGACTGAAAAATGTAACAGTGACATCAGCTCCCTGCTACCCTCCATGACTGAAATTGTTGTTGTCTCGTACCAGAGCCTCAGCACTCAGGGTGCACCAGCAGCTTCACGGGTCTCTCACCAGGCAGTGCAATGGAAATGCAGCAACGTAAGATACACAGAAACCTTTTCAAGCTGTTTACTGTATGCATTTTCATAATACATTTTTGAGAACTGAGATTATTTCTGTACAGGAAAGTCTGGTTATGCTTGTTTTACATGATAATTTGATAATGTTGTTGCAGTTATGATGGTCTAAGGCAATAAACAAGGCAAGGTTTATTGGGAGAGGCAATACCTTTTACTAACCAGCTGATATGACTGGAAAAATAAAGATGATTTTGGGCACATGAATTCTTCTCAAGGTCACGTTCCCAGACCTGGGGCACGGTTTTTATTTCCAGCAGTGATATACACCAGCTGAACTAATAAAAGATACTTCATTTCTCCCCAGTTCTTGCCTTGTTTAAAGGAAAATACCTTTTTGATGCTAGTGGTGTGTTATTGCAAAAGGTTTAATGTGCTCTGTTGAAAACATCACCCAAAACAACAGAAAATAAATCTGTTAAGTCCTTGTTTCTTCTCTACACAGCTTCAGGCAGGGGGTACAGCTTTAATTTACAGTCATTTTGTAGCCCTGCTCAATAGAGGGCAGACAGATACTTCCTCCAGTGCTATTCTCTTTGGTTCAGCTTTCCTCTCACCCTCCCTCCTTTCCCCTGAGCTGCCAGGCACTAGTGGATGGGGTGGAACAGGCACAGATGGCAGGAAAATACTCGGGCAATTTCCCTCTCCTCAAGGATTTCTTCAGTTGCCATACTTTTCAAAGTGTGAAAGCAATGCAGTGCACCTGTGAATCTACCTGTACTAGGAGTTCTAGTGAAACTAGTACTACCTGGCCTAGTACTGAGTTCAGAATTAACAGACCTAGCATTTCTGCTTTATTGTGACAGCATGGAGTGTCTTGTTCCTGGCCCCTGCTGATTTCACCTCAGGACTGCACTGAGGTGCATTATTAGCATTCCATGAGGAAATCTGTTCTGTGGAGTTTGTAGCCATACAGCTCTCTGCAACTTCCACACTGTATGAATCCCCTGGAAAAAGATGGCAATGGCCAAGATCGTTGTTATTCAACTCATGTCTGCCTACAGAACGCTCTAGAGAACAAACCCAAGCAGAGGTGGTGTCCAGCCTTCCCCGCACTAAACTTCCCAGACGGAATGAGGCAGACTGATACAGTCAGAGTGGATCTGACCTCCTTCTCTCCATGCTTCACTTGCTGCACTTCAGAGAGGAGACAAGGGAAGAAGCCTGATCAACATGATTCACATGTCAGACATCCATAATAGTACAGCCAGCCTCCAGCTGATTAGTGCCCCAGAGAGTCCTGAATTGAGAGACCGGGGTGGTCTTTTCATGGCTTAAGTGAAAGAATTTCTTGGCAATGGTTCCAGCAATGGACTTTATTCAGCACTGTTGGCTACAAAACTTGTTGGAGTCTCTAGGCAATCTTATAACCCTTTCACTCCACAGCCTAATTTAAAACATTTGTGTGTATGTGGTGATTGGCAATAAAATACAGAAAAATCTCAGAGTAGAGGAAGTATAGGTTTTGTGGGTTCTTCCCTAGGTCCACCCATCACTGACACATCTGGGATACAAAAAGGAAGAATGACAGCACAGGTCATGTTTCAGCAGTGTCATGCACCATGAACCCATGGCAAATTAGCTATAAAATTCCTAGAGAGAGAGACATTTACCTTAACAAAAATGTTGTGGCCAAAGTAAAGGCAGCTGTTTGGAAGAGGATGTGAATGCATGTGCTACTAGATTTATAACTGGGTACTTACAGTGATCAGCTCTTAAGGAATATATTGGGAATAACTGAAATAACTCAGCCAGGTATTAAAACAAGCATGCTATTTTTATGTAATTTTATTTCTGTTTAGTTGGCAGCTAACAGCTTAAGAGTTGATTCCCTCTCTGCTTATTGTTTAAATAGTATTTGATTCAAGTATCCGTCATTTCTAGTTTCACTGTATCTCAGAAGGGAAGATTTTGAGCTGGAGAACAAGTATTTTAAGATGAAAGCACCTCCTCCAACACCAAACCTTCTTGCACAAAGCTACTTCTTAATTTCCAACAATTCAAAACTATTTATTTGATAAATACACTGTTTTCCTGGACAAATCTAAGCAGCTGCATTTGGCAATTCTGTACAATCTCAACACAGGTGAGCAAGTGCTTATTCTTTGATTGATGCTGTCTTTAATTAAAGTAAAAGTCAGCTTTTTAACCTATATGGGATACTCTATTAACTGGCAAGAAAATGTAGCAGGAGTAAGCATTGGAACAAAAGGGATTAATATAGCTAAGTTTTGTCTGTACCGCTTGTGCTTTGTACCAACTGCAGAAGACTTAATGCTGAAAGAACCATAATGACCCGAGATTTCAAGGACATTTTGTTTCCAGAACATAATTATTGTGGCGATCCCAGGCATGGTAATGGATCACTTAGCACTGTACGATTTTTCTTTGAACTAAATCCTTCATGTATCATAAAATAGCAAGAGAAAAAGAAGTGTTACCTAGGCTTGTGCTAAGTCAAAACGCCCGCTGAGCTTGTACGATTTGGCAATTAGCTGTAGATGCTTTGTAGACTGCCAAGAAACCACACTGTACTCAACACAGAATAAATAATATCAGCAACAGCTAAAGAAAAAATCAGGTAGTTATCTCAGGAAAAAACCCCAAACCCTTCCCTCAGCCCCCAACAACACAGAAGAAACTATGCAAGTCCCAGTCCTGTCTCAGGGAACATGTTCCTAGCTTGGTTATGCTTGCTGGTCAAAAAGTTCTCATCCAGGCTGCATTTTCCTTATGTATTTCATTCATGAAAACTGATGAAGCACTTAATTTTATACTTTCCAAATGAGGGATTTGCTATGGAAACAGTAAGACCCAAGAAGCCAGTGACCCACTAATGATGTTTTTATATGCTTGCTATTCAGATTAGAGTGAAATGTAAGGCTCAGCTTAAAACTTAAAGTGCCTTGCTCTAGTACTTTTTTTCCATGCAAAATCATAACAGATAAACTTATCGAATAGAGAAACTTGTTTTTACAGTTCATGTACTGTTTAACTATGACTGTACAGAAATAAAAGGTGGGCATGCACAAGGAGCATCCTAAAACAGCAGATGGCTCAGAGATAAGTAGATTTTTGTTTTCAGTGCAAGACCATAGTAATCTTGATTGCTCTATTTTTATTGACACCATTGTTTCACTATAGAATAACTGAATAAAAGAAGTGGTACTACTTAAAATATTATTTGAAATAGTTTGCTATTGAATTAATTTGATTGTAATATACTATTAAAAATGAAAAAAAACCCCAACAACAAACGCAAAGCCAGAGCTAAATAATTGTAGACTTCAAGGAAAATGCAGGGTGATGAGTACGGGCAGTACAGCAACACTCAGGAAGTAACAAATGCTTTAAGAACATTCAGTATTTATATTGTATTTTTATGGAAAAATGCAACACCTTCGAGTCACACTTTGTTCAGTATTTACAGATCATAAATACAGAATGCATGTTGTGGAATAAAGTTTAATCCTGCATTAATCCTTCTTTAAGGCTGTCAGGAAAACAAGCTCATTTTCAGTGTCGCATTGTCACTGGCAATTGGTTATCTTGGGAGAGACGGAGCTGGCATGAACAGAAGGCAGTGCCTTCGATCCGCTGAGGAGCTGCACCCCGAGCAGGTCCCCCGAGCCGAGAGACACCCCTGGGGCTGCTCCTTTTCGCTCCCGGGACTGGAGGAAACTGGGAATTTCAAAACTATTTACGTCAGGTGCTTCAAAACACTCAAGCAGGAAACAAATTCAAACTCATGTTATTGAACAGGACTACGGGAAGCACGAAACCCGGGAATTTCACAAGCCCTTATGTGCACTGCTTCAAAGCAGGAGACAGACTCCAGAGGTGTAATGGCGCAGAGCCGCTGGCAGCTCGGCCATCCCGAGTCCCCGGCGCTGTTTTAGCGAGCTCTCCTGGTTCTTGCTTGCTATTTTTACCCTCCGGGCCGCGCTCCGGCGCTGGGCCCTGCCAGGGCGCGGTCCCCTCAGGGCCCCGGTCCCGCCCGCGCAGCCGCCGCGCGCCGCCCCGCT
>VXBT01009623.1:1267363-1333544 GCA_013400235.1 Oriolus oriolus
CGGCGTCCTCGGTGTCCCCGCGCTCGGTGCCGCCGATCTCGCTCGGGCCGGCCCTGCCCCGCCCTGCCCTCAGCAGGGGACAAAGGCAGCGTCCCCGGGTCCCCGGGCCGGGCCGGGAGGAGCGCGGCCACTCGGCGGGGACAGGCGCGGCAGGGCCGGGCCAGGCGGCTCCAGCAGGCGCCGGGCGGGTCCGGCTCGGCCCGAGGAGCAGCTGGGGTGGCTTTGCCCTGTTGCGGTGAAACAGAAAGAGAAAGAGCTTCGGTGTAATAATAATAACAACAGTTCGTGTCCGCCTGGAGTGGTGGACGGGCTAAATGCGGCCGGGAGCCGAGCGAAGCCAGCCCGGCCGCCGCCTTAGAGCTAATAATAGGCAGTGTCTGCTCGCTGGCTCGCAGCAGGTTATGCCGTGGCAGAAACGCAAAGAGATTTTAGTGGTTTAATAAAAGCCTCAGTTAAGCAGATACATAAAACTAACAATTAAATACAGAACGCATTATTAAAAAGTGAAGTAATGGTTAAGTGTTAAGAATAATTTTTATCGTAATTCTTTTGCAGAGTATGAAATTACTGTTGCATATTTTCTTAAGGTCCAGAGCAGAACCAAGTCTTCACAGGAATTCTTTGGTAATCACCTATGAAGCTCCTGATCCTGAAGTTGCACTTTTGCAATGAAGAAAAGGAGACGGCTCGCTGCAAGTCTAAATGAAAAGGTTCATCTTGGCCATGACAAAGATACTTCAGAACAGATTCTTGTAGTAGACTGTGCACAAGAAATTGTCTCTAAGTCTGCAGAAATAGCTCCTGCAGATCAGCTTGAATCTTCCCAAGAACTTTCACCGTCACCAGAACAAAGAAAGCTCCTAAGCTCATTGCAATATAACAAAAATCTACTTAAATACTTAAATGACGATAGACAGAAACATCCATCATTTTGTGATTTACTCATAATTGTAGAAGGAAAAGAATTTAGTGCTCACAAAGTTGTTGTGGCTGTTGGGAGTAGTTATTTTCATGCCTGTTTGAGCAAAAATCCAAGCACTGATGTCGTCACATTAGATCATGTAACTCATTCTGTCTTTCAACATTTGCTTGAGTTTCTTTACACTTCTGAGTTTTTTGTGTATAAAAATGAAATTCCATTAGTGCTGGAAGCAGCAAAATTTTTAGATATCATAGATGCAGTGAAGTTACTAAATAACGAAAGTGTTTCCAGTGTACAGACTGATGTGGTAACTGATGCACCTACACCAGTAGAAGCACTCAGTGAACTGACAGGTAAACTATTAAATAGTCATCAGTGCACTTTTTGTGGTCGAAGTTTCTGTTATAAGAAGTCCTTAGAAAATCACTTGGCTAAAGCCCACCGCCCCCTTTCCCTGGAAAGAAAGCATGGGTTAAAAATGGTTGAGAAGGCCAGCTTTTCCACCAGACGCTCCACAAGAAGCCGTAAATGTCCAGCGAAATTTGATATCAGTGACAATGAAAGTGGTGATGCCTCTGACAGCAATTTGGAAAAAGTCAGTTCTGACAAGGAGACATCTGAGAGAAGTGAATTTGAAGACAGTGAAAGTGAGTGCAATGTGGATGAAGATGGGCAGGAAGAGGAAATGTCCGGTGAAGATTCGGAATCTGAAGAACAAAGCGAAAAGGAACAGAATGATGCAGAAGAGGGTTCTGAGGCAGTTGACTCAATGGGGAATATTCCTGAAGGCTTAGCTCCAGTCATCATTCAAAGCAGTAGCAAAAAACTGCTGCAGTGTCCCAAGTGTGACAAAAAGTTTGATCGAATAGGTAAGAGTGAGTTAGGTTGATCTCGTTCGTGGTGGTTCTGTTTGTGTGGGAAATAAACCAAGCCTTTTCTCTGTCCTGGAGGGTGAACATAAGAATTTCTGGATCATCTCACTGATCCAGTGTGCTGCTAATTTCTCAAAGTGTATTAAATTGTTATGTCTGTGGTGCTAAATAGTTTCAATAAATTATCTGAGCAAATTATTTTAAAAATCTGCAAACACTACATTTATTTCTCTCTCAGTGCTCTGGATTCTGGTTATTAGCATGGTGTGTGAAAGCTCAGCTACTGTGCAGAAATAAATGGCCTGTGAGTTTTAGGGTTGGAATGGTACATTTTGATTCTGCACACATTGGAAGCCCTTTTGTCTTTGGACTTTCATAACTTAGAATTCTAGTTCTGTGCTCAAAAAATACATGACAAGCATGCATTAAAACAAGTGATACATAAAGTATTTCTTTATAAACTTGTATTACAATGGACAATAGACTTTTATGTTAAATTTATGAGCTACAGAAGCTCATAAATTTACAGTACTATACAGCAGCATGCTTGTATGTTCTACAGAGAAAAAAGGAAAATCTAGTACAAAGCAAGAGGCTGCTACTGACTCGAGTTAGGTTTATCCACAGGGTAGGACAGATTTCTGTCCTCAGAAAAAAACTGGCAAACAGAAGAGGGAATACAAGCAGTATGAAAGAAATGAGAGAGTAGCATTTTTGTTTATGATAGTGTGTTGGGTCCCAAATACAGATAGTATGCAAGGGTCTGTACCTTTCATTCAGTGTTTTGCTATTTGAAAGTACCTTATCAGTTTGTTGTGAAGCTGTTCCCCGTTCTGCAAAGGTACTTCATAATCAGTGTAGTGAAGGAATAGTACTGTAACTTGTAGTATTTAAGAACAGACTATGCTGTAGGGTTGAACAAGAGTGACTTGTAACCCTTGCACAGATTTATAGGAAGATGGAAGTGTTTGCAGGCACCTTGGATCAAACATAGGTGAGCACTGGGCAGTTTTCAGTGGTGTAAGCCAGTGGGAATCTTTAGATGGATGTGGAGGGTACTTAGAGCTTGACTACACGTGGGAGAGATTATAGAACACACCCCAGCCTATTGCAGGTGATACCTGTTACAGTTCACGCTAACAGATTTGATTTTGTTGTCCAGGCAAATACGAGAGCCACACACGTGTCCACACGGGTGAGAAGCCTTTTGAATGTGATATTTGTCACCAGCGCTACTCAACCAAGTCCAACCTGACAGTGCACAGAAAGAAACACTCCAGTGACACTGATTTCCATAAGAAGGAACACAAATGTCCCTACTGCAATAAGCTGCATGCAAGCAAAAAGACCTTAGCAAAGCACGTCAAGAGGCAAGTATGAGCTTAATGTGTCTGGCATTTCTGAACAAGTATTTTTTCATTTCAGAAGTGAAGATAAACATATGTATAAACACAGCATATTCTGCATTCTTTTTATAACTATTTTTTTCAAATAAGTGCCTTTTCAGAGGGCATGGGGATTACAAGTGTCACCTAACCTGCTATAAGAAATAGCAGTAATGCTTCTATGGGGGTTCTGACAGAAGCTTTTATTATAAATTTTAGAAACTTTCAGATGAGCTAGCACAGTCAGAACGCATCAGTCTTAATAATTAGCTATACTGCTTTTAATTTGAAGGCAGAATAAAATACCTTCTTTAGTTTTAGATGTCAGTGTTTTACTGTTGATGATAATAAGTGTCTAAACCATTTCTATGCAGATTCTTTTAGATAAATAATTTATGACCAGTCTAATTATAAGGTATTATTATTTTCATACCGCTCTTTTTCTTCTTTCTTTGTAAATATCCATAGGTTGAAACCGCCCTCTGTCTTACCAACTGTTGTGTGAGGCTCTACAGGAATCCATAGTCAACACTACTTTCCAATTACTTGTGTCATTAGAATTGTTTCAGTATCAGTATTCTGTTCTGCCAGTGTGGTGATCAATTTCCATGACCTATAAAGCTTAGAAATAGATATTTAGTATTTGGATCATCTTCATCTTAGAAAGCTATGACTACTTTCAGCTTCTGTCTTTCTTCTAGGTTTCATCCAGAGAATGTACAAGAATTTCTTTCTATCAAGAAGACAAAGAGTGAAGGCTGGAAATGTGATGTAAGTAATCCTTCAGTACTTTTGTTTTTTTCATATAGAGTTTATGTTCTGTGAACTTAATCGAAAATCTGGTATGTGTTTCTGTGAAATCCCTGAAAGCTTTCTAAGTGATGGTATACATTTCCTCTAAATGCTGCTTTAAGGAGTGAACTTTACTGTCTCTGTTCAGATAGATAATACCAATTTGAATTCTAAAATAGTTACAGGCAGTATTTTTTCTTGTGATCAGTTATTACTATTATTCAAACACATCAGTTTGCAGATGATTAGACTTGAGTGTTATGAATACTTTAAAAACAGTATTTGCTCTCCTGATAATTACACACATCAAGCACTGACTATAAAGTATCCTGTTTTAGGAAGGATCTCTTAATAGTGAGGAGCATATATGTTAAATATGAAACACTTTCTCATTTGGCTGCATATGCATGTCAGCAGAGTTGTAAATTTGTGCTAAATTTATCCCTAGTTGTAAAAGCATAGAATACTTTCCTTGATTTTCCCCAGGAGAGGTGTATGTGTGAAACTACATGTGCTCTAAAAAGGAATTTGTAGAGTTTCCATTCTCTATGTGTATACTGCCAGATAATGTTTTAGGGTTTCAGATGTGGGGTTTTGTTGTTGTTATTTTTTTAAGGGAATTGGTTTCCTTTTTGGTTATTAGAGCAGCTGTTTTGTTTATGCAAGCTGCTGTATGCCTATAATATTAGGGGCTGTAACATAATTAATAACCTTGCTTTATTTGGGAACTTTCACTTGTAAACATACAGTAGGAAGTTGGGAGATATCAGATGTAGGAATTTGTATTGTTCATTGTGCAGCTGATGGGATCATGGTTTGAGGTTTTTACATGGTTCATCAAAGGGTGTTATCTTCTAGGTGAAGTTGTATTGTGTGAACGTGTTACAGATTCTGTTTGTTACCAGATAAGAAACATTTTAATGGTAGCAATCAATTGTGCAACGTTGTTGACATTCGTCCTGGGAAAGTATGTTACCAGATGAGTGATTTGAGGAACTCCACTTCCTGGTTTGTGGGTTTATTTTTTAACTTGAAAATTTTAAGTAGAAATTTTGTAAGAAGTGAGCTGCTGCTCTTGTACAGCTCATGTGCATTGAAAATGGACTTGAATTAAAAGCAGGTAGTATTCCAACTTTTATAGCAGTTGGACATTTAACAGGACGCTTGAGTCCTGTGCTGGGACTTTGTTTTCAGGTTGTGTGGTGTGTTCTGAGGCCAAAGGTGCCACAGGTGTAAGCTGCAGGATTCATTAAGGTTGTTGGTTTATGCTGTAATCCATTTGTGAACAACAGGATTTGGTGACCATATTTTAATCCTTGAGGAATATGAGCAAATTAACACAAACAATAGATATTAATAGTAAAGAAAACCCAGAAGGCTGTTGTACTTTGTGCAAATATGGGATTTTCTTGAACCTGTATTTAACATTAGTGAGTTTTTAAACAAATAAAGCTGCTGCTTTTGATTTCCTTATTCATGTATGCTCTGAGAAGCTGATTGCACGAGTTAATGTGTGGGAGTTGTAGCGCTCAGTTGAGCTGTCATAAACAACAACAAGTCTCACAGGGAAATAGGTGAGCACTGTTGGTTTATAGTGAAGCATAGGACCCTGATGATAAATTGTAATACCTGGTTTAAGTGCCTAAATTTGAGCTGTGGGTTCAATTCTGTAATGGTACTGTGTGCTGACTTTAGTCACTACTGATAATTCTTGAGCATTTAGGTTTTGGTTAATGTGAAAGCAGTACTAAAAAGCACACATAATGTTAGGCTTGTGAAGGTCCTGTAGTTCTAAAATGTATTTTGAGTTATATTTCTTTGTTGGTATTGGCATTTTCTCTTGAATACCTGCTGTCAGAGGATTTCCCAGAGGAAATAAAGGAACAGGTATGACTCAGGTTCTACAGTACTTATACTACAACAATTTTTACCACCATCCAACTAAACTGTTTCAGCATCCAAAAACCAAGCCAAAGCTATTTTGTTTTTTCTGCTGGGTTATTTTCTGCTGAGTTACTGTGTTGAAACACCCTGGGAAGAGAGTCTGGGAAGTGCTGGAGTCAGTAGAATGAAGGACTCGGGGGGAACATATAACTGCATGCAGGAGATGCCAGTAGTTGATTTAGGCTGCCACGGATCTGCATCCTGATCTATATAGTACAGTCCGCTGTGGTTTATGTAGGACGCAGGTTGGTGTGGATGTTCACTGCAAGGCTGTACATGTTGGCATAGAGTAGGCTGTTGAAGAATACTTGTTTAATCTTATATTGGTGCAGAGAGCAGATGAAATAAACTGTTATGAGTTTATGAATAGGAAAAGAATCTGGTTATAACTGGTATATCTTTGACAAAATGTGTTGCCATTTCAGATTTGTAAGAAATCTTTCACTCGAAGACCTCACTTAGAAGAGCATATGATCCTTCACTCTCAGGATAAACCCTTCAAATGTACCTACTGTGAAGAGCATTTCAAATCCCGGTTTGCAAGATTGAAACATCAAGAAAAATTCCATCTCGGTATAGAAACCTCCTTCTGACATGTAAACACTAGATTTAAAGTAAAACCTTCCCCCCCCATTTTATGTCCTGGTCAGGCTGGTCTCCACCCCACCTCTTTTTACAGTTCTCTCTTAGTTTTTTGGGGGAGAGTTGTTTGAGGGTTTTTTTGTTGGTTGGATTTTTACTTTTGTGTTCAGCTGTCTTTTTGAGGCATTCTGTTGTACCAAAAAAGTCAGAATTTTGGGGAGGAAGAAGAATTAAGATTAATTTGGTTTGAAAACTTTTTTGCACAAAAATTGATTTTCAGCTGTGGAGTCAGATTCTTCCTGAAGTTTTCAAAAGACCATTTCCTTTCCTCCTGAAGTATTCTGCAGACTTTTTTATACTACTGATTATTTCTGCTGGGTAGGAACTAGATGGGTGATAGGAATTTATTATTTCAAGTGGTCTAATTTGGCTTAATTGCTTTTGACTATGAATTCTAAATTTTTGCTTTACGGTCATGAAATTTGCCAAAATACCAGGTCTTAGAAATAACTTAGCAGAAAGCTCACAAAATCTAACTGAAGTATGCTGTCTGTACTAAACATGAATAATTTGTTAGACAGAACTTTTGCTTTGTAAATTGATGAGGGTTTTCAAAAGTAACCAGGCTGGGCTTGTTGTTTAGTTTAGCTGACAGTCAATCCTACTGTGTGTGTCTGTCTGCTTGTAGGGCCTTTTCCTTGTGATATTTGTGGCCGCCAGTTTAATGACACAGGAAATCTGAAACGCCACATAGAATGTACTCATGGGGGAAAGAGGAAATGGACGTGTTTCATCTGCGGAAAATCCGTCAGGGAACGGTAAGGACTTGGCTGACGACTTCATCTTCAGCAGAACACAGAAATCTTTAGCATACTTTGATTGCTGTTGAATATGCTTTGAGTTTTTAACATAAATGAGACCATTTCAGAGCGTTAGTGTACTAAAAGGTAGTGTTGGAGCCACAGGTAGCATGAGATTTTCTGATCACCTCTAAACTAAAGAGTGACAACTGTAGGTAGTTATGAAGTGCAAATACATTAAGAAAGTCTTACCTCTCATTCACTTAAGTTTCTCATTGTTAAGAAACTTAAGTTTCTCTGTTGTGCAAAAACATCTTGCAGGGTTTTTTTGGGAAAGATGTTTTCTTTAATGTATGTTTTCCAAATTTACATTGGGACAGTATTTAATTTTGTTCCTGATACGGTTTCTTGACCCAGTTGGTTCAGTAAATAGGTTGGCAGACTGTCTTTGAATGCATGTATAGGTGTGTATATCTGAATTTATACAGTCATTTGGATATATTGTTATCTATCACAGTAAATTGAAAAAAATTGAGAAAATGAGAAAATTGAGAAAATGATAGTATGCTTCACTTTAAAGTGGCAGAGACATTGCTTAAAATTGAATTTTACTGCCTTTGTTAAACAGAACAACTTTGAAAGAACATCTGAGAATTCACAGTGGAGAGAAACCTCATCTTTGCAGTATTTGTGGGCAGAGTTTTCGTCATGGAAGCTCTTACAGGTATAGATATTTATTAAACAAGCTGCTAAACTGTTTTGCTTATTTGGTGATATATATGCATTCATGTTATTGACATAGTTCTGTACAATGTATGTGTTTGATGTACTCCACCTCTGAGAGCACTAATAAACATTCTAAACATCTTTCAATATTAAAAATATATTAATAATCTGTGAGCATTCATTTTATTTTAATACATTAGTGGCTTAAACACAAACATAACCCTCTACAAATCTTTTCTCAAAGTTGAGTTTTTTGCACATCTGAAACTTCTGCGTTTTTGTAGAGAAAATAAGCAGAGGACTAAAATATCCCACTGAATTAATGCCCCATAAGAGAGTTTAGCTCAGTTCTCTCTTGCTTTCCAAGAACAATTCAGGTGCACCTCAGCTGAAAGTTACTTCCTGGTACTTATGTCAAGCATTAAAGACTGTATTTTCTGCTATTTTGCATCAAATTAGCAGTAGAGCTTATGTTAACAAAATTGCATTTTATGGTTATGACTGAATATGCAGACTTCATCTAAGAGTTCATCATGATGACAAGAGATATGAATGTGAAGAATGTGGGAAGACGTTTATTCGGCATGACCATCTGACAAAACACAAAAAAATACATTCAGGTAGGTATTTTCTTTGGAAATTGGCTTCAAAATTACTATTTTGAAATAAAACCAAAAAAAAGTTCATTTTGGATTTTTTTTTTTCAGTACATGCAATGTTTTAGGCCTGATGAAAGTTCGTGCCCCTCTGTTTAAGGTCTACTAAAGTAGGGTTAATCTTACATGTTTTAAAGGTTTAAAAGCCAGATGTTTCCTCCATGATACCATAGAAAGCCGAGGGACAGTCAAACACATGTAACAGTAAATTGCTTTAAAAATAACATATACAAAAAGCAAAAGTGAAAAAGGAGGATTTTTTAATGAGTTCAGATTTCTTTTTTTTAATAGCAATTGTGTGAAACATTATTGCCACAACACAGAAGAAGCTGTCAGAGTCTCTGTCAAAGTTTGTCACTGATCACTTTAATGTAAGAACATCAGAGAGGTGTTTCTGAAGTCTCTGTTATGGGAAAGAGGGAAGGAAGGCTGAGGGAATCAGCCCTATGAACAGATAGGGATGATCAGGAGGAAGAGAAAAAATCTGTTGCTCTGAGAGCAGAAAGGTTATTAAATGTATAGGAAGATCAAAGATTCACCAGTGACTTTTTCACAACAGGGTGCAGAGGAAATATGGCCTTGTAGGAGGCAAAATACTTTCTAGGCAGCATGAAAATATGGAAGTGATCAGAGTCTAAACTTGCTGAGCCTTTATTTTGAGACAGCTTCTTTCCTGGTGTTTGAAATCATAATGTCTGCTATGAAATAAAGAAATCTTTGAAAACTCCACATACCAAAAAAAAAAAAATCCTCTTTTCTGCTCTATTTGCTTTTCCCCCTCTAGAAAGTTACATTCTTTGACTGTCCACACCCCTACATACATGAGAAGAAATATTCTGCCACTTTGTGGAAGATCTCAAGATGACTAAAAAGCATCAAGATACTTTTAAACAGCAGCATAAAAGAAAAAGGTAACTATGTACATCAGGATAATTAAAAAGAGAAACACTGTGGTGTAATTTTAAGTTCTTCAAATAAGTAGCTGAAAATAATTGCAATGTTTCAGTGAGCTTCTCTTTTAAAACAGCTGAATTATTGAAGGTACCACATTTCAGGTCATAGTGAAGAGAGTACATTCCCAGTCATTCACTTGTACCTCCCATGCAGTGAGTGTTTGGGAAGGTGTCTCTTGACTTGAACACAAATTTCTTTATAGGAATGATATGGAATAGTCCTATATAAAAAGTGGTAAAATCCTTACTCCGATAGAACCATCATTTGAATTTTCTTCTTTGATAAGAGAGAATCTTTCTCCAAATAAGGTGTAGAAGAGCTTGATGGGCTGAATTTTGGGAGCATGATTATAGGTCATACACATTTAATAAGTTCTAAAAGACTTTACCAAAATTTATTGAATTTTGCCCTTGTAGGTGAAAAAGCGCATCAGTGTGAGGAATGTGGAAAATGTTTTGGCCGTCGAGATCACCTTACTGTTCATTATAAAAGTGTTCATCTAGGAGAAAAAGTTTGGCAGAAGTAAGTGTGGGGTTTTTACAGCTGCGTAAATACTTCTGTGCTGTAACTGATTTTGTTGGGACTTGCATGTGTGAGCAGAATTCTGCTAATCTGTGTGTTTGTCATGCCTGTTACCTCAGTCTTGATAGAGATAACAGTATTACAGTTTGAAAGAGATGTCAGAAAATTGCCTTCACAATTTAAGCAAGATATTTCCTTTGTAGCTTAATTAAGTAAATAAAAGCATTAAAAAGGATCAGATTTTAATCTGTCAATTATCTGTTTCAGTGTTGCTCTTTATTGATGGTTTGCTGTAATATTCTCATTGCAGACTAGTTAAAACTGAGTTTATAGTCATCATGTAAGCACTGTGAGAATTATCTCACACTTAAGGTATTTTAGAAGCTGGCAGCAGATTAGTGGCTCTGAAAGTAGGTAAAAACTTTGAGACTGCTTTATGTCTCTAACTTGAAAATGGAATAGGGTTTTTAAATTCTTGAGCTCTAAAAATAAACCTCAGAGATTTGAAACAAACAGCCCTAGTTGTTTTTCAGATGATGTGTTTTAGCTGTTAGTACCCATTAGTGTTGTGTAGAAGCCATTAAAGACGTGTCTGATTTAAAAGTACAGTACATTGCTTATTCTGTTTTTTTCCCTTGGTAGGCAGTAGCCTACCTAGAAATTCTGCCATTCCTAGAATTTTATTTATGGCCTGATTCTGTCAAAGTAAAAGCTCCTTGTGGGTGTTGGGCAAAAAAAATGTTACTTAAGGAGATTCTTTGGGTTAAAAAAGAAGTTTTAGTGGATTTATTCTCTAAATACTTAAATGTCATCCCGACAGAGAATAAAATTGAATATTGAAAACAATCTACTTGACCTTATTGGTATGTAGATGCCAGGAAATAGGAACATAAGTGAAGAAATTTGGAAAATTTGATATTTAGCTATTTTGCAGTTGAAGATTTCAGAAAGGACTGTGCACATAGCTTTACTGTTAGTTGGTTACAAGAAAATAACATGAAATTTCTTTTTCTCTTTAAAGATATAAAGCAACATTTCACCAGTGTGAAGTCTGTAAGAAAGTTTTTAAAGGGAAATCAAGTTTGGAAATGCATTTTAGGACACATTCAGGTAAAAATAAAATAAACCCCAACTAAACCACAAAACACATAGGAATGTATTTTTATGCATCAGTATTGATTCAGTTATTTAATTCATTATGGTTGTTGAGCATTCAGAACAAGAGTAGGAGAAAGCAGCAAGATTTTATTCATTCTCATATATTGGCCATTCTTAAATACAGTTCTCCCTCTGTTTGGCTGAAATACTGACAATCCTCAGCTCAGGTTTGTGGGACACTCTCTACACCTCCTCCTTTAGTTCACTGGTGTGTGTTCTTGACAAATTTACCCAGACCTTCTAAATGTTTCTGTGCTCCAGAGATGACTGCACTTCAAGTGGCAGTCTAAACAAGGGTTTGAACTCCCTTTGGAAAGGGTTATGTCCTTTCTGTTTGGCCTTGTTTTTCCTGCCTTGTGTTTAGGAAAATCATTGTCCTTTTGAGATGTACAGAAGTACAAACTGAGCTCATTTAATCCCAGTATCATAATAGTTGCAAGACTGTTCTTTTTTATTTACTTTATATTCTAACATAAATCCAAAATATCAAGATAATTGTATGTAAGGAGAAGAGTATGCCAATATAACTTCTAAACAAACTTTTGATGACTCTTGATTCCAGAATTGATTCTAAACTTACGCTGCTTTTCAGTAAAATTGTTTTATGATAGGTCTTGATGCCATGATCCATGGAAGGTATTTGCATATTTATGTGTGATCTGGTGTTACTCAGAAGAGTAACTTCTCTGTCTTTACAGGTGAGAAGCCCTACAAATGTCAGATCTGTAATCAGTCTTTCAGAATTAAGAAGACATTAACAAAACACATGGTTATTCATTCAGATGCTCGACCTTTTAATTGCCAACACTGCAATGCAACATTTAAACGAAAAGACAAGCTGAAGTATCACATTGATCATGTTCATGGATCTAAGGCTGCAGAAGAGGCACTGGAATCTTCTCCAGAGGAAAAGCTAGTCTCCTTACCAGTGCAGTACACCTCTGATGACAAAGTTTACCAAACTGAGGCTAAACAGTATGTAGAACAGTCCAAAGCATATCAATCAGAAGCCAAAACTTTGCTGCAGAATGTATCCCCAGAAGTGTGTGTGCCTGTGACTCTGGTCCCCGTTCCCATGCCGGACCCCCAGGCAGAGCTGGTGCAGCACAGTGCTCAGTCCCACGGCATCCTTCCCCCGCAGCCGGAGCAGCCGGATTATCAGCGAGCCACGGAGCTCTCCTTCCTCGAGAAATACACCCTGACTCCACAGCCTGCAAACATTGTTCACCCTGTAAGGCCTGAGCAAATGTTGGATCCTAGAGACCAGTCATATCTTGGAACTTTACTGGGGCTAGATACAACTCCGACTGTACAGAATATTTCAAGCAACGAACATTCATGATCAGACCATAACATTCCACCGAATTCACTAAGCCATCGGCCGCCAGAAGGCTGATATGGCAACTAAGATTTATATTTTGTATTTTGTTTGGACTCATTAAGTCTTCTGCATAGTTTTCGGAAAACAATTTGTTTACATAAGATTTGAACATTTAGGCACATTTTGATGCATACTGAAAGAGTGTTTCTTGTGATTTTAAGAGTTTTTAAAAATCTTATAGATGGTCTTTTAAAAATAATGCTCTGAAATATCTTTTAAGGGTAGTGGCTGAAAATGTGATTACATATCTGGCTATTAATTTTAAAATTTGTTTGCCTTTCTGCATCTCACTTTGAGTTAATATTTTAAGTGGAATAGAAAGCATTCTAAAAGAATAAGGACTATTTAAAATTCATGAAAATTTGTAAGGGCAGGCAGGGCTATGAAACACAAACTTTGAATTATGTTTCACACAGAAATTAATATATAATTTCCTGAGGCATTTTTGGAGGGTTTTAAAGGTGGCTGGACTCTGGAGCCTAGCCAGTGAACACAGGCACTAGGTCCTTTTGAAAAGTGATTTATGATACTTTATGAAGACACTAAACAAGGTGTTCAGTGATCCCCCCTGAGTACAGTTAGGCTGCCTAAATTTGGCCTCTTAGTTCTTCTTTGATCTCTGATATTGAGTAATGTGAGAAGATCTAGACAATGGTATTGTCTAATTTTCTACACTTAGTTCTATGTAATTTTAAGATGCATTTTTTCTTGCTTTTTCAATCTTCTTTGTCTTCTAAAGTGTACCCCACACTCTAACTTTGAAAGAAACAGGAGTATTTGCAAGGTCATTTTAATCTATGAACAGTCACAAAGAATTGGCATGGTTTATCCTTGCTAGAGCATAAGTGATATCAGGGTCCCACATTAACGTGCCCATTTTCAGGTTATGTGTGATAGAGGAGAAATTTAAAGACTGTTCCAGAACAGTACTTAATTTCTATTTAAAAAAAAAAAAATCAGTAATTATAAATCTCTTGCGAGTTGCTAATTAAATTGTTTTGTTTCTCACTTTCTTGTACTGTGTTTATAAACCAAAGTTAAACTCTTGAGAGTATTTTATGTCTAATTATTTTTAGCTCTTTCTTTACTAGACGTAAGGGTTTTTTTCAAAAAAACCCATTTGGAACTACAAGTCTGGTGTCGCCCTGAAATCTAGTATAGTTTAACCTCATCAAACTTTCTCTTTTAAGTCTACTTTTAAAGTAATTATTTTGTGTTTGTTTGGTGAATATGATGCCAAAGAAAGTATCTGAAGTAATTTTATAATCTTCATAGTTCCTCACAAGAATTATGTGATAAGATTCCCATCTTACTAAGATGAGAATTAAGATTCGAATTTTCCTCCAGTTTACCCTATTCTTAAATTATTATCTCAAAGAATCTTTAAAACGGGAAACTGGATTTGTGTGTATTATTGTAACTGTTAAATTTATTCAATGACCTGAGCACGAGGGAGTTGTGGTGATGAGCTCTCTTATCATCACAGTTCTACAAACTCTCAAGCGGCACAGATCATTTTAGATTGTATTCAGATACTTTGATGTTAGATTCTGTTAATCATCTACTTCAGTGCTGAGCAGTTTGCAGGAGAGGGGCCAGAACTGCCTGAATGTTCATATTTTGAAGCTTGTACCCTAATGGATTCTTAACCTAAACGCACCAAAGATTTCTGTTAGCTGTTAAATAGTGGCAGAGTTGTAGAATTTTAAGTGTTACCAATATTTAAATAGGACTTAGCCAAAGAAGCACAATAGAAGTCCTAAACTTTAAAAGTTCAGTTTCTAAAACAGGACTACATATGTTTAACTGTTCTATGTTTGTATCTCTAAAGTAAAATTTAGAGCTGTGCTCTGGGAATGCTCAGACTGACATGCTGTAAATAGATCTGGGAAGAAGCTGAAGACTAGCAAGTACACAGCAATAACAAGGCCATTGAATGCCACCTTCTGAAAGGACACTATCAAGTACTACCCTTCCTGCTTTCTAACTCCACCTTCATCTCCTTTCAAAATAAAACTGTTTCTGTCACCTGTACACTCCATGGCTTGAAAATGGCTGGTTTATGTGTAGTTTTCAAGTCTACTCATACTATTTGTGTGCACATGAAACATGATTTCTACTGCATTTGTAATTGTACTGTTGAAAGTAACCCAACATCCGTGGTGTCAGTGCTGTGCTCAGACTAAAAACCTAATTCTTTGTTGTTTCTTGTCTTTTCTGTCCTACAGTAGAAATAAGTATTGTAGGATTTTGACAAAACAGTGGCTTCAAAGTGGTTGGTAAATAATTGTTTCTTTTAAAGTCCAGTCTGTTTGGAAGGCACTCTAGGAAAACACTGAAATGGAATTTGGAGCATGTTTACTTGATAATGTCCTTTTAAAAATTCTTTCATAATTGTGCCTTTTATATATATTCTAAAGAATGGCTTTTTCTCTAGTTCAGTTCATTCAGAAAACATTAGGGTCAATAACTTTCAAAGGGCTCCATGTTTGTGCATGCCCAACAAGAAATAGACTATAAAAGGACTCGTTTTTCAGAAAAACAAGCTCTCTTTTTGTTGTTTGGGTGACCAGAATTACTAGTCATTCCTGGAAAAGATGACCTACTAGTTCTTTGGTGTTTTTTGTTTGCAGATAACCCTACTAGTTAGTGTTTTTACCTGCTGGTCAGGCTGGATCATTGCCAGTTGACAGTGAAAGACAATAGGAAAGCTTATGTGCTAGATACGTAGTTTTCATTTTTATTTAATATCATGAGCTATAATTCATATGGCTTTACATCTGTTTAAAATTCATATATGAGCAAAGTAAATTTTCGTGGACTGGGACTTCGTTTGGTAGGTGAAAGTATCTGGTTTCTGCTCGATGGAGGATAGCTCCTGTTAGGAAGACTGGGGTTGAAGGGCAAAGGTCTGCGCCTCGGAGCTCGTGGGCTGAAACTCCTTAGTGTCTGCTCCCTCCGTTTTAATGTGCTCATCAGAGAGTGCATGTGCTGTTAATGTGGAGGGGGCATTTACAATAAATATTTTATCTGGCAGTCCCTGGATCAGTTGAGCATTTATTGCCAAAGAAGGAAGAAGCAGGTGTCTCTTAAAAAGATCACTAAAGAGTGTTTAGTGGCACATTGCAAAAAGTTGGTCTTTTCCACATGCTGACCTTCAGGAAGAAGAGTGGAGTCCGTGCTGGTACTCCAAACTGCTGCGTGGTTCTGAGAACTTATTGCACTCTTTCTGTTTAAACATTAAATTCTATATTTTTTTGCTATACAAATTTCTGGTTGTAGACTGGGCTACTGCCTTTAATTCTTATAGTGGATTTTATGTTCAGTTTATTTATTTATATTGGAATTTCCTCTTTGAGCACTGACACTTTTCTTGCAGAAGTATATCCTTCATGGGTTCTTTTCATGCTGAACATCAGTCATTGTAATGGTGAAGATATTTTTATGTAAGGCTGTGGTTCCCTTAAAAATATAGCACGACTATAGTCTGGATTATATTTCTAAAGTAGTTTCTAAAGGTGGGTCATGCCAGACCACAATGACAAAAGATATATTTGGTGTCATCAAAGAGCTGAGCTTACTTCCCTATAATGAATGTGAAAGAGCCTCCAGAACTGAAGAATGTTTCCAAGGAGTCGCCTCGCAATGTGCTTGATCGAACATGACGTGTTACAGACTGCTAAGGAATAAATGACCCTCAAGTTTTTAAATTTAAATTAACTTCTATGTAGGAGTTAATGAATGTAGAATTATGAATGAATTCTGTTGTAGATGAATAGGGTTTTTTCCCTCATAACAATAAAGAGGTGTGAAATTTTTCTTTATGGAACGCACAAGCATACCTGATCCAGACTGCGTGTTCCCAATATGCCTGAGGCTAGAGGGGAGCAGAGTGCATTTATCTGTAGGTCCTTGTGACTCTTGTCATGTGGGATCTCGCTCTACAACACAGTCTCACAACAATTTGGTTATTTCATCGTGCGCATCGAAGAATGTCACTGGCAGAATGTAATGCAGAGCAGTCACTTTGCTTAAGCCCATAAGGGACTTTTTCATGGTTCATAAGAAAAATGTCTTGGTTTAAAAGGTTTTGATGGATCAAAGGTAAAAGTGACAAAATTTTTTGAATCCCTCATAACCATTTTGATCATGTTTAAATGTTGGTCCTTTTATATGAAAGAATAAGGTGAAAAGAACTCAGTATTTTGTCACTGGTATATTGAGATAATGTGTTTTAAATGTGATCTGTACAGGTTGGTATTTTAGATGGAAGTCTTTAAAGTTGTCTTTTTAGGGGAAGTCCTTTGCTGTAAGGAAAAGTTAGGAAGTGTACTGTAAATGTAGAAGTACTCAGTCCTATGTGTAACTTTGTTTGCCATGGAAAAGTAAAGTTCTTTTGTCTTAACATTGTGTGCTTCACAGGATTTCTTGCAGGGGTCCTTGCGCTAAGCTTTGATTTCTGCCCCCTTTTGTTTTTAAGCAGCATGGAAACACAGTGCTCTGTGTGTTTTTCAATTTTAAATCTCGTGAAAGAGAAACAGACGAGGCCGATGTTTTCATCAGATCTGTGCGTCTCATTCTACTTTTGATTTTAAAATATTTTGTAAATTAAATTTATTTACAAAAAAAATCCCATGTTGGTTTTGCTTGGTCCGTTAGTTTATTTTTCAGTGTGGGAGGAGAGCTGTTCGTCACGGGAGTTGCTACGCGCCGTTGTTTTGTTATTCCATTTCGGACCCCACAGAGCCCTCACGCGCTGTGCTCGCGGCCCCGCGAGCTCGAGCTGTTTAAATGAAGCGCCGGGCGCTGATTGGCGGAGGGGCGAGGGGGCGGGTTGGAACGGGCGCGAGCCGCGCGGTGATTGGCTGATGGGAGAGGGGGCGGGCTAGCGGGCGCGGCCCGCGCGGGGATTGGTGGAGCCGCGGGTTTGAACCGTCGCGCGGCGGTTGGCGCAGCGCTGGCTGTACGGAGCCGCTGCCCCGCGCCCGCTCGGTCATGGCNCTCTCGGCCGCCTTTCGTCAGCTTCGGCCGGCTGCGTGTGGGCGCCTCCCGCACGCGCCTGCTGGGCATCGACAACCCCAACGAGGATGACGCCGAGGTGGTCATCGACCGCTTCCCGGCCGCTGCCAGGGGCTTCAGCATCGAGCACCGCCGCTTCTTTGTGGAGGTACGGGAGGGGACCCGCGGGGCCGGGGGCAGGGGACGCGCGAGGGGACGGGCGGGAGCGCTGGCGGCCGCAGGGCCGGGGGACAGCCACACGTCACCCGCGATCTGAGGCGGCCGCGGCCCCGCTGTGGGCGGTGCGTGTCGGTGCTGTGGTCGTGTCTCGCCGTTCGCCCTGAAGGGCGGCGGCTGCAGCTGGGGGTGGCGGGGTCAGGCCCCTCGGGCCAGGGGCTGTCAAGGCTGCGAGGGCGCTACAACCTGACTCAAACAGGTGTTTGCAGTGAGGAGCGAAACATAAAATGAAATTAATTGTCCTTTGGGAGTGTTGTTTTAAAGACAGAGACCTGTCAAAAAGTTTCAGGGCTATGTGTAGGGAAAAGGCTGCGGGAAGAGGATATCAGTTCACTGTTCTGCACGTTAATTACTGACACAATAGAGAGCAAAGCATGCTTAAAACACGACTGAACATTTATGATACCCGGGGAAATGCAAACTGTGGCTAGTCCAATCAATTCCAGTTTTTAAAAGAATAGTTTAGCTGAACATATATCTACGATTATCTAGACTGTCCAGAGTGTTTGTGAGACAGGACAAAACACTTTGGAGATCTCTTGCATCAACGGGCTTATAAAACCAGGCTGGAGTCTCGCTGTGAGGTATTTGAATAGCATGTTCCTGTAGGAATTAATGAATAGAAAGCTTCATTACTTCCTTGGTCATTTGCAGTGTCTTCCTTTTTTTTCAAAGAACTTCTATGTCAGATCTCATCTTAGCATGCCATTTAACTGAAAAAATTGACATTTGTATTTTGAGTCAGCTAAGGTGCTAAAACTCAACCTCTGATTATTAGTCCCACCCTAATTCTCTCAAAATTACTCTAGAGGACTTATTTGGTTAATATGTGCTAAAAATTATGTAATTGCCTCTACTCACCTTTACTCAAAACTTCTCCTTTCTACTATGTGTTATATTTTTATATATATATATATATATATATATATATATATTCATTCTTGTTTTCCACTGTAGTTTCGTTAAGAGGTATATGTCCTTTTAGTAAGACAACATTTTTGATAGGGATTGCTTAAATTTATGTGTCAGAGAGGGAAAACTGACATTTAAACATCTATCAATTTTTTATCATTTCATGTTGTCAGAATATATATTACTTCTATATACTGCTCCTGGTTTGATTAGTTACTTCATCTTCAGTGTTGCATAAGTGTACCTAAATGCTAGATACTAAATATTTCTTTTTCTCCAATAGGCAGGACAAAGAATCTTTGTTTCTGTCACATGGACACCATTAGAAGAAGGAAAAATCAGAGAACTGGTGACTTTTGTTGTTAATGACATTGTAAAACATCAAGCTGTGCTCCTTGGTGCTGCTGAGCAGCCTCCGAAGAAAAAGGTGTGTGTTTATTGTGTCTTAATTCTATTAGTTTGGCATCACTGATGCAAATATTGGTTTTTATTACTAGAAAACTCAGTTTTATTACTGCAAAACTCAGCGATAAATGATACTGTGGAAATGCCCATTGTCCTCATTTTTTTTTAACTGGGTTGGAAAGTAGTTACTGATACTTAATACTGATACAGCTTAAAGAATAAAACTAAAACATGACCAAATAAACAGTTTTCAAGCCTGCAAATAAGGTATTGTGAATTTTTGCTTAGGTGTTCTTTTTATAGTATTTTTAAACTTTGAATGAATATGCTAATAATGTTCACTTTTACATGTGGAAGAATTTAGAAAGCCAGCACACTAACTTTTATTTATGGTTCTTTTTCAGAAGAGTCTTTGGGATACATTAAAAAAGAAAAACTCTTCAGGAACGTCTGCAATAAAAGTTAAGAATACTTTAGAAATTAAAAATGGTAATAAAACATTTCGAGTTTCTCGGAAGGTGGATAGACTTAGAAGTCCACTTCAGTCACGTGAGAATCAGAACACGGTGCAGAATAATATATGCCAAGGAAGTGACCCTCTTGCTGGCGCAGAAAATCAGCTGCCTCCATCTCCTATTGCGCCAGTGCCAGAGGAACGTGGCAATACTGTTCACACACCACTTGCCCTGAGAAGGTCTACTACTTTTGGGGATATTGCTGCCTCTGGAAATGAGGAGTTGTTGCCTGAGATGGACAGCTGTAACACCAATAAATGTGTTACTGAGCCCAATCAATCGCAACCTGAAAGTGCCTCCAGTTCTGCTGGATTAGCACAACTGCCAATTTCAAACGATGGAGGAGTTCTTAATTTTACGCTCTCACCAGTTTCCACTCCGGAGCACTCAGCCTCTGCACCTGTTTTAAGTACAAGGAGAATTTTAAGTCCAGATGCTTTTGTAAATGACAATTATCAAGTGGATATAGATATGATAGAACAGCCTTTTCCAGTTCTGTCACCTGATCAATTTTTGAAGGACTGTTTGTCAGATAAACTGTCAAAGACTCCTAAACCTGAGGCAGCGTTAGTGTCATCCACCACAGAGACTTACGTTGTTAAAAGATTTCTACCTTCAAAATGGAAAAAAGATGGAGGTGTAGAGACAGAAACACATGTTCACATAGAACACAACTTAAATGAAATCTTTGAGTTGCATAATGTAAAATCACAGGCACTTCATTATGATAAACCCAAGGAAGATCACTGCAGTTTTCCTTCTGCAGAGGAACTTCAGACTGGCAATCCTTCTCAGAGAGAGCAAACAAAAAAGCGTCCAATTCTTTCTGCCACTGTCATAAAAAGTAAGCCTGGTGCTACTGAAGAAACAAGAGTGGAAACCCGCCAGCCAAAATCTAAAAAATGCCTTAATAAAGCAATAATAGGGTGTGCTAATGTGGTGCCTGTACGTGCTGAAGCAGAAACAGCAAAACACCTGCCAGTTACAGGTCCCATTTCATCTGAAAATAAGTGTAACAATGACAAAGTAAATTCATCTCCGACTGGATCAACTTCTTCGTGTCGTAAGAGGAAAAGTGAAACATATTTAGGAAATACTAGAGTTACAGCTCTGGTGCATGTGGAAGAAGTGGAAAGAAAAAGAGCTCTTACCTCTAGCACGGACGATCAAACACGTACGACCAGACGACCATTGGCTTTCAAACCCACAAATAGAGAGAGAGGAGGGCAGAGAAAGAAGGCTGGTGAGCAGTGTTTCCTTCATTTACCATTTTCTAAAAGATGGCTTTGATTAGGAAATGTGTATAGCAAACTGAACTGTCTAGGAACAGTCAGCAATATTTCATATCTCTGAAATGTGGGCCTTTGCAATTTGGGAGGTATCTGCGTTTTAAAAAATTGAATAGTAGGTTAGAGTTTTGGTTGTGTAATTGGCTTCAAATTTACTTTATTCCTGTGTGAATTTTTAAATGACAATAATAGGAAAAGTATCTAAAAGCTCTTGAGCAGAGCCCTTCTTACATAATTCAAATTTTCTGGAAACTTACTGCACAAGATTTGTCACATGTACATTTACCGTTGTGAATGTTTGACTCCGTTGCTGTTACATATTTTCAAGTGTTAGAATCATGAATGCTGGAAAAGACTTCTTGGAATGTCGAGTCCAACCATTAACTTGACACCATCATGTTCACTGCTAAACCATCACCCCAGGTGCCACATCCATGCACCTTTTCAAAGCTTTCAGGGGTGGTGATTCCACCACTTTCCTGGGCAGCCTGTGATAATTCCTAACCGCCCTTCCAGTGAAGAAGTTCCTAAGTCTTTTTCACTCTGCCTGCTTTTTACTCTCTGTGATTAGCTTGTGGTCAGCCTTGTGTGGATCTCTCTGCCTTACTGTTTGCCAATACTTTGTTACTTGAAGATCAGAAAAAGCTGATGTCTTGCATTTCAGTTTATTTTGGTTTTTCTAACTGTTCCAATCCCAAACGTGCTCTGGAATGTGAAAAGAATGAGAGTCGGTAACTTAAAGATGCATTTAATTTGCAAAATTTAATTAACAGGAAAAATTCATCATGGCTTTTAGATCAAAATAGCACATGCTGCTTTCTTCAGTTAAATGATCGGCTCTGTGATCTGGATTTGATGTGGGGCTTGCAGTAATGCACTTCAATGTCAGGCTTTTTAAGGTGGTCTGCATAAAAACAATGTGCTTAAAGTGTTGATATGCAGCAGGAAAAGGTGTGTTATCTACCAGGTTATTTCTATTAATCCATTAGGATAAAGATAGATGAGCTGGGGAAGGGCACATAGAGGGGAATAATCCCCTCCCTTGACCTCTGGCCACTCCTCTTTTGATGCAGCCCGGGATTCAGTTGTCCTTCTGGGCTGTGAGTGCACACTGTTGGTTCGTGTCCAGGTTTTCATCTACCAGAATCCCTAAGTGCTCCTCTGCAGGGCTGCTCTCTGAGTTCTTCTCCCAGTCTGTTGTGTCACCTGTACAGCTCAGCTTCGTGTCACCTGCAAATGTGCCAAGGGTGCGCTTGATCTCTATGCAATTGATAAAGGTATTAAAGAGCACCCTGAGGGACACCACCCATCAATTAGCCTCCATCTCGTCTTACAGCCACGGATCACAACTCTGGCTGCAATTCCTTATCCACCCAGTGGTGCACCCTCCAAATCCATATTTCTCCAATGTGGTGTCAAGGCTCCCATGTGGGTTTGTGTGGAAGGCCTTACAGAACTCTAGGTGGATTATATCAGTCAGTTTCCCTTGCTGACTGTATCAGCCACTCCACCACAGAAGGCCACCAGACTGGTAAGGCACAATTTGCCCGAAGTAAAGCCATGCTGACTGTCTTGAATCACCTCCTTGTCTTACATGTGTTTTAACATCGCTTCCATGAGGATCCATTCCATCAAATTCCCAGGCACAGAAGTGGAGCTCCCCAGTCTGTAGTTCCCTGCATCCACATATCTTCCTTCTTCCCTCTTTTAAATCAATATCTTTTATTTCTGAGGTACCATCTTGTCGGGCAACAGCTGTAGTTCTTCTGCAACAGAATACATTTTTATCCTTCATTTGGCATCAATGTGAAAATACAATTGTGCTAGAAGGCTTTGTTTTACCATATTGAGAAAGCCTGCATCTGCTTTTTTTCCTTGTATTTTATTTAAATCCTATATCTGTGTGTTGGATAATACTTGTTAAAGAGTGCCTTGATGCATAAACCAACACAAGTCAGGCTGCTCTGAATTGAGTGTCAATGTAGTAAGCTGTCTAACTGTGGGAAGGAGTGAATAAAGCCCTAAAATTCATATCTCTTACCCCAAATATTTGTAGAATACACCCTGTCACATGTTCGAATGAAAGTTTGTACAAATTAGCTTACTGTTTCTAGCCATATAATGAAATTCAAACACTGCACTTCCTAAGAGTTATGGAAGAACTGTGACATACAAGAGCAGTTATTTGCTCTTGAGCATTTTTCCCCTTTAATTGTAGTCAAAACAGTTTGTGTAACTTTCCATCAGCAGGAGGTATTATGTTCTGAATGGTTCGTGGGGAATTACTCTAGTTCTGTGCTTTAGAACTGATATGAACTTTAATGCATTAACTTTCACTGACATATTTCCTGTTGATATTTATGTGTTAATGCTGGTAGGTTCTTCACTTCAGAAGGCATCTAAAACTACTAAGAGAATTAGTAAACCTGTCCCTGGACTGGCCCAGTCGCACCTGACATTTGTGAAACCACTGAAAACAGGTAGGCAGACTCCAGGTGTTTAGTAGAACACCGAACAGAATGTCACGATTGTGCTGCTGGTGTCAGGTAAGACCTAACTGGTTAGAACTGAGAGGAAATAGAAGATAGTACCTAAAATGAATCAATACCTAGTAGAACAATATATGGAACCTTTTGTGACCTGTTTTGACTACTTATAAGAAAATTGGTTGCAGCACATGATCAGCAGAGAGTAAATGTTACTTTCTTCCAGATTGGCCTGTAAGTGTAAAAGCTACATTATGGTTATGCTCCCAGCTTACTGATGGTTTTCAGTTAAATGCCTCTTCCATATCTGATAACATTTTAAGGCAACAACAGGATACCTCAGAAGAGAAAATTTCTTCCCAACAAGATAAAAATTTTGCAGAGTTAAGAATACTAAGTTGATCTGCTCTGAAACATGCATCTATAAGATCTTCCTGGATGTAATCTACTTCAGCTTGAGTTTGCCTCATTGCAAATGGCCTGAGTTCTAGATATTTTGTCTTAGTTCTAGCACTGTAACTGCTCAATCCTTAGTTTGTGGCTGAAATTTATTTAATAGTCCCTGATCAGCAAGTCACTGAAGGTTTTAACAATCTGCTTTTTTCGGCTATAGTGCTAAATGGAGTGTCAAACATTAATCCTTTCTGCAATGAAATGTATATTGGTTATCAAACATTTCAAGAACTGCAAAGGCTTAAGTTTTTTGTCGTTTTGTTTTGGTTTTTTAAAGTCATCCCTAGGCACCCAATGCCTTTTGCTGCTAAAAACATGTTTTATGATGAACGTTGGAAGGAGAAGCAGCAACGAGGTTTCACCTGGTGGTTAAATTTTGTGCTTACTCCAGATGACTTCAATGTAAAAACAAATACCTCACAAGGTAAGAGTACAAGACTTTTGTCTTCTCATTTTCTTAAGCATTATGTTATATACGTTATAAGCACTAATGAGTAGTAGTACTCATTTAACACTAAACCTTTTCAGGGTTATGTTGTCATATTTTGCCCCTTCTGATACGTGTGGATGGCTCACTTGCTCCTGGCAAGCACAGCACACCACGCCCCCTGCATGGGGAGTGTGCTCTGCAACAAGAATGCACTGGAATGTGTGGCTGTAGCACTGCTCAGTGGGTGTTGAGTGGGGAATCCTCACCTGCTGGAAAACATTATAGTTGGCACTTTACTAAAAGGATAACCTACTTTTTCCTCTATCTTTAGCTTCATTTGAAAAAACTGAAGATGGAACCATTAATCTTAAAACTGAATTCCTAGCACTGCTCACTTATGAAATAAGTGTTCTTATATTTAATACTTGACTAGTATTCTTGTACTTGACAACACATGTTTAGTGCAACAGCTGACAATCTTCCTGAAGGATAAATCATTAATCAGAATGAAAATAACAAAATGTCAGCTTAGAGAGGGGAAAAAATAAATGAGGTGTGCAAAGAAAGCTACATTTGAGTTGTAAATGCATGCTTTTTGTGTGTGTTTAAACAGTAAACGCGGCTGCTCTTATCTTGGGAGAAGAGAACCATCACAAAATGAGCCTTCCTAAGGCCCCCACGAAAGATGAGGCGTCTCTAAAAGCGTACACAGCTCGCCGTAAGCTGAATAAGCTGCGGCGCGAGGCCTGCCGCCTGTTCACCTCCGAAACCATGGTTAAAGCCATCCAGAGACTCGAGGTGGAGATCGAAACCAGGCGCCTGCTGGTCCGGAGGGACAGGCACCTCTGGAAAGACATAGGTAAGGGGGCTGAAACCTGGCATTCTGTCCTCTTGTCAGTAGGGAAAGGATTACTCACACACTCAGTTTGTTTAATCTAGAGTTGGTGAATAGAAATTTTTGCATCAATACGAAATGTTTGCTGGATCTAATATTAAAAGATGCTCTCTTGCAGGAGAGAGGCAGAAAATCCTTAACTGGCTTTTATCTTACAACCCTTTATGGCTGCGTATAGGTCTGGAGGTAAGTGCACTGTGTGTAGTCTATAATCTGAGTTTAAAGGACATTTAGCAATTTTTTTAGTAGAGGTTGTTTTGGGTTTCTTTGTATTTTCTATCATACTAGTTCAGGTAGGTTCAATTCAGTTGTACCATGATGCATATCTTTTAAATTGTTCCAATGTACTTGCTTTAAAAAAAATGATTACCTTATTAAGAAGGAAAATATTTAATCAAGGAAATTGTAAGTTAATTCCCTGACCAATAACACTAAAGCATTTCCCTATCAGTTTCGCTTTGCTAAACTGGAGAAGAATATGGTTGTCTTAAAGAAGTTCCTGACTGATTTCTCAGATGTAGATGATCACACATGTTTTGAAATGAGATTAGATCTTCTGAAATTTCCCTTGGCTTTACCTTTCAGTGACTCAGTGGAAAACTGTTTGATTTTTAGAGACCAATTGCCATTTATTATTTTAGAAATTCAATAATGTATATTTTTCAAAAAGTCATATAGTATTTAAGGTAATTTTTAACACTTCTGCTTTTTTCCCCCCTTCTTTCATATTAGACTATTTATGGAGAACTGATAGCTTTGGAGAGTAATAGTGATGTTATGGGTTTAGCAATATTTATCCTTAATCGCTTGCTTTGGAACCCTGATATTGCAGCTGAATACAGACATCCCACTGTGCCTCACCTTTACCGGGAAGGTAATCACTACTTCCAAAACCAACTTATTTGTAGCACTTAATTTTTTAACTACCACTTATTGAGTTCTATCATTTTAGGTCATGAAGAAGCTTTGTCCAAGTTCACACTGAAAAAATTGTTGCTGTTGGTTTGCTTTCTGGATTGCGCCAAACGGTCCAGAATGATTGACCATGACCCCTGCCTCTTTTGTAAGGATGCGGAGTTCAAGGTGAAAGCTGTGGTTGGATGTCTCTCTCCAGTATTGTCCTAAGACTCAGTATAGTATTTTTTCATTGTTTTTAATCTGACAAAAGTTAAAACTAGGTGACTTACTAAAAATAATTTTTTGAAAAACATATGATTTTAAGAATTGCACAAGTAAATATGAAATGTAATTTGGGAGGTACAAGGGGTGAAATTTGTATTCTGCTTGACAAATATTGTAGTGTTGAGGGTTTTTTGTTGTTTTTTTTTTTTTAATTTTAGGCTAGCAAAGACCTTTTGCTTGCGTTTTCCCGGGACTTCCTGAGTGGTGAAGGTGACCTTTCCCGCCATCTGGGTTTCTTAGGACTACCTGTCAGTCATATTCAAACTCCACTTGATGAATTTGATTTTGCTGTAACAAACTTGGCTGTGGACTTACAATGTGGCATTCGTCTCGTGTGCGTTGATACAGAATTCTATTGAAATATTTATTTTTTTATATAATGCTTAATGTGAGCTCATCAGAGGCATTAAACCATGCAATTACCTTTGTTAGGAGAACAGTGGAGCTTCTGACCAAAAACTGGAGTCTTTCAAAACAACTGAGAGTTCCTGCAATAAGTCGGCTACAGAAGATGCATAATGTTGATATTGTTCTTAATGTCCTTAAAGAGCGAGGAGTGCACTTGAAAGATGAAAGTGGTAAGGCCTAGAAATCAGGGTTATTTATTCTAAGTGCATCAGATAGCTAGTGCACATTTTAATCCCTTATTTTATTTGCTAGGTGCTTCAATTGACTCCAGGGATATTGTGGATAGACACAGGGAACGAACGTTAGCACTGCTGTGGAAAATTGTCTTTGCCTTGCAGGTACTATTCAGTTGCTGATTTTGTTTGGTTTTTGCTAGTTACAATGGAGGAATAACGAAAACGCCAGTCTTTTCAAGAATATTTGATGTCTGTGAAAAGCTTCTGCTAATCAAATTTTAGACTGAAATTATTTGCTTTGTACATTTAAAGTTCCATGCAAACTTTACTAAACTGTGAATTGTTCACTAACAATACAGCTTGGATAATGTTTTAACTGTGCTTTTTCTTACACATTCATTCACGTTTTTGGAAAACACTGAACCTTCTGAATTTATGCTGTATAGTAGCAGAATTGATACTTGAAAATAATGTTGATCTCAAACTCCAGGTGGACTCTTACTAACTGAAAAGGATATTTTGAGGTTACACTGATAGACAATTATAGAGTAATCTCGGAAGCTATAGCTCTTCTACTTTTTCTTCCTTTTATCTGAAACAGTCAATTTGATGAAACATTCTTGAAATAAGAATGAAGATTTCTTACGCGTTACTAAAATGACATTTCAAAAGTTAGTAGAGGAAGTAAAAATAACTTTCTTAAGACTGTTTTAAGAGTTAACTTGAGCCAGAGAGTATTTTAAAAATAAACATCCAACTGACAAGTCCAGTTGGAAGGAACATGATGCATGAAAGGCAAAACAAGATAAAAGTTGAGGTGGAATCTCAACACTAGGTAGTCAGGAATGTAAGTGCACTTAAGTATATGTAAAGCAAGAATATTAAAGACTTTAGCCACAGAACTATTTCTAAGATAGAACAATATAATGAAAATCTAATTTAATTATTTTCTTTCTTAAATACTGTTACACTATTAAGTAATTAACTTCCTTCAATTAGTTCTTCTGATGTGTGTGTCACAGTTGCATTGCTTTTGATTAGAGAAATAATTTCAGTGAGTAGTGGCTTTATCCAAGCCCTGTGGATTTGCTGCTTGTTCTCTAAATCCTCTTCCATCACAACACTGGCTCAAGTCCTTTTGGAATCCCTTAAAAGAGGAGGATTGGTACATGGGCTCAGTGGAAATGAAGGCAGGACTCAAATTGCTCTGAGAGCACGTTGAAATCACACAGGCTGTTTTTGGGAATTTCCTTGTTTTTCCCAACTATTAACTAGTGCAGTAACTGTTTTACACAGAGCTGTGGGAAGGGTAGATTTAGGGGATTTTGTCTGCCGTCTATGCTGGCAAATCCAGATTATCCGCTACTGATTGTGTGGCAGGTATTGCTAAAGTGAGCATAGTTCTCTTTAAAATGTTATGTCTAAAGCTGTGCTTCCAGTGGCTGTAATGCCTGACATGCTAGACTGTTGACACGTCAATTTTTTGTTTTTCTTCCTGACAGGTGGACGTTTTTCTGAATGTGGAACAGTTAAAAGAAGAAATTGAGTTTTTGAAGAGCATACACAAGAGAAAAGCACGATTGGGTGCCGTCAAGACTTTTACAACTGGTTTTAGAGTACAGGAAGACAGTAGTAACTTCTCATCTCAGAGTCACAGTGAAAGCGTGAAGCTGTTGATGGCATGGGTTAATGCTGTTTGTGGATTTTACAATATCAAGGTAAATAGTTTTGTGTACACTTCAACAAATACACCCTGTGCTTTTGTAATTCTTTACAGAGCAGAGTTCTTCAGACTATCAAATATGCAGTAGAAGTAAATGGTAATTATTTGTAAATACCCTTCTGGAGTTCGTTTAATCTGGTTTGAAATAGCCATCACTCTGCAAGTTAAGCTGCAGATCTCTTTTAAAAAAAAATCTGAGCAAAAAAATTTCCCTTTCCAGTTAGTCTTGTGCATAAAAATGCTTTTCAAAAATAGAACCTTTATTGCTGGGATGGGAATTGTTTGTGGACTTTTAATGAGCCTTCATTTTAAAAGTATTTGTGCATAGAATTTTCAGTGTTTATAAGAACTACGAGAATTAAACTAACATTTGGGATAAGGTCAGTTCATGTCCTCAGAAATGTTCATTTAGAAGGGATATGTTTGCTCATTCCAAGAAGGGAAGCCCTGGTCAGAGGCCTGACTCTGGTCAGAATACAGTAGCAGCTGCTAGTCTTTCTGAAGGGTCAAACAGAGCACTTACGACTGATGCAAATTCAGAACTTATTTCTGCATTGAAAACTTAATGTACAGGCATCTGTAGAAGTTTACTTGGGATCCTGATGTAGAAAGATTGGTTTCTTAAATGTTTCCCATGTAGATTCATTGTACTGACGCCTCTTTTGTTTCTGGATTGTCACAGCTGTATGTCACTTTACAGTAAATGTTCAAAGGAAGCACTAGCTACCTAATTTTATTGTTAAAAAATAATTTGCACTTGGTCACATTTAAAAGTACAAGAGAAGAAATTCATATCCAGTTTATACCTATTAACTAGTAAGGAAAATTCAAGGAATTTTTATTTATTTTATTTAACAGGTGGAAAATTTCACAGTGTGTTTCTCAGATGGCAGAGTATTATGCCATTTGATTCATCACTATCACCCCTGTTACGTGCCTTTGGAAGCTGTGTGCCAACGGACAACTCAAACTGTAGAATGCTCAAGAACTGTTACAGTGGGACTAAACTCCTCTTCCTCATCTGAATCTGACACTTCTCTAAATGTTGTGGAAGAAATGTTTGATCAAAGTGAGTTATTTGATGCACGGGAGTTCATGTAAGCTCTATTTCTTCTTTGCACAATTTGATTTGATTAATGTTTTGTCTTTACAAAGCTGTAACTCCCTCAGTCCTATACAAGGAACTCTTGGACAATGAAAAGCAAAACTTCCAGCTGATCAATGCTGCAGTTTCTGACCTAGGTGGGATACCAGCAATGATTCATCATGCAGACATGTCAAATACAATTCCTGATGAGAAGGTAAAATGCCTTTGGAGTTGATATAAACACGTTCTGCCCTCCTGTGAACGTGCCCTGCTCTTTTGTACAGCCCTTACCCTGCTGCGTTCTGTGTTTCCGTAGGTTGTTATCACGTACCTGTCGTTTCTGTGTTCACGGCTTCTCGATCTCCGCCAAGAAACTCGAGCTGCGCGATTAATTCAGGCCGCTTGGAGGACCTACAGGCTGAAAAGGGAACTGAAACTCTCTCAGGTACTCTTTGCTTGTGCAATATTCGTAGCTTCTACACTTAGGAAAAAATACAGACTATAAATTCAGTGGAAAATACAGGTTTATTGGAGTAATACTGGCATTTAAACTAATGAGTGCCATTTCTATCATCAAAATATGTGGCCTTCTTGGTGGTGTAATCTAATAAATTTCACTTTTCCTTTCGCCTTCTGAAGTAATTACAGGTGTTTAAAGGCTACTGTTCTTTTTTGTGTGTCACCCCTTAAACTCTTTTCCCAATATTTCAAATATAATAGTTGCACTGCTTCTGTAAAACAAAAAGGAGTAGTTAATCCCTGTCAACGTCTACAAGATGAGAGGCGTAATTAAACTTCTGCAAGGATTTACTATTTCTGTTAAGGCACTAAGCTTCACCAGTCTTTTGAATTGAATTTCATGAGTTCTGATCTTTTCTATCTTGATTTTCTGGTGTTTATACCAGATCTTGTGAGGGTTTCAAAGCAGACACTCTTACAGTTCATAAATGCCACCACTGTGTCTCACTAAGTTAGATATTACTTGATGGTGGAACAGTGTTCAAGTGAAATATTCTAAGACTCTGTGGTGTAGAAGGGGACAGAGGTTGTATTTAGGATTTTTCATCTCTAATTTCTTTACTTTATAAAATCTACACAACCTTAATAATGGTGACAAAACATTGCCTTTACAACTCTTTTGAAATAACTGATAGTAAAGATGCTGGTGGGGGAGAAGGATTCAAAACCGAAACCCTTTAAACATTGCAGGCATTATTTTTATTAATTAATCGTACAATGTGTGCATATGTACCATATTTTTATGAAATTTCTCTAGATAGTTATTCAAATTAAAATTTTGAGTGATGTTCAGTGGAAATTTACTCTTTGTAGGAAAGAGACAGAGCTGCTCGGATAATTCAAAAATCTGCAATGAACTTCTTGGCTCGCCGACGCATTCTGAGGAAAGAGAATGCAGCCATTTTCATCCAGAAGCATTGGAGAGGATACTTGGCCAGGATGACACTCTTCAATCTGAAAAAGGCAAAGGTGGAGCAAGCCAGAAATAAATCTGCCACAGTCATTCAGGTAACACAGTCTAAAGTGAGATTACACAGCAAGGAAACCCCCCGAAACCTCTCGGAAGAAATAGCCTTGCTGAGGAGCATTTGTGCTCCTTGCAGCAATTAATGCTTCCATGAAATGTAATACTTTTTAAAATTATTTTTCCCCCTCTGCTTTTGAGAGGTTTAGTAAGTTTTTCTCTCCAGGGAACGATGATAATGTGCTATTAAATTAACAATTATTCCTTCCTTCTATATTTTGGAATACCGTAAGCATTAAAGCACGGGGCCTTAAACAGTCTGTGTAAGGACTGATCAGATAGTGTTGGTTTTCTTCTTTGCAGCTGCTGAACATTACTTAAAGAAGCTTTTAAAAAAAATTAAAATTACTCTCCTGGTGTTATGTCACCTGCAGTGGGCATATTGAGCAGCAGACATGGCAATGGTAGTTTGGGCAGTTAATTCAATTTTTCAAGATACTTTAGCCACCATTAGCCAAAGATAAATACTGCAATCCTAAGACTTTTTAGAATGGATATGAAAGTGTTGCTGATTTGTCAAGTAGTTTAAGAGGAAATCTGTTGTTTCCAGGGTAAATTTAGCCTTCTCCCAGAATTCAAAAAGCTTAAAAAAGCAGTGATGCAAACATTTAGGTTTTGCTTTTTTGGTTTTTTTTAATATAGATTTCTGGATTTAACTTCCTAGGGATTAAGACCCAGAGATGAGCTCAGTGGGTTAGAGCATGGTGCTAATAACACCAAAGTCATGGGTTTGATCCTGGTATGGGCCATTCACTCAAGTGTAGGACTCGATCTCTGTGGGTCTTTCCTGTTCTGAATACTCTGTGGTTCTGATAAGTAGGAATAAGAAATCTTATAAAGTCTGAAGATGACAGTCCTCACTCATGCTTAACTTGAGATACTGTGAAGAAAATACTAAATTTTTTTCTTTTTTTACCTGCAGGCTTATTGGAGGAGATACTCTGCTAGGAAAAGATATTTACAGCTCAGACACTGTGTTATTTTTGTACAAGCAAGGATGAGGATGGTGAAGTCTGTTGCTGCATATAAACGAATTGTTTGGGCTACTGTTACAATTCAGAGACATCTGCGTGCAACTAAGTTGGCAAAAATAGATCGGCAAAGATATGAAATCATAAAGTCTTCAGCACTTACTATTCAGTCTGCGTTCAGAAGATGGAGAAAATACAAAATTCAACAGAAAATTAAAGCGGCTTTGGTGATTCAGAGTTATTTCCAAAAATGGCAGTCTTCAAAACTGGCTAAGAGAAGGAGGGCTGCCCTTGTCATACAGTCTTGGTATAGGATGCAGAGAGACCAGAAGCAGTATCTACATATTAAGCAAAATGTTATCAAGATTCAGGCTTGGTACAGGTGTCAGCTGGCCAGACGTGTTTACCAGGAGCACAGAGCAAAAATAGTGACAATTCAGCGGTGCTACAGAGCTTATAAACTGGGGAAAGCTGAGAGAGAGTCTTATTTGCAAAAGCGTGCAGCAGTGATAGTTCTCCAAGCTGCTTTCAGAGGCATGAAGGCACGAGAGCTGTACAGACAAGCAAAAGCAGCGCGTGTTATTCAATCACGGTGGAGAATGAAACAAGAGAAACAAAGATTTCTGCGATTAAAAAAATCTGTTACTACACTGCAGTCACACGTGAGAAAATACCAACAAGTAAAAAGATACAAAGAGATTAAAAATGCTGCTTCTGTAATTCAAACCCGATATAGGGCACACGTGGCTGCTAAAAATGCAGCTGCTGCTTTCCAGAGGGCGCGCCTGGCTGCCGTTGTTCTCCAGTCTGCCTACAGAGGGATGCAAGCCAGGAGAGAGGCCCGCGTGTTGAGATCTGTGGTCAAAATTCAGTCAAGTTTCCGTGCTTATGTCGCCCAGAAGAGATTTAAAAAGTTGAGAGATGCCACAGTGAAGATTCAAGCTCTTGCAAAGATGAGGCAAGTCCGTAAGCGTTACTGTGCACTGAGGGAAGCAACACTTTATGTCCAGCGAAGGTATCGCTCTGGAAGATGTGCTCTTCAATTTAAAGAAGATTATAGGAAATTGAAGGGAGGTTGCATAAGAATTCAGGCTCTAGTTCGAGGCTATCTTGTCAGGAAACAAATACAAAAGTGGAGGGAGGCTGCAGTACTAATTCAGGCCTGCTACAGAATGAAAAGGGACCGGCACCGGTACTTAAGCATCTATAGTGCTGTCATTGTCATTCAACAACGTTATCGTTCCTGCAAAAAGACCCGGTGTCACAGGCAAGAGTTCTTGCAAATTAAAAAAGCAGCTGTGTGCTTACAGGCAGCCTACAGGGGTTATAAAACACGCAAAAAGCTTAAACTTGAATACAGAGCTGCTGTTAAAATTCAGACTGCTTTTAGGGCTCATGCTGCACGAGTGAAACACAAGGCAATGGTTCAGGCCTCCGTTGTGATTCAGAGGTGGTACAGAAATTGTAAGGCTGGTAAGAATCAAAGACTGAACTTCTTAATGACAAGAGCAGCAGTGCTTTCTTTACAAGCAGCTTTTCATGGCTGGAAGGTACGGAAGCAGATTCAAAGACAGCATGTTGCTGCTACTAGGATACAGTCTGCCTTCAGAAAATTCATGGCTGTGAAGAAATTCAGGCTTGTGAACCACGCTGTGCTAACCATCCAAAGGCATTACAGAGCCAGGGTTCTAGGCCAGAGACAACGGCAAGAATACATCCAGCTGCGTAATGCTGCGGTGCGTCTTCAGGCACTGTGGAGGGGGAAAGCTGTGAGAAAAACAATTCAAAAGAAACATCATCTTGCAACAATCATTCAGTCCTATTACAGAATGCACGTTAATCAACTAAAGTACAAGAAACTGAGACAAGCCGCTCTGGTGATTCAGAAATACTACAGAGCCTACTGTATGAAAAGAACCCAGCGTGCAATTTATCTGAAAACCAAGGCAGCTGTGTTAGTCTTGCAGTCTGCTTACCGTGGGATGACTGTGAGGATACAACTGAACAAACTAAACAAAGCTGCTACAACTATACAAGCTGCCTTCAAATCTTACCTGGTCAAGAAGAAATATGAAAGACTTAGATCTGCAACTATAGCCATTCAAAGGCGTTACCGTGCAGTTATTCACTCTAAGTGTCAAAGGCAGAGATATTTGTCTTTAAAAAGAGCCACAGTCAAAGTGCAGGCGATTTACAGAGGTGTAAGAGTGAGGCGACAGGTTCGCTGTATGCACCAAGCAGCTGTTTGCATCCAAGCCATGTTTAAGATGCATTGCATGACCATAAAATATTGGTCAATGAGAATGGCAGCAATAAGAATTCAAAGGCAGTACAGAGCATTTCATTTAGGCAAAGTACAGCGCAAAAAGTACTTGGAACTAAAGAAGTCTGTTATTATCCTCCAGGCTGCCTGCAGAGGCATGAAAGTCCGACAAGACTTAAAAACTATGCACCGGTCAGCAGCAATAATCCAGTCCTATTATCGGATGCACAAACAACAGAAGGATTTCAGAAAGTTGCTGCTTGCAACAAGGCAGATTCAGCAGTGGTTCCGTGCTTGTAAGGAGAGAGATGCACAAGTTCACAACTACACTATTATGAAAAATGCTGTACTACACATCCAGGCTGCATTCCGTGGTATGAAAACAAGAAGGCTCATCAGAACCATGAATGAATCGGCTGTGATTATTCAAAGAAGGTTTAGAACTTTTCTCGAAAGAAGACGTTTTCTTTCCGTTAAGTCAGCTGCTGTTGTAATTCAGAGAAAATACAGAGCAACAAAACTGGGAAAAATTCAGCGTCAAAAATATCTCTCTCTCCTTAATGCTGCTGTTATCATACAGTCTGCTTATAGAGGATTTGTGGTAAGAAAAAGAGTACAGAAAATGCATCAAGCTGCTACAGTTATTCAAGCAATGTTAAGAATGCGTAACATTTACACTTCTTATCAAGCACTCAGACTTGCTTCAGTAATCATACAGCAACGCTATCGAGCTTACAGGGAAGGGAAGCGTGAGAGAGAAAAGTACTTAAAACTGTACAATTCTGTTCTAGTTCTTCAAGCTGCCTACAGAGGAATGAAAACAAGGTGCTTCTTGAAGAGACAACGTGAGGCAGCACTTACAATACAGAGAAACTACCGAATGTATAGGCAGTACTGTCATTACAGAAGAGTTCAGTGGGCAGCCCAGCTAATACAGAGGAGGTACAGAGCCCATAGGCTCAGGAAAATTGCTGTACAGCGTTACACTTCATTAAAGAAAGCAGCAACTTGTATCCAGAGGGCTTTTCGAGACATGCAAGCGAGAAAACAGCAGCGAGAAATGCACCATGCTGCGACTGTGGTTCAGAAAAACTTCAAAGCCTTCAGAGAACGTCAGAGATACCTCTCTCTTAAAGCAGCTACTCTTGTCTTTCAGAGAAGGTACCGAGCTTTGGCTCTGGCAAGGCAGCGTGCTTTGGAATATCACTCTCTCCGCAGAGCAGCTATTCTCATCCAGGCTGTGTACAGAGGTGTCAGGGTGAGGAAGAGTCTTGAGCACATGCATTTAGCTGCCGGTACAATACAGGCAGCCTACAGAATGCTCAGGGATAGAAGGGCCTATCAGAATATGAGAAATGCAGCTATGGTTATTCAGAACTACTATCAATCCTATTTGAAAGGAAAGAACCAACGCAAGAAGTATCTGACAATGAAGAATTCTGTTCTTGTTATTCAAGCAGCATACAGAGGCATGAAGGCACGGCGGGAACTGAAAATCCTGCGTGTCTCAGCAGTTGTAATACAGTCCACCTATCGCATGTATGTGCAACGTAGGTACTACAAACAGCTGTGCTGGGCTGCTACAGTCACACAGCAGAGGTTCAGAGCCAAAATGGCAAGAGAAGATGCCATGAGAAACTATGCAGAAATAAGAAAGGCTGTCATTTGCCTTCAAGCTGCTTTTCGTGCTAGGAGAGCCAGGCAGTTGTATAAAGCCAATGTTGCTGCACGGCGCATTCAATCATTGCTGCGAATGCACGTGGAGAGGAGACGCTTTCTTACAAAGAAATCGGCAGCAATAATGATCCAGTCAATGTTCCGGTGCCAAAGAGCAAGGACTCGCTATACACTGATCCGGAGCTCAGCAGTTGCTGTCCAGAGGTGGTACAGATCGTGCCTCAGGGCTCGTTCACAGAGAGCAGAGTACTTGGCTCAAAGACAAGCAATAGTAGTTATTCAGTCTGCCTTCCGAGCTATGAAAGCAAGGAAAACAGCAAGGCAACTACGAGCCGCAAGAAAGATTCAGTCTTTTCTTCAGATGGCTCTGCAGCGTAGAAAATACATCCAACTCAGAGCAGCAGCTGTTACATTACAATCCTATTACTTAATGCAGAAGTGTAAATCGCAGTATAAGAGCTATAAAAGAGCAGCAGTTGTCCTGCAGCGGCACTACCGCTCCCACCTGACTGTGAAGCACCAGAGAATGGCTTACTTACAAACCCGCAGGAACGTTATCCTTGTGCAGGCCACAGTCAGAGGGTACATCGAAAGGAAGAGGTTTCACAAAGTTAAGGAAAGCACAATAAAACTTCAGGTACTTTTGAATGAATAGTACTGGGATTTGGGGGTGGTTTTGTTTTCATTTGTAGGTGTTTTAAAGATTTACTGCTCTTGCAAGCCACAGTTTGAAGTGAAGTAGAATCAGTTTCTGACGTGTGCTACAGGGTGGGTATATAAAGCTTACCACCACAGTATGCAGAAAAAAGGTTCTTTAAGACAGCTGAATTTAACCTCTGAACATTAGTGGCTTAATGAATGTTTTCTTTGATGGGAATATGAATGAAAATTGTCTTCATGTGTTGTATGAGAGGGCACTGGTAGTGGGTATAAAGTGACATAAATAGCAAAAACCACATGATTGCTATATTCTTTAGGACTCATGTTTAGGTAGGTGTGAGTAAATCAATCATGTTAGTCCTCCTAGGTTTACTAATTGGCCCTAGACTAATCTAAGTGCCTAACATTTTGAATAGGAATTTAAGGAGGGAAATTCCCCCAAATCAAGGAAGAAAGGGAAATAAATCATCTCTCATTTGTGGCCCTGAGCAGTCTGATCTAATGGGTGGCATTCCTGTCCATGTTGGATGGGTTGGAACTAGATCATCTTTAAAAGTCCCTTCCAACCCAAACCATTCCAGGATTCTTCGAGAATTTCTTAGGTTGGCTTTACTCTCTTGTTGGAGACCACATGCTCTACTTAACTGATAGAAATCAGGTGTGCTTTCCTCACCTCTGTGTTTTGGGAGGATTGGCTTAGTTATTTTCTGAATGTTTAACTTATACATCCTGAACAATATAAACATAGTTACTTTCCTTAAAAGGTAGAAAAAAATAATGAATTTTGAAATTGGAAATATATTTATTTATATTGTTGTTTTTATAACAAGCCAGTGAGTACAGCTGTACATAGAAATATGCAAACATTCCCAGCTATTATGATGCAAGTGAAATATTCCAAGGCTGTCTTTTTCTTTGAAGGCATCTTTCCGTGGGTTTATTCAGAGACAGAAATACCTTCGGTGCAAGTTTTCTGCTGTGTTAATACAGCAGCACTACAGAGCCCATCGGATGCGAAATATTGATCAACACAGATTCCATCAAATGAGAAGAGCTGCCGTTACCATTCAGGTAATCATAAAAGTGGCTTTTATTGAGTGTTTGTTTGGGTTTTTTAATCTCTCTTGTATTTGTTTCTTCATGATATAGTTATTTTTGCAGTTTAATATTAAAGAGTGGCATTTGTGGTATTTCCCTGAATGTGTTTCACTTGGTTATGAAAACATTGTCTAGCTGGGAGAAATTAAATATTTGCAGTACTTTAGAGATAGAAATCCTAAAAGTTGTTCCTGTTCACGTGATATTTTTCCTTTTAATTTTGTTCGTTCCATTAAAAGTTCTGATTTATTTTTGTTTCATTTTTATTTCTCTAATAGGCAGCATACAGAAGATATAAAGCCAGGCTGTGGGTTAGCAAAATGAGAGCAGCACAAGTCATCCAAGCCTGGTTCCGAGGTTACAAGGCACGAAAGGAATACGCGTCTGTGCTCAGAGCTGCCCTTGTTATTCAGAGTCACTTCAGAGCCCGACAGCTGCGGACTCGGTAATACTGAATCTGAGAGGAATCGCTCTACTTTTCAAAGCTTTAATTATATAATTATTTAGCACTGCACTCTTTAGGTTCTCAGGCTCTGCCCCTGCAGCATCCATGTGACATGCATGAGTATAACCCTGTTGGTGCAGGTGGGGTTGTTCTTTTGCACAAAATTTTCATTACATTTAATTGTTTTTCTTCAATGGAGGCTCCTTCACGAATTTTGGGGCTCTAGAAAGAGTAGGCCTTGATCTTTTTATCGCTTCTCTGTTTTTTGCAAGAAAAATATTCTGGATATTGTTAAAATTCTAGCATACAACTTGTAGGTTGAAAAGCTATTTGATTTTAATCCACAGTGGAATAGTTAAACTGGTTTGTTTATTTTGCTATGAGATCAGCCTGGTAGCTCATCTCATGAACTGTGTCCGTGCCGGTAGCAGTAGAGGATGCTGTTCAGGGATACAAGGTCTTCCCTCAGCATCCCTGATTTTTAAACATCCTTGCCTGTTTGTGTTATTATCCTTTTATGGACCTGTTGTATGTCAGTCTGTCCAATGCCTTTCAAACTGCTGTGTCCCTCCCCAGCCTCCTTTGGCAACAAGTTAGGGAAATATCACCTATGGAAAAACAGGAAGCATCTTCTGTTTAAAATCAGCCCTTCTGCCAACATTGCTGGCTAGTCCTGTTTTCTAGTGTTCCACGACCTGGTTGATAACAGCTCTGCTTTTCCAGTCCAAATGATTTCATGAGCCATCACTGTTTTCTTACTTAAAAATGCATTTCTGTGTTAGGTTTTTGAAAATGAAGTCCTGTGCACTGACCATCCAAAGAGTGTGGAGAGCGACCCGCACTGCACGAAGGGTTCGGCAGTGGTTTCTGGCAATGAAGAGTGCTGCAGTTAAGATTCAGTTGGCATACAGGCAGTACAGGGCTAGGAGGCTTCTAAGGAAGGTATGTTTTCACTTGCACTCTAATATGCCATGGTTATTTTAAAGATTTTTAATATATTTGTGATTTTTGTCATCAGTGTGCAGAAGCATAGAAAAGGTGGGACCAAGAGAGAGTGTTCAAATCAAAGCTCTTCAATCTTCAAAATATTAAATGTCCATTTTTGCTCTAAGTAATAGGGTTGATTCTTGGTTTTGAAGGTTCCAATTGTTGAATTGCCCCTCTATATACTAATGCCAAAATAAAATGCCAAATTTTCTGCTGGCTTTATTGCTTGTGAAAGATTAGGCCCATATTTTGACCCCATTTAGGTAACTGAAAAGACCTTCCAAACTGTGAAAGTCCATTTTATATAAACTGGTACTGTATGAGTTTACTTGTATTTCTCATTCCATTTTTGTTCCTATGATGGAGAAAAACACCTAGAACTAAAAATAAATGTATATTGATCCTGATGTGAATGAACAAAAGTTTAATTATCGGTGCATTCTTTAAAATCTTTTTCAGAAGCACCAGGCTGCATGTCTGATCCAAAACGCATATAGAGGTTTCAAGGCAAGAAGGAAATTTGTTCAACAAAAAGCTGCTGCTGTAATTATCCAGACACATCTGCGGGCTTGGCAGGAAGGCAGGCTTCAATTTAAGAAATACAATGAGACTAGAGGAGCTGTCATTAAACTGCAAGCACTTATCCGGGGTTATTTAGTCAGGAAAAAGGTTGGTATAATTCAAATTAAAACTATGCTTCCAATGTTAAGTATCTCTATAGCTGTTTTACCATTAATTCTGACTGGCAAGTAGAGGAAAACTTGATTTCGTGGTGTTTGAAATCAAGTTCTTGTTGTCTGCTTTGAGTATTGGGCAGGTCAGAATAGATCAAACACAGTCTGAGCCTTTTCTTACAATCCTCTAGATTGTAAGAAAGTAGGTTTTCACTGTTGGATGTTGTTTTAGCTTCTGAGGTCTTTGTGGCTTACCTATAACTGATACTTCTGCAGACACAGGCTTAGAATGAAATTGTTCTCTGCTATGTATTGATGTTGTTGCTTACAATCACTTCTCTGTGTTATCATTTAGATTAGAGACCTAGTACCGCAGAGAGGTAGCTTCCTTAATTCTGAGGTGATTTCCCAGTGTCTAGGGGTATATTGCTGTGTACTGTGTTCTTTGTGTGGACATCCAGCTACCTCTGAGTATGAAAATTAATGATGTTCCTTGTTTTCTTTTCCTTCTACAGATTTCAGAACAGAAACAAAAGAAGAGACTTCTTTGTTTTACAGCTGCTGCCTATCATCATATCTCTGCAATTAAAATTCAAAGGGCCTACAGGATTCACCTCACCTTAAAACTTGCACAAACTCAGATCTCATCTGTTCTTGTAATACAGGTTGGTCTGATTAAGGCTGCATGATTTTTCTGTAACAGTCTAATTTGTTTTCTGTGAGCTAAGACAATGTAGTTCCTTCACACATGAAAATGAAGCTAAATTATGAATTTGGTGATTTATTAAATAATGCTTCTTACACACAGCTAAGAAAGCTTTGGCGGCTTAAACATTTTAAAGCTGAGGATGGATGGGAAAGTTTGTTTCCTTCAGACCTTCAAGCTTGCTAAAGGAATCTGAGCACTGTCTTAACCTATTTCTTTATATCCTACTGGAGGTAGAAAAGATCAGACACAACAACCTGTAAGGTTTGTGAAATGTACACCATCTCCTTACATGAAAAATCCCATGGGATACTGTGATTTATTTGGTTGGATGTTTCTGATCTGCCAGTGGTACCAGAGCCTGTGTAGGCTGTAGCATTTAATATAACCAGGTTTTACTTATCTAAAAACAAGATCAAAAATCAGGTCTGTATTGCAGCACCACCAAATTGTAAAAATTTTTTTCAGGTCTCTAAACTGACCATTAGCTTAGTTCCAGTATGGGAAGCCAGCACTGGGTAAATGGAGAGGCTGAAATGAGAGCCCTGAAATAGCTGTTCTCTGGTCAAGGATGTCGTGGCAAACTTTGCCCTACTACTTCTCCATATGTACAAATTGTTATTTCTCCCCACAAGTTAGATTTTCCCTTTAAGGCCAGAGAATGGATGGAAAAGGGCTTTTTTTTGCTCTGATTTGGCACACAGAACCCTGTCTCCCCTCTTGGTTTATAGAGGGGAAGAAGCAAAGCTGGGAAATGAGAAAAGTGGAGTGGTGGTTCTTAAAAGCCAGCCAAGAGAAATAAAACTCCTAGGGCATAGTAATGCTGGAGACAAGTATAAACTGGGAGAGTTACATATTTTATCTTCTGGTCAGCCCTAAAGTGGTCAGACAGCTGGTCTGGATGATCATTGTGGGTCTCTTCCAACTGGAAATTATTCTGTCTATCCCCTCCTCTACCCTTCCTTCTCTACCCTTCTCTCCTCAGCTTCCCTAGTGGCTCCTAGTTAAGATTTCATTCCGCAGTCTTGCATTTCAGCTACCCAAGGCCAGTCAGAGTCATGGAAATTGTATATGACTGATGATGTTTATAGTGCCTGTATCTGTCAAAGCTCACATTAAAACACTTGGTTTTAACAGTGCTCATTTAGGGTGGGAAAAGGGAATTTAGGGGAAGAGTTTTAAATAAACGGGAAGGTACTTTTGTTTTGAACAGAGATGGTTCCGAGCAAAAATGCAGCGAAAGAGATTTTTAAGAGATTATCAAAGACTCGTTCGACTACAACGTGTGGTTCGAGGCTGGCTGAATCATAGGAATGAGGCCGCAACCCTAATCCAGAGGAATGTGCGCAGATTCCTCGCCTGCAGACGCAGGAGAAAATTTGCAGTGGGGATAATTAAATTTCAGGTAAATACCTCTTGTAAAAAAATGTTTGAGTTTGTTTGTTTATTATATATATTTTTTTCTCAGGGGTTTTTGGGGAGAGGAAAGATGTTTACTTTGGTTGATGAATTTACCAGTGAAATTGCAAGCCAAGTCAGCTTTGGTTTAGACATGAAAGCTGAAGGCAAATAGATAATGAAAGAATATTAAGCAGATACTGCTTCAGGTGACTTAGGTGGGAGTGTGTGTGGACTGTATAGGCATAGTTTTTTTTGCCTTTTGTCTTGAAAGTCCAACATATGAAAGAGTAATACTGAGTGTTAATTACTTAAAGTTGAATACCCAAGGTCATTCAATACTTTGCAGGCTTGTCTAAAACTGATTTGGAATGGTGATGGAAGTTCTGTTGTCTTGTTTCTCCTTTACAACTTCTTCTCTTTGTGGAATTCCTTTTCTGTAGGCATTGTGGAGAGGATATTCTTGGAGAAAGATGACTGACACAGCAAAAACCCGAGCTTTAAGACGCAGTTTAGAAAAGGCCAATGAAAACAGCAGAGAAGAAAACAAACTGGGCAACAGAACTGCAATTGCAATTGAACACCTTCTAAAATACAAACATCTCTCCTACATTCTTGCAGCACTAAAGCATCTTGGTCAGTATTTTATTTTGTTATAACTGATAGATTTTCAGAATGATAAAAACTGGATTTTTTTCAGCTGAGAAGAGTTCATAATGATATTTAGGCTTTCTGCATGACTGTAAAATGTGAACATTAGAGGGCAGAATGGAGGATTTTTCAGACTAAAATCAGATTATGGATTTAAGAACAATATTTAAATGGTTATGTAGAGAGAGGAAGTCTTGTATGATTGCTCTAATTTCCTGTCAGTCCTAGTAATGCTATACCTTACATAAGTTCATTATCATTTTTACTATCAGTAGATGTTCCCTGTGGATTTTTTTGTCTGCTTAATTTTTAGTCTGAAATATTAAAACTATTGCTTTAGAAACACTTAAATAAATAACTGCAGTTTTTGCTTTGCACTTCTACTTTAAAATAGAGAATATCCTGTTTGCAATTATTTTGCTTGAACTTCAGAGTTTTCTTTACTCTATTTATTTTCCTTCAATTGTTTTAGAGGTGGCTACCAGGCTGTCCCCACTGTGTTGTGAAAATATGGCCCAGAGCAGAGCAATCTTCAGTATTTTCGTTTTGATTCGAAGTTGCAACCGGAGTGTTCCATGCATGGATGTGATCAGATACTCAGTTCAGGTTCTACTCAATGTTTCAAAGGTAACTTGAATATTTTCTTTTGCAGATTTATAAGCAGTAAGCTACTTTATTGTAGTACTTTTTAATCCACAAAATTTCTGAATAAATCTGGAACAACAGAAGTCGTAGTTTTGAATAAAAACGGTTCATGATCTTTCACTGTTATTTTGAAACCAGTTATTTATTTACCTTGTAATAGTTATGAGAGGTTTTTTTGCAAAAAAAATTTCACGGCCTTAAGGCATTACAAGGCATCACGAGTATTTTTACATTTCTTTGGACTTAGTCTAATTTATTTCTTTATTTTAACTATAAAATCAGATTCTATGGGTTTCTAAACAAGGGAGGAAGCACAAAAGGAACCTGTTTATAAAAAATCTGTTACAATTGTGTTAATACAGAAGCAATTTGTATTGCCTGGTTACCAGTTCAGCTACAAATTTATTCTAGGGGAGAATATGGACTTTGCTTTTTCCTCTAACCTCCAAATATTAACCTGTAAAATAAAGATATTTTAAAGATCTGTTTGCATAAACTCTCTTCTCCCTTCCTTGTTTAACAGTATGAAAGAACTACTCGAGCAGTTTATGAAGCAGAAAATTCTATCGATACTTTACTAGACCTACTGCAAATGTACAGAGGCAAAGCTGGGGACAAAGTTTCAGAGAAAGGAGGAAGCATTTTCACAAAGACCTGTTGTTTGCTGGCCATCCTTTCAAAGGACTCAAAAAGAGCTTTGGTAAGACCTAAATGTTTTGGGTTTAATGGTTTAATTTAACATACTTTTCTTGCATGTTTTGGTGGCTTTTGTAATTTTTTTTCTCTCCCTCTCTACCATGCCTGTTATGGCTGTAATATTAATTATGACTAAACTCTGGTTTAAAAAATATGCATTTCCAAGATGGTGAACACACTCACATTTTCTCAATTTAAGCTGCTTTTGAACTTGCAGTATTGACTGTGTGCTGTTCCCACCTTTCCTCAGGAAATCCGACGCATGCCAAGAACAGTTTCTTGCATCCAGAGCCTCTATAAACTCACAGCTCGGAAACACAGGATGGATGCAGAGAGAACGCTGGTGAAGCAGAAAACAAACACTGCCTTAGGCGGGAGTTCCTCGGTTCCAGTAACTCCTCTAAGAATAAAAACAGTTTCAAGGTAAGTACTTAAAAATTAGTCTTCTCTTTCTGCTGTGACATTGAAATCTTTTAATGCAAGCCACTAATCTTTTCACAGGATTAAACCAGACTGGGTCTTGAGGAAAGATAACATGCAAGAAGTTGTGGATCCTCTGCAAGCAATTGTGATGGTGATGGACACACTTGGTATTACCTGCTACTGAAATGTAAATGATGTACAGGAAGATGTATTTGTACAGTATGTATGTAGTAGAAGGATAAATGATTTGGAAAAAAAGCAAATAAGTGTTAAACTACCATTGGAAATGTTTTTTTGGATTACAGTTAACACTTTGGTAACTTTCTACTGTATACAGTTTTGAAGCCCTATTTTGTACTACTGCCAAAAGCAATTGTACAATAAAATCAATTCACTGGATTTTACTGGAGATTTCACTGGTGCAGTAATGTATTGTTGTCACACAACTGTGAATATTACAAATAGCATGGGGTTCTTCACTCTGATTAGATGTTGTAGAATTCTATCAAAAGCAGTTTTTTATTGGGGCACAGTAATGTCTGATCTAGAGAGGTGTAGAAAGGGACTCTTAGGCTGTGGATTTCAAAATTGGCTGGTTTTGGGGAGCTTGAGTCTACTTTCTAGTAACGTCTTGAGAGATCATGTATGACAGCAAGAAAAAAAAATAAATTCCTCCTTTTTTTTTAAGCATTTCAAGATAGTGATGGAACAACAGGATGTTGTAAGGGTGAATTCAGAAATTCTGACGTGACATTTTAAGGGAGGGGATCTGTGAGTTTCTTCTTCTTATCAAGTGAGCAAGATATACAAGCATGCATCTCCTCTGGCTGAATAGATTGTGTTCATCACTGCATCCCTTTTCATTCTGTTCTCTTCTGCATTCTCAGAATTTTGTTTTCTTAGAGGAAGGCCAAGAAAATGCAAACTATAAAATTACACCCTCCCACTCCCAAATTTAAGCATTATACCTCTAATGGTGCTAAATCAACTGGTAGCCATTAGTCAGGTGACTGTAAATGAGGTTCTTTTTTTTGTTTGGTTTTGTTTAAAAAAATACTTGGAAGAGGCTTGCTGTGTTCAACACAACTCAGACAGATAATAATAGTGGCTATGTTGTTTGTGTAAGAAACTCCAAAATCATGAATTATCTATAGCATGCAGCTGACTGGTTTACTCTGGGGGTAGGCTGGAGGGTGGGGGAATTCTCTGATTTCAGCCAAGGTAAATAATCTGATAACAGAATGCCCTTTAAACTTGGCACTCAGGAGGTTGTGAGGGGAACACTGATCAGCAAGTTTAAAGTGTTCCATAAGCTTGTTGCCTGATTTCACTGTAAAATGATAAATTACTGATGGTAAAGTGTGTCAAATGGAAGTAGAATCCTGCCCGTTTAGTGCTAAGGTATTTGGAGCACTAAAATAAATGAAAATGGTTTTTCCAGCGAATTAATTTGTTACAAAATACCATAGACATTAAGGCATTTGTTGAATACCTTTGAAAATTCAGTTAATTATTTACTAAAAGTAATACCTAGGGAGTTTTCACAGGTGGTGGGAACTTTAGAGGGAGACAGTAACGAAGATGAGATTTAAAAGCTGTTTTTTCTTCCTAGCTATGGCGTGTTTAGGCAAACTCCTTGCAGAAGGTAAATACACTGAATTCTATTGTACATTGAATCTAGAATATGCAGTCTGGGTAACTTAAGTGTAATGTCTTTCATCTCTCACTGCTTTTTAATTTTAAATTCTGTTGTGACGTGGCTGATGATCATGATTTGGTTGTTGCTGATTCCTGTCTAAGTCTCAAAGCTGTGATATTGAAATGTTCAGACTAGTTCAGAAGAAGTTTCTTTTGAAATGTCTCTGAGCTGTTTTGAGGCACTTACACAAACTGAATTTTGTACTATTAAAACTTTTTATATGTTGAATTATCTTGGGGATTTAAATGTTTTCAGTTTGTTACAAAGCAAAATACTGGAAGTTAAATGGAACCTGCAGAAGTTAATCTGGGGTGGTCTTGCATTTTCTATCCCTATTTTCAGCATTGATTTGTTCTGTTTGTTGTTTTGGGGATTTTTGTTCGTTTGGTTGGTTTCGTTATTTTGGGGTTTTTTAAGTAACTTAATGTCATATTCAGCTCTACTCTTTTTAGAGGTCTTCTATAACTGGGGGGTTCTGTTGGGTTTTTTTTAATTCCCATTCTGATTGTTTTTTCCATGATCTCCATTTCTTCTTTCTTTTCTACTGACTGTTTTTAAAGCCTAACTCGTATATTGCCTCCTGGCAGTTTGTCCTACTTTTCTGGTAACATTTTCTGAATTGAGCAGCTGAGGCACAGCTAATCTTGACACTTGTCACTGAATTTTACAGTAGGTATTGGTGTGTTTGTGCAGCAAAGGGTACTCATGCTTCTGGGCAAAATAGAGTAAAATAAAAGTGTCCTGCATCAGTTTTGCCCAGTTACATCAGTAAGTTTTATTCTACAGCTGATATTCTTGTGAACCCTAAGAGCAAAAGCTGATAAAATTGTAGCATGTCTTCCTTTCAGCAGGTCTTAAAAGGCCCTTCATGCCTGTAAGTATTCAGAATTTTGTTCTTGTTTGAAAGCCTGAAACAGTCAAGCTGATGTTAAATAAATTAATGCAGAAACATTCATATCTAGGCTGAAATTTTTAGTGGGAAATATATTTATCTTTTTGCAGATACACCTTGTGATTTGCCACGTATAGGAAATGGAAACATTGCCCAGTACTATTACAGTTTCAAAAGTCACTATTTCCCTATGCACAAAGGAAAAAAACTCTTCTATTCTTGTGTGGTTGGTTACACGACTGAAACTGGGACTCAAGGTGGAAGAATAACTTGTACAGCAAAAGGATGGTCTCCCGTGCCACGATGCTACAGTGAGTTAACTTTATTCATCTCCTCATTGCTTCCAGCAGGAACATTTCCTAGCTGGTTTTCCTGGGACATATAGGAAAAGAAGCTGCATAAGAGAAGGGATAAAATGTACAGGGTGCAATCAGTTATTTATATTGAGAGTACACAGGTTTATATATGGAATATTTTTACAATAATACATATTTTATGGGCTCTTAACCGTTTATGTTTTTTATAAGAGCATAAGAAAGATGCCCAGTTTTCTTAGTCTGGGAAAACTGTTCGTTTTCTTTTAGGTGTATATCTTCTCCAGTCTCCTTAGCTCTAGATTCCTTGGCTGTATTCCATGTTGTTACTGGTGGCTTGATGTGTTTTTTGATGAGTGGAGCAGAGTTTTTTCAATAGGTCAAGAAAATAAGATTAGGTCAGTATAGCTACAAACCCCTTCTTTTTCTTCCCAGAGAAAAAAATGATTCCATTCTTTCTTTCTAACCAAGCTGTCTTCTTTCCTTCAGGAAAATGCAACAAACCTCTTTTGGAAAATGGCACTTTTTCCAGTACAGAAATGGACTTCAAAATCCATGAGAAACTGCAATACAAATGTAATCCAGGCTACCACGCCCCGAGTGGTGGCACCGAAGATACAGTGCAGTGTCAGCCACAAGGGTGGTCCTTCCAGCCAAGCTGTACTAAAATACTTGGTAGGATTCTGCGTTTTTCTCCTTTTTAATCTGTTGAAGATGTATTTAATTTCACTGTCCTCGCTGTACCTGTAGGGCCAAACTGCCTATGAGAGGCTGTCATTTGAGTATTCCTAAAGCAGGTTCTCAGTTGTTCCTCTGGGGAAGAACTTGTCAGGTTTCACTTGCTGCTGGTTTTGTGCATTTTTATAGGTGCAATTACATGTAAAATGAATCAGTAGAGATGAAATCACACTGTTTCAAATAAGTCTATTGCCATACAAACTTTCTGTTCCAAATGACGAGTGGAAAAGTTGTGCCAACAACTGCATTTGTAATTATTGGTTATTTACCAAGGTTTTGCCTGGATATGACAACTTTTAATGTGTATTTAAGGAAAACTTTGGACTACTCGCAACAAAAAGAGCAATTAACATCATGCCTGTGCTTTATTTCTTTGAGAGTCGTGTCAGGTGCCCAAGTTACGCTACGGCAGCTACTCCAGGGCCCTGCAGGAGGTGCAGCTGAACGGGACACTGTGGTACTGGTGCAAGGAGGGATATCGCACCGCGGCGGGGAACACCTCTGAGGCAGCGCTGTGCCTCGCCCACGGCTGGGCCCTCACCCCCAGCTGCACCAGTACGTCATTCTCTCTGAAAACTGATTTATTCTACACATTAACATCGGCAAAGAAGCTTCTTTCATCATCTGGTGGGGGGGGAGCGTTCCTCAATTGGTTTTCACTGCTGTGTTTTCTTCCCAGGAATAACTTGCTCCTCTTTGAGCGAAGTAGCTCATGGAGGTTTTCATCCTGTGAAGAAAATCTATGAAGAAGGAGATGTAGTTCACTTTTTCTGTGACAAACATTATTCTGTCACTGGATTTGACTTAATTCAGTGTTACGATTTTGGGTGGTATCCAGACCCTCCAGTGTGTGAAGGTACCCTGTTTTTACAGTTTTACCACGTCAAATTCTTAGAGAAAAGCTCTCACCTTCTTTCAAGAAACGCTTTATGAATACAAAATAAAAATATGGGATTTGTACCAGTTTGTAGCCTAAATCTAAATCAAGTGTTAGCCAAAGGGCAGGGAGCCAAGGTAGCAGGGAGGGAGGCAGTGGTAATTGGAACTACATTTCAGTGAACTCTAACAACAGAGCAGATACTGTCTCTTACTGTTGTTTCTCTGTTATATGCTGGAGAAGCAGAAATCAACAGTTACAGGGAATTGTTTAGACCCTGAAGCTCAATAAACTGTGTGCAGAATACATGAAGGTTTAACCAGGCCTGCTTAATCCTGCCTTGTGGGGTGGGGGTGTACCTCTTGAGAGTCATTAAAAGTAAAATTTGTAACAAGGTCCTCCTTAGCTTATAGTACTTTTCAGAGTTGTACAGCCTCCCCAAACCTTACTTGTTTTGAACAGAATTAGTTAAAAGGCTGTCCTGAGGACAGAAACACACCTTTAACAATTGCCATCACTTCCCCAGTCACTGGGGGATAATGGAGAGTCTCAGTAAAGAAAGTTCCAAAAGAATGAGAGGTGAAGCAGTTGAGATACAGAATAGAGCAGAAAGCAGCACAAACCAACCTTTAGTAGAGCTTAGACTCCAGCCCTGTGTTTATTCTCATGACACAGCAAGAACTTTTCTTGAGTGAGTGCAGAGAAGGGTGGAGATGCTCAGGAGGATGAAAACAAGGTCTAAATCTACTTTGGAGGATGCAGTAATCACAAACTTAATTTGGAGATAGGAAATGGGCTATGATTATTGCTCCTTCTGTAGCATTAAAATTAATACATAATCTGCTTTAAATATTATATGAATGGAGGGTATGGGAAATCTCTATTTCCTGGAGTCCTTTAAAGACATTTTATTAAGTCTCTGTGGAGATCTTACAAATTTGTTTACAGCAGTACGATGACATAGTATTTCTATTTTTATACTTGTTGAATGCAAAAATCTCTTGTTTGTTCAGGTCTCCCATTGTATTAAGAAAATTGAGAAAATTTTAAGAGGTTACTTTGGATTAGCCAAAAAAGCCTTTTGAGTGATAGGCTTGCATTGCATTATGGTGAGCTTGATTGTGTATGTGGTTTTGGTAAGAGAGAAAACAAGATGCAATTTTTTATTTTCAGATGTAAAAAATAAATGTCCTCCACCACCACTCCCTCATGGCCATATCAGCATAGCCAGAAGAACATATCACAATGGAGACAAAGTTCGTGTGCAGTGTACCTTGGGAAGAAGAGGATCTGAGGAAATCCAGTGTGAAGGAGGAAAATGGACATCACCCTCTACCTGTATTGGTTAGTACTTCTGTGAAGACTGACAACTGAACTGAAATGATTCTTCAAACCTTGCCTTAATTTTCTGGAGAGCTTTAGTTTCTATATCTGCAAAACTGTTTGCTTTCCTCTGCTGAGAGGCTTGAGAGGCAAAGTGCTGCATATTTTGCAGGTGATCCATGGTTCCCAGATTAAAAAGAAGGATGAGCTAGGTGAATTCAGCTGCCACCTGTGATGTCTTCCCTGGAAAACTGGGATTAGTACATTTTACAGTGCATCATAACTGTCTGTTGTAGTACTTTAAAAGGTGCTGTTTCTGAGAAAACTGGTTCTGAGTCTCTCCTATGGTTACAGGACCTGTGGAAAAGCAGGAGTCTGAGGCACCACCACCACTCGAGGCAGATGCAGAAATAAGGGCAAGCCAAACACATCACAATGAAGATATGAGTAGGTGAACATTGCTCTTCTATTTAAAAGGGACTCTCCAATCCAATTATAGGCATTTTATGACTACTTTTATTCTTTTGCTATAGGACAGTTCCTTATTCCTGAAAATGTTTGCATGTGCTACAGATGTCAATGTAGCCAATTAATGAAAGACCATTGTTGCTTATTTCTAAATTACACCAATAAGCCTGCTCTGTATTTGTAATTTTATTTCATACAGAGCATTTACTTTCAGTAATTTTGTACCCTTTAATATTATTTGAACATGCAAATTCATGTATTTTGTTGTTCCTTTGATTAATAGTTCCAATGAGGTTTCTTCTGTTTATTTTGAACCACACATGGTGGAAACATTTCAAGTAACAAATAAGATGGTCTAGTCACATAAAAAGAACTAATCTGTGTTGAGTGTAAACCAGCAAGAGTCAAAAGTAGACAGATGTAAAGTGTAGAGGGAAATAAAATGCATGTCTGCAATTCAGTAAGGCAAGTGTAGGGTTTCTGAAACTGCAGTTTGGAAAAGGAATTAGATTGGTTTAGATTTTATTTGTATGCAAATTTTTTTGCTCAGTCTAGTATTGGTCTCATACTTTCACCAGTGTTAACATCATTGTAATCTAATCAAGATCTAATTGCCTGCCTCTCTATCTCATATTAGAAATGCAGCAAGACTGTGCCTCTCCACCTGTGATTAAAAATGGTGCTGTCTTGGGCCCATTATTGGCAAGTTACAAAAATGGTTCCTCAGTAGAATACGGCTGTCAGCATTACCACTTTTTGGATGGGCCCAGTACTGTTTACTGTGACCATGGAAACTGGACAGAACAACCAACCTGCTTAGGTGAGTCTTGGGAGGAAAAGCGAGTTTTGTCATATGTAATATAGAAAGAGAAAACTGGCAAGAATCTCTAAATAATCTTTTCGTTTCCATCTTTTCTCTTTTATTGGAGTTAATAAAGGCTCTAGAAATATGAGGATGAACCAAAATTAAATTTTTAGCAGGCATCTCCTGCTGGGTGTCCTCTGGCCTGTTTGTAAAACCACCTAGTTAAAAAGATTCCTCTGTTTCCTGAGTGAGCTATTCTCAGATAAAGCTGTCCCTGCTTCCTGGGAGGATTCTCCAATTTCATTCCTCCATATTGTCCATTCAGTTAATTTCTTCCTGTCTTTGAATAGATGATTAGAAGGAAGGGTGTGGCTGTTCCCAAAATGGATTTTAGATACAATTAACAAAGCATTAGCAATGACTTCTTGGACTTCCATTTTTAAACTTTCAACCTTTTTTTTTTAAATTATGTGTGTTTGTATCTGTTGTTTCATCCTGGCCTGGACTTTTCAATTTTTCTGTGCTGCTCTTATGTATGCTGCTCAAAACAATGTATAGAACTCCCACTAGACAATTACCAGTGCTAGCAGGAATACAAACAAGAGTTGTTTGTTTATGTTTCCTTCCTTCCTTCCTTTAATGAAATAATTCAATTTTACTAACATCCTTTGTTAAATTGGCTCACCTTTAAGTCCTTAATCTACCATGAAAATGAAAATAAACAACCAGTTCAGTTTTTATTGCTTATTTCTAAATGAACAAAAGTTACCTCATCTATACTGAAAGGTCCAGGTCAGCATTTTTGGATCTGAATACTCAAGTTTAACAAATCCTGTGAAATAATGAAATCTCATTTCCTGGGAGCATTATTTGTCTCTTAAGCATCCAAATAAGCCTGTCATCCTTTGCATGTTTTCTGAGATTTCTTTTCAATGCTCACCTAATCAGAGCAGAAAGAGCACATGCTGATGTTAGCTTCAGGACACTTCCATGTGAATTTGGCGTTACACTGCTGTCACCAGACTGCCAATAGCTGAGTTCTCCTCGCCTTTCCCTCAGTAAAGCATCAATAAGGGCCTTTATCAGCCAGTGATTCTCATGGAACTTGTAGAAATTTATTTTGTAGGTGACCCTCTGTCAGGCTTTATTGACGTTGAACAGGGGGCTCAGAAGCTAATGAGGTTAATTATCTAATGGAAGGCTACACTCCCTGATGTATTCCTGGCACTGGGTTTTAAGAACCCGGTCCGAAAGCATCCATTCCTTTTGTATGTGTTTAGTTTTTGTTGTTACTTCAGACCATTTCTTTCCATTTGCATTTTTTTATGCGTCTGTAGTTCTTTGTCTTTCAAGATTCAGAAGCATTTTAGAACTATTGACTTGGGGTTCTCTTTCTTCACTCCTACAAAAGGGAGCTAAGAAATCAGTTCAACAGCTTTTTATTAAAATACACTTTTATTTCCTAGAACCGTGTACTCTTAATGTAACTGATATGGACAGCAACAACATAACATTGAAATGGAGACGGGAAGAATTAATTTTCCTACATGGAGATCTCATAGAGTTTGAATGTAAACAGGGATATGATTTTCTCCAGATTGCCGTTCCATCTCCTGGGAGGACACAGTGTGACGGTGGCAGACTGAAATATCCAAAATGTGTTATTCAAGGTAAACCAATATTTTTTTAATTGCCTTTTTATTTAATCAACCTTAGACCTATTTAGAAATTATTTGCTTTGCTTTCAGTGTGGGCCTGGAGTCTGTTGTAAATCCATGCTTAGGTTTCAAGAATACAGATGCACAAGGCAACTCTATTGTTTAATATATCCAAGCATGGAACAGTGATACACCTTCCTTTGATGGGCAAAGCTGGAAAAAGGAGGGGGAAGCTCTTCTCCAAGCCCAGGAAACTGAAAGCTCTGTAGGAAGAGAGCTGTAAAATGAAAACCTTCATGTTCATTTAATTTATGATATAGCTGTCAATTTGTTAGTTTCTTATGCTGAATGTTTCTGAAATGTTTTTATTGTTATTGCAGCTGCCACAGAAAAATGTGGCTCTCCGCCATCTATTGCAAATGGAGCTCTTACTCTCCCAGTGCTGGCCCAGTATGACAGTGGTTCTTCAGTTCAGTATATTTGCTCTGACTACCATTTTTTGCAAGGCTCTGAGAGAATCTACTGCTCTGAAGGACGGTGGACTTCGCCACCAGTTTGTATCGGTAGGTGTAATAAATAAGACAAATAAGCACTTATTTCTCTGTAAGATTCATAGCCTCAAGGAAGAGCCTGGAACTGAACTGTAAGGGCCATCTAGTCCAACCCCCTGCTATGAGCAGGGTTGCTCAGAGCCCTGTCCAGCCTGACCTTGGATGTTCCCAGAAATGGGGCATCCACTGCCTTTCTGGGAAAACTGTTCCAGTGTTTTACCACTCTCACTGGTGGTAATATCTTCCTTATGTCTAGGCTGAATCTACCCTCTCTTAGTTTCAAACCATAACCCCCTGTCCTATTGCTCCAGGCTCTACTAAAAAGTCTGTCTTGATCTTTCTTCTTATAAGCCCCTTTTAGGTTCTGGAAGGGTGCAATGAGGTCTCCCTGGATCCTACTTTTCTCCAGGCTGAGCAACCCCGCTTCTCTCTAAAATCAGATACTTAAAATTTATAAATTGAGTATTGGCAGCTAGAACTTTTAGATCTCAATTTCAGTTTCTTCAGTGACAGATGAAAGTTTTAATAGAAGCAAGTTAAGCTCATCTAGTGTTTTTTTAATTTCCTTAACTACGATATGGCTGCAGTATAATAAGACAATTGGAAATAATTTATATTTTTAGTGTAGCTTGGTCAAAATATTCTGTTCCAAAAAGGATCAAATTATTAGCACTGATCGAGTCTCTCTTTTTTAGAGCCATGTACTTTGTCAAAAAATGAAATGGAGAAAAATAATGTGCTGCTGCAAGCATTCTATGCAGATCAAGTTTACTTTTACCATGGGGATTATGTTGGATTTTACTGTAAACAGAACCATTTTGGAGCAGAACCTGGCACAACTTTATTTCAAGTACAGTGTAATAGAGGACAGCTGGCATATCCAAGGTGTGTTGAAAGAGGACAACTATGAACTTGAAGAAAGCTCGTAGGAAAGGTATGTAGGTGTTCTTTATCTCCTAGTAACAGGTGAATTAGGGTGGCCTCGTGTTCTCCAGGTCATTTCCCTCAGCTTTGGGAAATGAATGCTGGGGTTGAGCTGGAGCGGGGACAGAAGGGGAAGGCCTGTGTGGGATGAGGATGAGCAGTGCACAATATTGGCATGCACATGGAAAAAGCTGAAGGAAGGAGTTGTACATCTTAACAACACCCATGTCTCCCTTCACAGGTAAGAAGCCTCTAAAGGACAAAGCTTGAGGAATAATATAAAACAGCAAGTATAAAAAAAAGTTTTACTGAGTAGTTAATTATTATTCTTATAACTATTTTAAGAATATTAAAATCCAAGTACTTTGTATGATTTCCTATGACACTTAAATACTGGTACTCTTAAGGTTCTGCCTATGAGCATGTGTGACTACAGCTATGAAGAAAATCCAGGAATATGGACAATGTTTGCCTTGCATCCATTTTAGTCTGTTTTAATAAAAAAGCCACTATAAGGGTATCCTCCGTCTTTTACGTCCAAACTCATCTGTCTGTGAAATCATAGCATGTATGGTGCTTTTGCAAGAGTTACATGAATGAATAAAACAGAAAAAGAAATGAAAGCATTCAGGAATAGACAAATTCTGCTTATTTGATCAAAACCCAGTCAACTAATAGGGGGAAAAAGGGTTGATAGAAATACAGTGTATATAACAGCAATACTCTTCTTCTTACAGAGCAAACTGGGCAAAATTGAGCAAAAGGGATTAAAAGGCCCATGCTGGAACAGCTGTTGGAAGTAGAATTCATTTACCCCCAATCACTTCCTCTGGATGTACACACAACACTGGCTATGTGGCTGTGAGCGCAGGACAGGATCAGGGGGATTGCAGACATGAAGGCAGCAACTTGATGAACTTTGAGGCAAAGAATGCATTGAATACTCGAGCTTCATGTGGGGCTGCTGCCACTAAATCACCTACCTGTTTTAGTAACATGCCACATTTTCTTATTCATTGCTTTAATCCTAGTGGAGTAACGGAGTACCTTCTTGTGACCCTTGATGTCCCATGCAAGTGCCACTCTGAGCTTCAGTTTTTCTAACATTATCCGTATATGCCACATCAATGCCATGGCCAGCTTACCTTGGAGCCTGTTTTTGCCTCAATCTCCTGTACACTGATATCTTTTCTGCTTCAGAGATGTCTGTGAAGTCTCTGATTCAATAAGCCAGTCCAGGTTATTCCTCCTGAAGATGAGAACTGAATAATCTTGTCCTCGCAGGATCATGAGCTTCAAGACCTGTAAGCTTTTCTGGACTCCTGTGACTCCCAAGCAATCCCATCCACTCTTTTCCTAAATAAGTCAAATTCTGCTCTCGTAAGGTGCATGATTTGTACTCTGGTACTTGCTTTTCTCTCTCCTTTCTGAATCATGAACTGCATTAGTACATCGTTACCAGAGCCATGCTGCCACTGCTTTCCACAGGCATTTCTCCTTGTTTGTGAAGGGCAGAAGGGGCTGGGGGTGGCATAGACTGGTCCAGCCAGGATCTGGACCAGGAAGTAGTTCCCACCTTCACCTAGAAACCCCAATTATTTGCACCGCAACATCTTGCCCTTGCAGGAAATATCTGGCTGAAGTCCCCCAGAAGAACTGGTTCTGGCTAGAGACTTGCTTGAGTTGCTCAAAGGAGACTCCACTTACTTGCTCTTTTTGCTCAGGCACTCAGGACACTCACCCCAGGCTCATTTCCAAGCAAGTGGAAGAAGAAGGTAGGAACAGACAAGGCCAAACGCTCTGTGTGCTGATACTTAAATTAGCTATCAGCTTTAATTCTCATCTCAGTATGCCACCAAAGCCAGCCTGTTTTCAAGACACAATTATTAATAAAATAACAGTGAGATCAGTATAGAATGGTTAAAATGGAAGCACTACCCCTTGGCTGTATAAAATGTAAATACACTTACAAAACTAGATCTAATGCAGATAATATGCAAACACAATCATCTAATAATAACAACAATAACGAATTCCAAGAGAGAACATTGGCTAAGCTGCAAACAAAGCACAGTAAAATGGGAAACACCAGGAAAAGTTGAGCTCAAATCACTGGGTTGGTGGAGGGCTCTTCATTTCCACAGCTAGGCTCCCTCATGTGATTTCCATTTACCCATACCACCAGCCTGCGTAAAGAGAAAAAAAGGGGGAAAGGCATGAATACCAATCCTGGCACACCGCAGGGGTTCCTCAGAGCAGTGAGCAGGCAATTTCAGCAGAACTGCCTCCTACAACCCCTGCCCCGTGTTTTTGGCAGCAAGCACTTACGTCCACACTCAGGATATGTAATCACTCCATTCAGGCACTGCGCACTGAATTTCTCCGTGCGGGAAACCTGCCGGTACCCGTACTTGCACTCAAAGACAACACGATCCCCCGAGTGATAGAAATGGCTCGACTGGCTGTGTGACTGCAACTGAATATTGTTCCTTTCCATAGTGCTCCTATCCAGGGTACAGTTCCCTGCAAAAAAAATACTTCTGTTATTTGCCTGTAGATCTCACACTGGACAACTGATGCTCTGTTGGCATCCCCTGAGTGCCCTTTCCCCAGCTCAGGTGTGCAGGGCCATGACTTCTTGGGGGCACTGCCCCTCCCTGGCTGCAGCTTCCAGGAGGCTCCCACACCCTGGGGCTCCTCCCAGGTACTCCCCCAGGAAAGGCAAAGGCTTCCTACTTCCCTTCAGCACTAAAAATGCAACAACAGAGCAGCTAAGCTGAAGAAGGGATGACTTACTTCCCGGTGTGCACTGTGGGTAGTCCAATGTCCCCTCCACACACTGTACTCTTAGGCTGGGAATATTTGGGTCTTTCAAATAGCCCGGTTTACACCGGAATTCAATATAGTCACCCGATGTGGAATACAGCTTGGTTTTTGAAACCCATTTCAGCTCAATATTGTTTCTGTCCATATCTTCCTCTGATGCTGTACAAGCCACTTGAAAAAGTCAAGAGAAGAGTGTCAGCACTTCATACAGATGCACCACAGGTAACTGTTTTGGCCCTAGAGCCTACAGCAGTTCTTCACATCAAAAAATGCTTCCAAGTATTTACTCTGACCCTCTGTTACTTGCAACAGAAAAGACATTCACATCCAAGCTAAAACGAAAAAAAAAAGCCCTGGAAAACCTTGTCACACAGAGGGCAAGAATGAAGCACAGGTGGGGAAGACACCAGGCACCAGTGAACTTGGCCATCTATTTTTCGAGATCCCTCCTTCCCTTCTGCTCAGCACTTCTCTAAATTTGTTTTCTCATCACAGAGGCACCCCTGGCTTTCCCCGGCATTGCCACTCATGCAGACCCATCCTCCTGGCTCACAGCCTGCTGGGTGGAGCCGTGGCCCCAGCTCGGGAGCACTCAGGAGCTCTGCACAAGTGATGGAGATCCCCTCACAGAGGAGGGTTCAGCCAACTTCCCTCCTCGTGAACCTGCTGGCAGCAGGGGGAACTACACAAGCTGACTTTAAGAAGAAGCTCCTTTGGGACAAAAGGAAGACTTGCTGCCATTCTGCCTTGCCAGCATCGTGGCCCCAGCACCAGTGCTGCTGCACCAGTACTGCCCTCAGGGTCTGAGAAGACAAGAGGAGGGCTCACAGAGCCTTTAGCCACCCAGCACATGCTTCAACCTACCTAGGCAAACTGGGGGGCTTGTCCACTGCCCATTAAGACAGGTGATTGTTGAAGATCCTTTCAAGACATAGAAATCTGGGCATTTGTATTCCAGAGTATCACCTTGTTGATATTCTTGCAAGGGGAAGACAAGAAGCTCTCCACTTTGAATAGTTGGAGGTGTGCCACATCTCCCACGTTTTCCTGAAAGAAATTTCCCAATCAGAGAGGAAGTTTGTCTGCAGAGGAGGTCTGGTCAGAAATGCCACCCACGCTATTGCTGGCACTACTCAGAGAAGTGGAGGAAAGCATAGAGAAAACCAAACAGCTGGCAGGAGCAAGAGTTTCTCATTTCTCCAATGTTCAGGCTCACAACTGCCAGCTCACCCACTTTGAGCACAGCTTAAATGCTTGCAGCTGTCTGCAGGACTTCATCTTGTCCTGCATAAGGTGTGGCATTTGGCCCTCTTGAGTGAAGCCACCTGGGTCACTCAGCTTGGTACAGAGACCTGAGAACATGGCCTTGTCCTGAGTGTGCCAGATCCATTGCAACTGTGCACAGCGAGGGCACTGAGATGCTAAAAGCCAATGAGACAGCTTCATGATGCTATCACTGGCAGGAGACTGGATAGGGAAAAAGAGAGAGAGAGAGAGAGAAATTACCTTTACAAGTTGGTAGCTTTGTCCAGGTCCCATTCTGGCACACTACAGTGGAAGCCCCAGTCATCTTAAAATTTTGCCAGCACTGATACTTTGCACTCTCCCCAGGAACATACCTGGGCTTTTTAACACCATCAATTCTACCACCAGCAATTTCTGGAGGAGGTTCACATGTCACATCTGAAAAGAGACACAGCTGCAGTCACCTTTGCAGTTGTTAAGATGTTAATCTATACAACCAGAAGTGAAAGGAATTAGCCTTGTTACAATTTCTGTACAGATTTTCTGCCTCAGGTGGGTCACAGGAGTTCACCATGGGGGAAGCAATGAGGTGTGGCAGTGGCAGCAGCTGTCTGGGACTCTCAGGGAATGGTAGGATCAATAGGAGTTTCTAGAAAAAGCCAGTGTTTGTGTACTCATGCACAAGAGCCACAGCAGCCTTGTCTCTCCCCAGGGAGCCCTGGCCTTCCTGGAAACCACAGGGGTAGCAGCCAAACTAGATTCCCTGCTGAAGCACCAGAGCTCTGGAGGGCTAGCAGTGCTGGAGGAGCCTGTGCTGCTCAGGGCTGGGTAAGCACAGTCAGCTCCAGTGTGCTCACTCTACGGCCACAGATTGGGACAGGGGACTGAAGCACAGCTCCTTGTCACAGGAAGGATCTTCCATGGCCCTAGCAGATCTTACATGGTTCAGATCTGGGTCTCTGCTGGGGTCTGCGTAGGTCAGAGTGGAGCACCGCAGAAGAGCTGCTTCCCCCTGCCCTGCTGCTGCTTCTATTCAGCTTTGAACTGAGAGCTTTGAACTATAGAGAAGCCCTTACGTGTCTGTCCGCTGGAAGTCACCAAAGTGCTGGACACTGGGGAAATACCAACAGCATACAGGAGAATGACAGAGCAGCACATTTTAGGGCTCTTCTTCTTCAGGAATGTTTTTGCTGCTTATGGAAGTATTCCCAGTATTTTTCTAGAAGCATCAAGTTAAATGAAAGTGCCATGCAAGGAAGCAATAGCAAGGTCAAAGTCGGGGTAGCCAAAGAAAACAGAAGTCAAAAAGGTAAAGTCTTTAGAGTATTTAGGTAGAGAGCCAGTCGCCTCTACGCCAACAGGCAAGGGGAAAGCACAGATTCCTACCTTTGCAAACTGGTGCTTGTGACCACTGACCATTTGAACAGGTGACGTGATTTGCACCTGTCATCTGAAAATTGCTTTCACACTCATAGTGCACTATGGCACCGGGCAGATACCTCTGCTGCGGAGTGCTGGCAATGCGCGCATTGGGGATTTCAGGTGCGGCTCCACAGCTGACATCTGGAAAGAGAGGAGTGTGTAGTGAGCGATACAAGACTCACACAACACGGCATTCCAGAGCTCCTGGTGAGCACAAGCACTTTGAGTAATGCACATCATTTTCTACAGGTAGAAAAAGACGATACTATGATTTATTCTGCAATGCCTCAGCACCCAGTATTATGTTTGTCTAAAAAGAGAGAAGTCACAGCCAGGTGTGCTGTGCAGCATCGTGTGCCACTGGGCTGGAGAGTGACATGATTTATTTACTATTTGAAGGTACCTGCCAGCAACTGACATGCTTAGTGATGTGAAAATAAGATCCATTACCCTACAGTTATCTCCTCTTTGCAGCCAGCATGCATTCCTCCACAAAGTCTGCCTGCTTGATTTCAGCAGAGAGCCAGGATTCAGCTACCAGCTCCAGCCCACAGGAAGATGATTGCTGATCTACCCTGCTTGTTTCCCAGAAGCCAGAAAAATAGGTGTTGTAGCAGCCCATTCAAAGCAAATCATCTGTTGGTTCTATTGGCCTGACTCACCTGCATGTCTGAGTTAAAATTATTTTAATTCACAACATGAAATGCTAAGAAGAATCATGGATTACTTAGAAGTAGAACCTGTACCTTCACAGAAGGGTGGTTCTGTCCAATTTCCTTTTCTGCAGATAATTTCAGGAGAACCAATGATCAGGAACCCTGAATCACACTGGTAGTGAATTGTTTCACCAGGCTCATAAAATTTCTTGTCTCTGCCTTCAATCTGAGAATTGGCAACTTTTGGAACACTTCCGCATGGCAATTCTGAAAAGACAACAGAAATCTGATGCTTGTGCTACTGTGATGCACATTGAAGAAGTGTACTTTTTCCACCAAACAGATGCTTTAGAGAGCTATTTCTAACATCAACATAGTCATCTGCTGACAGTGGATTATATAATTATATACTTACAGTTAGTTAATAAGTGTATAAAAGGTAGCATACAGATTAAATAAGTCATTCCCCCAAATACACACAGACTTCAGTCACTGAAATATTTCAATACTGTTTCTAAACATGCCAGAAAGTTTTCCTAGAGGCTTTTGTCCCTTGCTACACTGAAGTGACTTCCATCACTGAGGCATCACAGCAAATTTTAGTCACCAGTGGACTGTGTAGAAAAGAGATCCTTGGATGAGGAGGACATGCCTAGGACTCATCTAGCAGAGATATGAACTGAACAAAGACTGCAAGAATATGAAAGATTGTTTAAAAACTAAGCTGCATTCACGAAGTCAGTTTTGTATCCAATCAGGATTGTTCTGAAGACATCCATGATGGAAGATAAGATTCCACAGCAAAATATGGAGTGGAAAAATAAGCTTTTACTGATTTTAAACCTCCAGTTTAAAATTCTTTCCATTTTGTTGCTAAATGCACTTCAAAAAGAATCAATTTTGATATTACCCAAGCATGAAGGAGCTGCAGTCCATTCTCCCATAGAACAATTTCTCTCTGTTGGTCCACCTAACATGTATCCAGAATGAGAAACATACTTAAGTCTAGCACCAGCCAGATAAATTGTTTTCCCTTTTCTTTCAATTTTTAAGTGTGGATTTTCCAGCTTGGGAGCATCAGCACATTCTACAGATTCTGGTGGCACACAGGGTCTTTCTATAAAACACAGACAACATAGTTAAACAATAACGCAAGACAATTAATATTGCAACTGTAACTAAGTAATAAATAATTTACAGAATACTATTTAAGGTCCCCAATCAAAACTGAGATGCTGTTATGCAATATACTAAACAAACAAATGAGTACACAGCTCTTGAGGGATTACCTGAAAATTGTATATGCCATCTCAGATAAGCCTGTGTAAATGAAAAGACTGCATTTGTTTGCCGTCTTTTTAGCAACTTATGTTCTACTACTTTCCTGCAGTTACCTGTTCATGATAATCTTAGGTAAATAACAGCAGCCTCCTGCTCATGATGACTGCAAATGGGTAACACAGATATTCATAATAAAATGATGGAAAAGAAATACACCAGTACTGACCCACACAGTAAGGTGGTGATTGCCATTTCCCTGCTGTACAGGTTATTTCCCTTTTACCGACGAGCTCGAAACCGTCGGGACATGAAAAAGCTGCTTTACTCCCATTCCTGTAGTTTCTTCCTACTGTTGTCAGCTGAGCACCAGACACCTGAGGTGGAGGTGGGCAGGCACTCTCCTCAGCTAAGGATACATATTCATGTTACAATAGAACAAAGAGAAAATGTAGAATTCATCAGAGATTACAACACAAACAGCCAAAACAACACTGGTGCTAGACAACTCCAATAGCTATCTCAAGCTTTCATTAATACTATGATCATTTTGTTCTGCTTCAGAAACACCAGAGCTGCCTTCAGGTGCTCATATGCTTCCAGAGTCATAGAAGACAGTCACAGTCGTCTACACCAAGCTAAGATGGAGTTTCTTGTAGCCCCTCCTTTCCCTTTCACACAGCTGCACACTCTTGTGCACTTTCCCTGTTCCTCTCTCTATAATGAACTATTTTAGGAAAACTGAACCAACTTCTGGAGTTCTTGTTTTGTTTTTTCTTCAGACTAAGCTGATGGAGCTAATTGAGAAAGCTAAAAGAAACCAAAGAAATAGGCTTAAATTTTCCCAGTCCAGGAATGAAGGGGTCTTTCTGCCAAATGAAAGAAAAAGGAAAGAATGAGAGAGATCTAGGACAGAGATCTGAGGAGACTTCCAGAGCATGGTTCCAGAAAGCTAAGGTAGGGGCAGTGATTGCCATACTTCTCCCACTTCCATGCATCATTTCCCACAAGTCTGGTATAACCAAAGCAGAGAATGAGGCAATGGTTGTTTTACAATCATGCTTTCTACAGACAATATCCTGCTCTGCCATGCATAAAGGCAGCTCTGAAGACATTGACCTGTGCTGTGTGTCACATATGGGCATCATCCTCTGGGTCTGTGCTTTTGCACCAGCCAACTCAGCTTTTTTCTCATAGTTTCACTAGGAAGCAATTGGAGTAATGGAAGGAAAAAATAGAAAAGAAAAGCTTTGAAGGCTTACAGGAAATAAAGGAAATTTGACTGGAGCTTGAGCTATGTGCTCTGATTTGTATCAGGGTAAAGCTCTTTTGAAAAACTGAGCTTAAATTTATCATTGCATCTTTTCTCACATCAGAAGTGCCAGTGACAACCATTCCAATTGTCAGAGTAGAGAGCATTAAGTCTGCCTTACTAAAGTAGTGCATCTCTAAACCTAGAGAGACCTTAACTGCTCAAATGATGGCCACAACTACCCTTTAGCATACAATCAAGTAAGCATTTCTATTTCAGCCTAGTGACACAGCAATGCTAAGAATCCTTAATAACGAGCATTTATCATGCCTGCATCAAAAGAAACAGTGCAAATGTAAAAACGCACCTGTACATGCAATCTCTGGTGTCCATCTGCCAGACACACAAGTTGCCTGTTTAATATTTTCATCAGCTGATGTACATGTATAACGTATAACTTTATGGAACCCAGTCTTCCTTCTTGACATGGGATACTGGCCAGAGTGCACCAGCTCAATGTCCTCTGGAATTACACACTGAGGGGATGCATCTGAAAAAAAATAAAAAGACCTTAAAAAGTAGATTTAGATCTGATAATATGTACTGATGAAGATTGTGATCAGTTGTACAGAAGCTCCATGTGGATATGAGAAAGAACTTTAGTGGGTGGGTGCTTGAGCAGGGAGGTTGGACCAGATGACCCAGTGTGGTCCCTTCCATCCTTACTCATTCTGTGACTCTGTGAAAAGGACTAATCAACATAAAAATGGTTATCGTGGGATAAGCCTAAAACATTGTGGCTATTAATATTACTTTTAATTCATTTTAATGCTTGATTTTAACCACTGTGCAAAGTGTCTGTTTCCGTCCCTTTACAAAGCTGTAGGTACAGAGTCTTTCCAGAATGAAGGACATGCTTCCATTTAAAAGGAGTAAATTAAAACCACTTAGTTTTGATGCATAAGACTATCGCATGCCTGGCTACCTACTGATGGCTGAAGTCCTTCAGATTTTGTATACAACTATGTTACACTCACATCTGAAATATTATGGAAACAGATTACCAGCACAAATAGGTAAAGGCTTCCATTCTCCATTAAGACATTTTATTTTCATTTCCTCAGTATTGTCAGAGCCTGGTTTGCATCCACATGTTACTTCATCCCCATGTGAATACTGGATCTGGTCTGCCTCATGTAGAACAACATTCGGGATAGAGGAAGGTGATTCACATGGTGTTTTGTCTTCTGTTGAAAAGAGCAGAAGTATTCCACAATAATACAGGAATCACATATCAATAGCTGAAAAAATTTAAATAAAAATAACTATATTTGCATTTGGTGATGCAACTATATTTGCATTTGGTTGCTACACCCACTAATTGTAGCAACTAAATTTTAACACAGCTGGGGTAGGAAGCTCTTTTAGTCAGTTTGCTAAATTGCTCTCCTGTCTTTTCCCCTCCTTTTCCAACACTGGCATGATCCACGGGTAGTTTCAGCTGACAGTACTTTCCCAAACTGTTGGTACATAAACCACAAAGAGTAAGGAAACCTTCAATTAATTCAAGTCACCTGAATCCCTGATTCTGATCAGTCAAAATTATAATTGATCATACACCTACACATTTGTAATGTGCCCTTTCAGTTAGAATTATTACAAGAACTGAAACCCATTGTAAGGTCTCTTAGAATAGTGCAGAGCTGTCACCTCTGTGAGAATTGCAGTTCCTGCTTTGGGCTGGCACTGTTGCAGTGATAGTGACAGCACAAGGTAGTGGCTTATCACGCAGTCTTATCTTATTATTTTATTACTTTGAACACAACATTACATCTACAAATACGTAATTTTAATTGTGAAAATATCTATGATGTAACAGCCTGCAGAGAATGACAGACTTCTCAGAAGTAAGAATTGTGGAGATTACCAATGCAAGAGGGAGTAGGTGACCACTGTCCATCAACACATTCTATTTCCTTCGAGCCAATCAACTTAAATTCGCCGTTACATTCATATTGCTTTCTGTCCCCATGCTGGTACTGTTCCACAGAGCCATCAACAACACTTCCACTGACAATTTCAGGGGGAGGTCCACAGCTTCTGACTCTCGCTGAAATCAAGAGATCAAATCTATGCTCTGAACTCAGTACTTTCACCACAGTTATATGTTAAGTACAACATAAAACAAATCGAATGTATCATTTAAAGTGGAGAAAAATCAGTGGAATGGTTTAACAGGTCATTGATTTATGCCTTTGAATATCTGGATTCATGCTGGGCTGGAGATCACAAACAGATACGTGTGACCCTGGCTCACTCTTGTCTCTCACTTCCATGCACTGTCCATGCCTGCTCTGAGAAAAGTGGTTGATAAAACCAACCCAGTTTTAAGAGAAAAAGAGCGTTACAAGAATGGCAATTTCAGTATTCTTAAAAGAAAATTGACAATTCTTCAAGGAATAACTTATGTCCTAAAAATCACCGAGCAAGTGATATATATATATACATATATATATATATATATAT
>VXBT01009623.1:1336396-1363337 GCA_013400235.1 Oriolus oriolus
CCCACGTGTCTCTGTTGCATTATCTCTGGTGTTCTGGTGCAGGGTTTGGGGACCCCTTTGAGGGGGGGCCCCTTCGATGGGCCGTGTCACCCCCTTCTGCTGCGGATAAGCTTCCCCCCCCCAGGTGGGGACCCCTCAAGCTGGGCTCGCTGCACAGTGGAGGCTGGGCAGTCACTGCACCTCTCACCAGAGGCTTTTCCAACACACACTCAAGGCCTCCCTCCCTCCACCCTTTGGTGTGAGGGCTTGTTCCAGCCTGGCAGCTGATAGCCCTGAGGCTGTGGTCTCCACCTTGGAGGTGTTAAGCTTGTGCTCTGTGAATAGCCCCAGCCCTGAGATGTTACTTTATCTTATCTTCATCAGCGGGGCCAGGGCCTCTCAGAGCCCCATTCAGGGTGTGGTAGTCTTCTCTGCAGCTTTTGTAATACAGTTTTAAAAGTCCTCCAAGAAAATGTTTAAGTCATAATTTATAATATTTCAGTCTCTAACAAATACATGGTCAATTGAATGCATTTTTAATTTATTACATTGTTAATACGTAATTCTTAATATGTTGCTTAAATGGATGGAAGTCTTGGTTGGATGTTTCAGTCTTATATTCTGAGAGAAAACTTCTGTAGTATGTTAAATTCTTTACTGCTAAATCATTCTGTGAAGGAGAGTCCTCATTTTCAGAAATGACCACTACTACAAGTAATTTTAGATAGAAACCTCACCAAAATACAAGCATACTCACTTTTACGGATACATCTTGGAGCGGGTGCCCAGCCATTCTTTGTGCATGTGAGTTCTTCGTGCTCAGCTTCGTAGTCAGTGTAGCAACCATATCTGACTCTTTCACCTTCCTTGTAAAATTCATCCCAGCCATGGCGTGGGATATAACCATTTTCCAGCCCTCTGATGGAACATTTTTCTAAAGAAGGAAGGAAAGTACATTAAACCACAGAAATTTCTACAGCAAGAAAGAACTGAGGGAAATCAATCCTTAGGAAGACAGTTACTAACAAACAGGCCTCCAAGCACCTTTCTGTAGCCTTGTATCACAAAAAGACACTCGTGTGCAAATCTGAATGAAAGCACATTTTGTTTCAGTGCCTTGTGATTCACGGACCACAGGAACAGAAGTGTAAGTCACTACATAAAGTGATATGAGGTGGCCTAGTAACCAAAAATCTCTTACCTATTGTTCACAAGCAAGCTTGGCTCACTTCAGTACTTCTCACATCACTTTGGTCTGGTTTGTCTCTAAAATGTTGATGTATGTCCAGAGTGAATTCCAGCATTTGCCTCCTGGAGATTTTATCATCTCTATGGAAGTGCATCAGCCTCTCAAACCAGCTCTAGAGATTTTAGCAACAGCTTAGCATGCCGCCTCTAAGGCCTCCTGTCCCCAAGAGCCCAGACATAAGGCAGATGGCTGAAGGGATGTCATATTGTATTATCTGAGTGCCTGCTCCTTTCTCCAGGCAGGGCTCCATCCATTTCCTGCACTGAGCACCACTCCACTGAGGGCAACAAGGAAACCTTTTGTAATCAACTTTTGTGCCCTACCAGTGGGCAGGAACTTTGCTGTGACTGAAGATGTCTGAGAGGAGGCCTCATCTCGCTGCTTTAGATTAATTTGAAGTCTAATTCATTTTAAATCTGAGTCAGCGTGTCTGGTTCCCTTGCTGATACCATGATCAGTTTCAGCATATTGCAAGTGTGACACCTTTTCAGCTTTACAAGTTTTCCAAAGGGACCAGGCAATGGTTCTCAGAGAGGATGAAGACTAAGTGCCAAAGCACCCAAGCCACAGAAGGGAGAATATATTTACATAGAGCAGAAACTCTGTGTGTGCAGATGGAAGTATATGCTTGCACATTACCCAGAAGCCAGAGAAGAGGAAGGTTTCCTACATATTTCTTACATTAATGAATATTTTCAGGAGTCAAAAATCTTCAAAATCCAAAAAGCATCATTTCAGCCTGACTCATTTCAGAGTGTCCCCAGCTGACAGTTTGTGCTCTGCAGACAGGGAGACAGTCTGGGTGCAGTTCCAGGGGTCAACTAAAGCAGTTTGACTTTCAGAAACTGTTTTGTCTTGTGTTCCATCAGAACAAGTTCTGCTGCACAGACCTTGGATAACTAAAACAGAATTGAGCATACAGTGGAAACATACTTACTCAGGCATTTTGGCTCTGGAAACCAGCCCCTTTCAGAACAGGTAATTCGGACCCAGAATTCTCCAGTGGGGGTTGAATAGCCGTCGAGGCAGTAGTAATCTACAGTCTGTCCAAATCTTTTTGGAAAGTAATAGTGTTTGTAGTACTCGTATGAGCCACCTAACCTCCCATTTTCTATAGGTGGGTAGTCACACGGTTTCCCTTGAAATAGAATGTAACAGCAACAATATCAGCACATGCATGATAAAAAGCTCAGGACACAATTAATTCAGATTCAGCTTCATCATCTGAGTGTTTTCAAAAATGGACAGAACCAGGACTGCACACCCTGGCAGATCCTAAAGAGGGCAGGAACAATCACACTCTGTTCCTGGGGTCTTTGTCGGTGCCTACAGCTGTGTTACTTCCCTCAGTTCCACTGCAACCAACAGAAATCCAGCCAGCATTCACAGCAGGCTCCTGAGGGTGATTCATGAGACCAAAGGTTAGTATTCATTGCACAGAGAGATGACACTATAGAGGGTCTTGATTAAATTTACTATTCTGACCATAAAGGGAGCCCAGTCATCTGGCTCAGATATAGACACTGAACTGTTGACTCTTAAAATTGAGATGACTCCTGCCATTTCCTTTTATAACTTTTGGGATCCTGCACCAAAAGCTCTTCCTGATTCTTCTCATTTTTATTTTAAAGCTGCAGCATTTTAATATTCCTCTCTTGGTTCCACAAAAGAACTGACCCTTTCCAGGGACAAGTCAAGGATATAAGGAGATTCTCAGACGCTTCCATTCAAGTTTATCCAGGTTCCTCCTGAAATGCTCTGACCCAGAGCCTACATGCCAGGGCAGAGCAGATCACCCACTGGACAGAACATTCAATAATGAGTGAAGTGGATTCAGAATAATACCTGAATTTTAGAACCCAACTGATACAGAGAAAACATTAACTCAAATACTAAAAGAGCATGTTTCAGAAATAGCTCAAGTCATTGTATCCAAAGGTTCATTTACAAGACTGATTTCATCAAGGTTTCTCTCACATTCTGAGTTTTATTTTCAGTGACCAAAGATCAAAGAGTGTTAAATTATGAAACTAGCTGCTAGTTTATATATTTATTTTTTTGTACTGTGCCCACTGGGCAAAACAATCATTGCACTTATGGGAAGTTTAACCCAAGAAAGAACTCATCAACCATCAAGAATACCTTGCTTTGTTATCTGACAGGCTATAAAATAGATAAAATCCTGTGACTGTCCATAACACCAAATTATAACTTCAAGTAGAAATCTAGAGCTGTGATACTACAAGGAAAGATATCTTCCAATCATCACCTATGGTTTGACTACTTTAAACACTCTATGTCCTCTAATTCTGACTGGGATGCTATTCCTCGGGTGGAGCACAAACCTTCCCGACAGTGAGCTGACTATAGCACATTTTAACAGATTTACAAATACAGGAGTAGGTAATACCTGTGTTAATAAACACAATGTAAATCTGGACTATACCATTGTTTTTATAGGTGATTTTTCTAAACAATCAAATTAAGCTTTACAGCACAAAGAAAAAAATAATAAGCAACTATCATATCTAATGCTCCTCAAGTTTTGCTCTTGACCTCTTTTCTCTGAGATACTTCCAACAATTCTGCATTGTAACTTCATTCATGAGAGCTACTTACGGACACAAGCTGGATCAGGCACCCAACCGTTCTTGGTGCATTCAGCTGTGGTTCTGCCAGTCATCACTTTGAAATGATATCCAGCATCACACTCTACTGTGATTGTATCACCCAATTTGTACTTGTCTTTTTGAGGTATAAAGTTCCCAGAGGAAATTACTGGAGGAGAGCATACAACTTCTAAATAAAAACAGAAAAAAAATTTGAAGGATATGTTTAAATTTTTTGCATAAGTTCTTGTTTTCACGGTATATTGGCCATAACTGCATAAAACTGTTAAAAAGATGTTTCTTAGAGCGAAGAAAAGGTTACATTTCTTCCTTACACTTAGAAACATATGGTTCTGTAAGATAAGAGTGACAGCACTTACTGATGTTATGTTAATTAGAAGATTAAAACCTAATTGCAAAGAGAATGGTTGGAGAAAGAACTGGAAGCCATCAAACTGAACCTGGCTAATTTTTTCCAGTAGATCATTCTGCAGCTGGGCTACGCTAGGCTCATTTATGGATGCTGTCCCAAAGGAGGGCAGTTTCACCAGCAGGTCCTGAATGGAAAATAATTATACTTAACTGGGAACTGACCATTCAAAGGCTGCGTGATTAAGATTAGTGTCCTTCACTGACACTGGAAGTATTTCAACAACTGGAAAAGGTCAAGAATCTTATTCTAAAAAACTCAAGATATCTTTATGCCCAGCAAAGTCAGGCAAACAGATTTATAAACCAGAGCCTGTCTTTTGGTTTTTTTGTATCTTCTTCCAGTTCAGAAAACATCACCAACACACTGAGGGCTTGAGGGGATGACTGTAAGGTAACTAGAGGCTGGTCCTGTTGTGGAATGAGGGTGGGTGAATCAGTTTTCATGCATGCACTGCTGAATCCTCTAGGTCCAGTGATAAGCCCAGTAGGACCCAGAACCACTATTTGAGTACACCCCAAGTACCAGAGCCCAGAACATCAGTGTCTAGAAGAATGTTTTGTTTGGCATTCCTCAAAAGCAGTATGTTGCTAAACTGTAGGCAATGCATATTAATTAGTATCATTACTAATCTTGAATCAGAAAGGTCAAAAACTGAGTGGGTCTCAAGACTGACAAGTCTATTTCTAAAGGAGTCTTTCTGGAAGAGGTCCCAGGAAGGTGGGTGGTGTGTAAAATCCTAAATGTTGCCCTGTTGCCAACATTTTTTTTTCCAGTTTCAAGATTTTGGCAATTTCTTGAAGAAAATTCAAGGCATTGATAAATTCCCCAAAATTTCATCAGACTGTTTCAGCTGGCATATGACACGCATATTTCTGTTTGTGGGATTTGGAGATTTAAATATAGCCTTTAAGTGCTATATTTATATATAAAGTAAAATCCAAGACCCAGAGGGCTGATGTCAAACAGGACTAGCCTCAGGAATTATGGATTTGTCATATAAACTGCTCAGAAGGCATTTGAGAGTTAAAAAGCAGCAGGGAGCCTTAGCATTGAAAAGATATTAATTTGCAGAGATTCACAACAAGATTCTGGTTTTCCTACTGCTCTTCATGGAAAACTCTTATCCAGTTGTTTGGTCGCTTCAGCACTTAATCCTTCCAGTCTGCATGCATATTGGCCAGATGTGGATGGATTTGTTATGAATGAATTTATTAATCTCTAAAATTACTTCCAAACACAATAAAAGTGCAAAACCTCTTTAGGCAAGACTGACCAGTGCAATAGGGAGGTGGATTCCATCCCGATTCAGTGCACAGTGCATCTGCTCTGTTACCATATTTGTATCTTTCTTCACAGAAATACTGCATTATTTCATTTTCCTTGTAAGACTTCCTTGGAGAACGGACATATCCATGCAGAATTTCTGGCACGTCACAGATAATTTCTGAAATTGAAACAGACAAAAATCCAGGTATTTTTATTTTTATTCGCTAAGAATAAACTCCTATGATAATAAAATTTAGGGGGTTTTTGTTGCTTTTTTTAAAAATTTGAATTCACAGAAAATTTTGCATTTGGAAGCTGTTTAGAACTTATTTGAGTACTTACTTGATTCTAGGTTCCAGGTGGAAAATGGTGTAGCACAGCTTCAATTGCAAATTGGTTCATGAGAGAGATTTCAGGACTTTGCTTTGGACTTTAACAGATTTCAGAATCAATAGATAAGGCAGAAGACATTCCAAATCAAGACACTAGGCTAGCTGAAATTTAGGATTTACCATTTTTCAGGTAATTTCTTTGTAATTTCCACCAGTCCTAATGTGCTCTCAGAGTCAGTAGATTATGAGTTAAACCATGACACCAAAAGGAGAAAAGAATTAAAGTATCTGAAAAATTGACACTAGAATGCTTAATATCTATAAAAGAACATCAGTGTTCCCAGTTCCTTGCCAAACCAAATAAAACCACCGAGATTTTGCAGTTTCTTAAAAATGCATTCATAAAGCCAGAAGATATTTAATGTTTTGTTTCCTAGGTCACAGAACAGGAGACCAAAGAGTTCTCTTGGATTCTTTTGCTGAGTTTACTTTGTATTTAGAATGAAATACAGCTCATGGGAACTGTCATTGTTTAATGAAATTCACTATATTCTGCAAATGTTACAAGAACATATGTTGAATTCTACTCTATGCTGTATAAAATGTAATAAATGGGGGTTTCAAAGCAGAAAAATGCAGCACTGAAATTGTGAACAAACCATAAATATATTTGCCATCCTGACATGTGTATTCTGCTCTTCTAAACGTGTACTTCATCAAATAACATAGAAATAATCTAAGAAACTTGACATTCTGAATATTTAAGTGTTTGTTACCATAATCTTCCTGGCATTCATTCTCATACACTGACAATCCAGTCCCATCCATTCTCTGTACAGAAACTGGGAGTAGTAACCCTATCCATCAGTACCAGCTGCAGGCAGGGCATCGTGGGGCTGACTGGCTGAAAAGCAGTTTTGCGAAAAAAAATTGGTGGTCCTGATGGACAAATTGGACAGGGGCCAGCAATGGGCCTTTGCAGCAAAGAAAATACCCTGGGCTCCACTGAGAAAAGTCTTGCCAGCAGACCAAAAGAGGTGATCCTGCCCCTCTCTACACCTCTCTAGGTCTGAACTCCCAGTAGAGGAAAGATAGGGACATACTGGAGCAGATCCAGTAAGGGGCAGGAGGATAATCAAGGTATTAGAAAAACTTACAGAGGTTTAAGAGAGTCGGGAGAAGAGAAGGCTTGGGGGAGGAGGGACAGTCTTTTTTACGTGTGTCAATTCCTGGCTCTAGTGGGGCAGGCAAAAGTAAAGATGATGGAACCAGACCTTTCTCACTGGCCAGCAGCAGTAGTGTGAGAAGCAATGGGCACAAATTGAAATACAGAAAATGCCACTTCAACGTTTTTACTAAAGAATGTTCAGCCACTGCAATGGGTCACCCAGAGAGACTGTGGATCTCCATCCTTGGAGATACTAAAAAGCTGACTAAACATGTTCTTGAGCAACTTGCCCCAGCTAATTGCTTTGAGGGACCTTCAGAGGTCCCACACCACCTCACTGATACTGTCGTGCTGTAAAAACGAAACGTGAACCTTCTAACTTTTCCAAACACATTAGTATCAGGAGAGAAAAATCCAATGTTTTTTTTTTTATTTAGCCTAGGAATTAAAACCCTACTTGTTTATTAAACTTGGTTCACACAGATTCAAAGTTGCTTCTGATTACTTTGGTTAAATCAACACCGAAGTGGTTGACTCTTATGTAGGCATATCAAAGAATTTGACTGCAGCCTGGCAGAACATACAGCTTGCAGGAAAAATGTGGAACAAACAGATGGTCTATTATGATTATATTAGTATCCAATATTATTATATTTCTCTTTCTTATCCTACTTCTTCATATATGCAATGGACATTGTTTACAGACAAACTGTGCTTAATTGATGTGAAGTGAAAACTTTGTAGCTTCCCATATGGGAGCCTGCATTTAGGAGTCTGTGAGAACGAAGCTTCTTAACGACACACAGTAAATAATGTCCTTTTTACCTTTGCACTGAGGCACATCATCACTCCATCTTCCATTAGCAGAGCAAACGATTTCTTTAGCTCCAACAAGCTTGTGTTTTGCATTGCATTCAAAATTTACAACTTGGCCAAAGGAATATTCTTGGCCTAGCTCAAATGCACCAGTCACAATTATCCTTCCATTTTCAGGTTCTTGTACAGGTAAACACTTTATCACTGGAAGACAAAACAAGAAAAGGAAAAAATGTCATTTTGAGGTCTACTCTGCAAAATAAGCTGACACACAAAAAAGTTAGAATACAGAAAAATCACTGTAATTTCCTTACACATTTAAAAAATATACACTCTAGCTATGTATTCAGATACCGTTTGCAGCAAATGCAATACGAAGCCCTAAGCAAAAAGACAGAGTGACATAGGAAGAAGCTTTTAGACCTGCTCTCATCATCTTTTCTCTGCCCTTGAAGGCTAAAGACAGAGCATCCACTGAATTAGATGACCTCACTCAGTCTAAGTCATCCTAAGATCCTGCATTCTATGGGTGAGCCTTGACTGACACCACTAAAATTTGTCAAAATCAGTTGACTTTGTTTAGAATTGTGCCAAACTGAGTTTGCTATGGACAGGTATCTGGAAAAGCGTTGCATTACAGACTGCCTACAACAGTTCAGTTATTAACTAAAATTCTAGTTAAGGATATCAAAGCAATTCTATTACTAAAGTAAACAAACATAGTGTCAGACATTAATTTAGACCTCTTGCACCTCCCAGTTTTGTTCCTGCAGAAAAAAAAGAAATTAACCTATGTCATCAGATACTTCTTATTAAGGGGGGAAATGACTATCAAAGATCATTCTTAAATGTTCACATGGGTATCACTGAGTAGGTACAAAAGTGGCTTCTGTTTTGTCTACCAAAGCTACTTGTCTCTGACATTTGCCATCTTAAAAGTCATCTGCCTTTTCTACAAGCTCATTTTCTGTCTCCTGCTTCACATTTAGGACATTATACAAACCCTTTCTTTCGTAGGCAATCATATTTCAGTGAAAACTCAACCTGACAGAAATAACTTAGGAGGACTTTGAAACGGAAGTATTTTGGTGACACATGACAAAAAATGTTGGAAACCCGTGCTCCATATGGTGCAGACAGACCTCAATACCTAAGTGTGAGAGCACTTAAAATCCAGTAAACTAAATGTGAAGTATCTAAATCCAAGGAAATATCAAAATATAGACAACGAACTCTAGACAAGGTATCTACTTTCATTTGTTCTCAGAGACCCTTTCTTGACATCAGATGCTTAACCTAAAGAAAAATGTCACTGCTGCCCACGTATGTTAAAATAGAGCAGTTAAAAATTATCTCTGTGAAGAACAGGAACCTTATTTTCACGATCATACAGGTTTGAAACAGGTGAAGAAGTTTCTAAAACCATAATCTGAGCCATCCAGTCTTAAGTCATTAAGTCTTGATGTCTGTGTCCCCCTTGCTCTCGCTTACTGAATGTCTTCGACAGTATGCTAATAGGGAGACCTTAACAAAATCTTAATGGTTAGGAGGTTCACAAGGATGGAGGAGGAAAGTAGTTAAAAACACACATGCCTTCACACTGGTTTGAAACTCATCATCCCAAATGCCATTTTCAACCATGTTTTACAGGCAGCTACTCTGTCAGGGCTTTTAGGTGAGGCAGAGCTTTAAGCCAGTCTGAAAGTGACAGGACTCTACTTTGTGAAGGGTTTTTAACAACAGCTTTTTGGACTAAAACAGCTGAGCAGCCACACTAAGAGCTTCGCTGCTGCTCAACTTGAATTTAAACATATGTGAATTAATACTAGTAAAGCAATACCAGACAATTCTAGACAATATCAGACAGATAAAAAGGCAATTTGATAGAGAAGCAAATGTCAAACTCCATTTACCTTCGCAGTGAGGGATGTCATTGCTCCATCCATTTGCCTGACACTCACGGTAATTTCTTAGGCTGAGCATCTGGTACCTAACCAAATAAAAAGTAAAAAATGCTAAAACACAGTCTCATTACATGACAGAAACAACAGTGCTGCTGTTTTTGAAGCAAAAGAGGGCTTCAGGTGTTCTAGCATAGAATAACCAAAATGTGACAACACTGAGTAGTTTTTTTATCTGCATGTTCCCTATTTGCTGTCTTCTAATTGCATATGGGAAAATATAAAATAAAATCAGAGAGTAGGAAGGAATAAGTAAGAAGCCTTCTTTGTTACAGAGACATCAACTTTGGCTACATAACAAGAGGAAGGACAGCTACTCTGAAATGACAGCGAGGAACTGAAGGGATTAAGGAGCATATTGATTTTGGAACTCTCTTTGTGGAACTCAGACTGGATTCCAGTAACATAATAACAGCAAAAGCATGGCTAAACCACTGTACCAAAGCTGATTTGCTTTTCAGGAGGAAAATACCCAGTCACAGGCACGATACCATGTATTTGACTTGCTGCATTTTCCACTGGAGAAGATGAATAGAGGAGGAAGAGAGAAGAGTTTCTTTCAAGCATTCAGTGAAGACATGTTAGTGAGTCTTCATGACATACCAGAAATGTCTTCCTTCAAACATTTTTTACAACACTTAAGCAAGCATTAAATATCAGTAAGATGCAGCTGCATTACAGAGAACAAATCCATAACTGACATTTTAATTAACACCTTGTGTAAATTCCCATACATTGAATTAAACAAGTATTACCCATCATTACATCTGTACTCAACTCTGGCACCAAACACAAATTCACTTCCACTGGTAAGTTCAAAGGAACCAGACTCAATGTCTCCAGGATGTCCACAGGGCTTATCTGGTTAAAAAAAGGAAAAAAAGGAAAAAGCCTTACTTACACCATACATAGGAGGGTGAAAATGTGAAAGACAGCATTTTTCCAGTGATTAGTGGTGATTACGGGTCTTTGGGACCTTTCAAAAATTCAGAAATGTTCAGCATAAGTTTGATTAAACTCTCCTGTTTATCACTATTTTCAAAGATTTCAATGATAACATGCTTAATGCTTATTTAAAAAAACAAGACAAAATCAACATAACCAACAAAAATCCCAAAAAAACAAATTAGGAAGTTTTATTCCCTTAAAAAGGCTGAACTCATATTCAGTTTTATGACAAATTTATGGCACTTTTCATACAAGTTGTGACATAATCTGGTCCAAAAACCTCTACTAGAGCATCCATCCACGATTAGAAACGGAATTTCCTCAATCTGATGTGGATTGTGCTGAGTGAAATAGGGTGATCTAAAGCCACAGGAGATATTTTAGTCCTTGGTGCTTGCTGCTCAAAGCTCCTCACAGGACTTTCCTTACGGGCTGGCCCTAATTCTTTGCCTTGGTCCCAAAAGAGTGGCAAAGATGAACACATCCTCCCTCTCACTCATCCCTTTCTGATGTTATAATATGGACTGCAAAATAAACTGCATGGCTGAAACCTATCACCCTCCTCAGCAGAAACCTTTCCTGGTACTTGTCAAGCAAGGCTATTTAATTATTGGGGCAAATCAACATCCTTCATTTTTACCAAGAAAGATGTGTTTGAGTAGGCCCTAAACTTGCTCCAGTGGGATTCAGAGAAAATGGAAATTCATGATGGATGTTTCTGTCTTCTGTCCTGCCAAGGGACCGTGTTCCCTCAGCCTGTGGCAGAGCATCCCCTCCTCGCTCTCCACATGCTCCTTGCCGGTGGCAGCAGCTGCTCACTGGGTGGCAGCATTTGCTGAAACATGCTACGAACGACACCAAATTTTGTAAAGGTCCGTGCTCACTGACTGGTTACACAACGAAATCTAAACACTGAGACAGAGACTAAGCAAAAAATGTAAAAAAACACTATTAGCCACTTACTAATTCTTACTCACGGTGTGCATCAATCTCTGAACGACACTCAGGTCTTACATTTATATTATCAAACCAAATATTTATACCCTACTAGTAAAAATTTTGTATGTTAGATACACAAGAATAACCTCTTGTTCCTAAAATTCCTTTGTGTTTAAAGCTCATTTATTACAGAAAAGAAGTATCTGCTGACTAATGATAACAAACTTCAATTTCCTCACTAATGACTTCTGTTTGAGAGTGTGAGATACTTGTAAACTCTTAGCAGAGTATGCTGGACATAATAAATAGCAGCTCTCATCCTAACTGTGAATTACAGCTTAAAAGAGAAGGTAGGGAAAAATAATTTCCCACTTCCAAGAAATTACATCTTTCATAGAACTAGCTGAATAAACTGTCTCTTGACTGGCATTCAGAAGCTAGGTTTGTGCTTTATCCTGCTTAGACTAAAAAATTTTGAAAGCAAGCTTCTAAGAACTTAATAATTGATTTTAATAATGTAAATTGGGTTAATAAGGCTGGCCTAAAACAAGACCTTCTGTAAAGAAAAAAAAGAAATCCTTTGATATGGAAAAAAGGAACTTAAAAAAAGTACCCTTGTGCATACACACTTTCTAGGGTGATATTTTAAAGAGTGCAGAAAAAGTAATTTACGGGCAAAGATACAATTTCATATTGACATCACTGGCAAGGAATATGATCTGTCAGATCAACAGTCTGCAGATATTTTGCATAAATACTCACTTTTGCATTCTGTCACTGGGGGCAGCTGCTTCCACTCTCCATCAACACACTGAAACGCAACTCGTCCAATTTTTACATATCCAGGCCGACAGTTGTATGTTGCTTGAGTACCATGTGGATAGGGAGGTTTGTCCCATCTTTTAGCAGGCACTTCTTTTACCCTTCTTGGAGGAGGTTCTTCACAAGCTAAAAATTTTAAATAAAAACATTGGTGACTGAAGCACATGCTACAAATACCGAAACAATTTTGCAATAGGAAATGCAGCAAGAAATCCTGGGGCCATTTGTGATCAAACCAGGAGGCATTTCTACTGAATCAGCCCAAAATAGGAAACTGCCAAGGAATAGCCAGGTGCCAAGAAACCACCCAGGACAGTGATGATTCATGAAACAGATTTTAGTTACAAAGCCTGAGAGGACATCAGTGCCCTGGTTCCAGCCACAGACACCTCCTACCCTTCCATCTGCAGGAGCTGCTCCAGGCCTGTCCTTCCACTGCCACAGAGGATAGCTCTGTGCACTCTGTAGTTTCCTTTCAAACTATTTTCAACTCCAGCCACCACTACCTCTACTAGCATTATTTCATACGTCATTTGATTAAGTTCTGCCAAACCTTCTCCCACCTTTACATTACCTAAACTTCCTCTCCAGGCTCAGATCACCTGATATTCCAAAACTTATTTCCTCTGGTTCCTTACTTACAAGTTACTTGTTACACAATATAATTAATTCTGGGTATTCACTCTGACCTTTAGCTTCCAAGCATTTTGACTCAGTTTGGGGAGTGGATGGTGGTATCTGGTATTTCTTATTGGCTCAGTATTATACAGTCCTTGCCCAAAAGCTCCTTTCTGGGCCTTCTTCAGTGCACATGAAACATACAGCCAAGTTCATATGAACTACAACAAATGAACCTGAATTAATTTTAGTAGGAAGTTCCTCAATGGCTTGAGAATGAGAAAAGTCAGACTAAAGGAGAAAGAAGCAAATGTTTGGAAGCTGCTAATAAAAGGCTAAATGATTTTGTCAAGAAATAATTGTCCTAATTTCAGTGACTAATTTTCGGTGCTTGGGTGACTGAAATGAACTCATTTTGGAAGCTGAAGCTTCACCCAGAGTAAGAGTCTGAACAGCCTAGTTAATTAAATGCAATTAACTGTGTTTTCCATCTGAACATGAAAGGTGAGCATTCATCAAGAATAAAGAAAACAAGCCCTGAGAAATGAAGCCTTGGAAAAGGAATGAAATCCCTGTATAGAAAGTAAATGGGAGAAGAAATGTCCACCAGGGAAGGAAATCCCTTGGTGAGTAGATTCATTACTCTGCAGAGACCTGGCACAGATGTTCTCTCCCTGATTTAGCTGTAAGGCCACAGGTTTGAGAAAGCAGCAGGATTCTCACTGAAACCTTCCTATGGGTTGTCCAGGTGCTGCCTGGAAACAGGACTATGGGAAAAATATTTAGGATCTTTCCTCATGTGAGGGATGTGGAGTTACAGCTCACTGAACTGCACTGCAGAAATCACAATCACACATTAAGTAGCTGATGTGGAAGAAAGTGTATTTAATCTGCTCACTTTGTGTGGAAAGTGAGTTTTACTTGACTTTGCAAAGACACACCCTTGAGAACTCACTGGTTGTATTTCAGTCAGGGGCGTACCAACCAAATTAGAGGCATAATTCTACAAAATTGTTTAAAAAGCGGGGAAAAAAAGATTTGTTACAAGAAAAGAACTGTATAATTTTAAGTGTTCTGTATGGCATTTTGAAAATATGAAGAAAATAGTGTTAATTGTGAGATCTAATAACTTCAGTTTGGCTGTTTTAAGTAGCCATAAGAATTAGACAAGCTTTCACAATACTGCTGAGCTGCTAAAGGAAGAGTGTGCCCACACGTTCACCTTTTTTTCCAATTAATTTGTTAAGTATTCTCCCTCACATGAATGATTACATCTGAATAAAAATTATTGTTTCTGTGCACTAGAGGGTACTAGGCCACTACAAAAAACGCAGGAGGGACTTTTTTTAGCAACGTTAAGATTCAAATTCTAACAACATTTTTTGCAAAATGTAGGAATAAGCAAAATGAACAGGAATCCTCTAGCTAGCTGTCTTTCAAATGTGTTAAAAATGGTTAGTTCACCCAAAAAGTTCTTTGTAATGGTGAGAAAAAGAATGTTTCTAACTGCACCTATTTTTAATTAGACCTTGTTTGAATTAGCACTTTCAGTTTGCAAGCTGAGAGTGCACATCAAAATCTATAATTTAAAAAATAGGTTACTGAGTACAGGGAAAGCTTCTCTATTCCTCCCTCTGAATTTTATCACATTTTTATTGTCTGTTGTGCAGAATGCAGCCTCTCAACCCCTCCTCGTCTGCAGTTAAAAAGCCCCAAAAATGAAAGATAATCTCCTTAGTCTCTTCATCATTGCTGAGATGTGCTGGGTCTTGCTGGGTTTTATCTCAACTCTTTCCCACTCCCGCCCTGATGTTAAACTATGTGTTACCATCAAGTTTCAGAGTGTGTACGTATATATATATATGTTTACACGTATTTCTGACTACAGCTAATTACTGGGGTTTTTTTAAATGCAGTTTCTTAGTGGCTTGAGGTGAAGAAATCTGCTGGTAGGTTGTACTTCAAGACTGTGTTAATGCCATCATGCACTCACCAACACTGGAGGGTTTTATTTCTGTATTAGAAAGCCTGCACTAAATAGATACCTTCAAATTCTTCAGTGACAGACCAGGAGAGCTGGAATTACTCATTCAGTATTTACATGGGACTTGACCTCAGTTAAAAATAGCTCAAGCTGCTTTTTTTTGCCAACAAAATGCTGTTAGCAGCCTCTACAAAGTACAAGAACAATTACAAATCCAGGTACAAGCGGTTTTGAGCCCTTGTGTAAAACCCAGCTCTCAGAACAACTCACATGGACTTTCAGCACGAAGCTTAAATCAGAAGCCTGCATGACCCATGGTAACAGTTGTCCTGGATAAATCAAATTTTGCTACATTCACATTCCTTTCCAATCTCCCTGACCTAAAGAAAGCATTGTGAAAACAAAGTGCAAATTCAGGCAAACTTTCATTTCAAATTCCAGGACTTTTATGCACGCCTTTGCAAACAAATTAGACTATTAGTTGCTTTGAGGCAGTATTTATATTTCATCAAGATAGGACGTTCCTATAACTTCCTGATTTTTCGATTTTTCAATTTTTCAAAGTAAAATCCATTACTGGATTGTTTTGATTAAAATAAGGTCCTCATAACTTTCAATTAAAATTAAAAACAACCTGAACCAAGCAAAGACACACAAGCCCAAAACCACACAGCACCCTCTGCACAACACTCTACGCAAAGAAACTCAGACAGAAAGCAAACAAATTAAATTATTAAGGATACACTAAATAATATAAATTCAAATCGAGAAAAATACATTGAACAGAGAAACAGAAAACATCAGAGGCTTCTAAAAAGATACATACAATACTTGCTACCTCTTTAAACGTGAAAAAAGCATACCTGTATCTCATTTGCTAGACTAAAACCAGTCAGTCAGTAGACATGTTAGAAGCTTTTCAGTCAATGTAGTAACCATTCATCTTTCTCAGACCATCTCACAGATTATTCCAGACAGAAACAAAATACTCCATAAATGTGCATTTCTATTTTAATCTACCAGTTGCTTCCTGGTATTAGATATTAGAATAATTAGCAAACATAATGAATAGAAAGTTAGTTGTCTGACTCTAGTTTACAGTGATACTAACCATTAAAAAATTGGGCAACAGATTAATAACAGCAGTAGTTATCCAAATAAATAGGTGAAAGTAATCCTATGACAGGATACTAAATACTGAAGGTGCTAAATGCTGCCAGAAGGAATCTCAATTGTTGTTGTCAGAAGTTCATGCGAAAAAGCTACAATGCCTTTACATATTGCTTTAGTTGCCATCTTCACATACACTTTAAGACAGGAGTTAAAGCTTACCTCTTTGTCCAGCACAATGCATCCAACACAAGAACAGAGCTGCGTAGCCCAGGAATGACATCCTGCAGATTCAAAAACTCAGCAAACACATCCAGTACTGTAGCCTACTTTTTTTTTATTACTTTGTGTTATTTCCACTCCTTTTTTACTTAACTGGTCCAGAGACTGACCTTGCAAAACATTTATACTCTGATTTCAGGAGTCACTTCCCCTAAACCTCTTGCAACACACAAGTGTTTCTTTTTTTTAAACCCCCTCTCTAAACCTTGCTAAATGAAAAAATAAACAATCGCCTGGCAATTTAGGTCGACACATTCCTTTCCCTGTGGTCTGCTTGTTTTTACATCACACTCTTTTTTGCCATATTTAGCCCTTCCATGCTCATATAGGGTTATGTCTTCTGATATCTAAAAGTTGTACCAATAAATTATTTTGCAATTCCTTGTGTATTTTATGCTTAGTTAGAAAACAAATTCTTCTTAAGTGTGTGTAAACATGAACTTCTCTATACATATAATTCAAGATGTATGTTGCAAGCAATCAAAATGAAAAGCAGTCAAAAATACAGAGTGATTTAGGGGTCACCCACTGGTTCTCATAGATCACCGACTACCCAGAGCAAAGGAAATTTATTTGGTCAGATTCTTCATTAAATAAACACAGGTGATGTTGCAGCACTTCAGTATCACATGAGAAATGATAAAATGGAGAAGGTTTGAATGGATTGTAACACAGATAATCAATTTTCCACAGAAAAATATAAAATTATGCAAAAAAGGACAGTATGCCTAACAAAGGAACTTCTCATGGGCTCCTGCAAGTAACGGTCTTATCAACAGTTTCATGAAATGTCTTGGCTTTACAAATGTTCTTCAGTGGAAATGTAGATCATAGGAAAAGAATTATTTGAGACTGAGAATTAGGGGGAAAAATGTAATACTACAAAGTGCTCACAGAAGATGGACATAAAAACATCTACAGGCCAGATGCCCCCCACTGGTGATGTCTGACTGGCATGGAGTACACACAGATCCATCTCGTATATGTTCCCAAAAACCCACATAACGTATCCTTAAAAGTCACTGGCTTAGTGTACTGCTGTAGGATAAAAATGAGTGTCTACAGAACAAATCTCAAATCAAACCTGAATTCCACAGCACTTACAGCAGTTAAAACTTTTTCTCTTCTTAAAATGCAGGTGGAATTTTTTTTTATCTTTGGGCTGTGCTTTCTGTCACCAGTCATAGGAAATGATCTTAGTAAAACTGGCATTCAGCTGCTTCTCCTACAAGAATGACTTCAGAGAGCATAATGTCTCTTCCTTTCCCTTGACAAATGACTCAGAACGAACTCTCACCCTGCTCCATGACCCTGTGATGATCGATCTGCATCCAGCTTGCAGTTACCAGTGCACACCTTATCAGTAAGTGGATATTTCATTCACCTGTCAAAGTTGCAACTTCTCCAGTTTGAAGCATTAAATCATCTGTTGTCACGAAGCTCAAACTAGGTCAGGTTTTGTCAAACTGCTTTTGGGTTATTAAACCACTTGTCAAGTAATTATGGGCTTGAAACACAGTCAAAGATACTTTCAGGTGCAGCTGAACCAGAACTGGAATTGCAATGGTACCATGAATTTCCTGACTGCCCTCTATAAACACAGGCAATGCTAAAACTATTTAAGCTAAAAGATAACATCAGATAGATATAAAATGCCTGAGAATAAATTTAAGATGAAAATTAGAAGACTCACCTCAGCTGGTGAAGCTTTGAAGCAATACTTGTATAGGCATAGCATAGGCCTGTACAAAGAAACCATCTTCAATCTCAAAGCAAGAGACCAGACTCGGTCCTTTCCAGTCCTGGGTTTGTGACCTTCTTAAGGCATCGACTTAGCCAAATAGAAATAGAATCAGGAGCCTAAACTTTCTTTCCTTCCTCACCTCTTCCATGGGCTATCAACTCAAAATCTAATGTCTTTAATTGTGTCTCACTTGGTTTAGTCACCTCCAGCCTGTAACAAAACAGAGCACACAGACAAACCATGCCTCAGGACCTCTAAGGCAAGGAGAAAAAACTCATCTCTAGAGTTTTCCTCCTACTCATGAGAAAGGCAGAAACATCTAAGGAGTTATGCAACCAAAGACAGCTGGATTTCATCGAAGGAAGGAGAGCTACTGCTTTGAGAACTGGTGTGACTGTGCTCAAAATACTGCTGTGGACACAGCCAGACAGCCAAAATATCACCACATATTCCCTGTACAAGCAAAACTGCACGTCAAGGTGTGAGATCATAGGAAAGGACAGGCTGGAAGTGATCTTGTCCAAAACTCCTCCACAAAGCAGAGTCAGCGTGAGGCCAGAAAAAGCTACGCAGGTTTTTATTAGTTCCTTACGCAACATGGAAGCTTAACATCAAAGTTCAGAGTGTTGGTTCAAACCTGAATAATTTTGAGAACAGTGTTTGGAAGCCGTTTTGTGGTAGGAAAACAGATCTGAGGAATTCAGTGCATTCTGTAGGGGACTAATGATGACTAGTAATGGGAGCTTAATTAGCCACAGCTGAAATAGCACCTCTGACCAGTGTAATTCCAGCATGTTCTAACAGCATGCTTGCTGTCACACTTGAGTTTAATGACCTCATTAGAGCACACAGAATTCTAGCACCAGCCACTGCTTTGCCCAACAATTGTCATGAAAATGTCCTATCCGACTGTATTAATAGTGAGATTATCTTTGCATCCTCAACATTTGTCTCTCCTCACAATGGCACACAACTTCTGTGACTCATAATTACACTAACACATCATGTAACAGCTACAATCACAACCTAAGGGTGCGACAGGGAAAAACTGCTCAGTTTACTTCGTTTAAACCAAATCATAATCAAACTGGTTTATTGATTTATTAATAGAACACAATTAACTAGCAATCAGTGGCATACACTTTCAGGTTCAGTATGGGCAATACACTGTTAAACAAAATGCTAATAAACACCTAACAAATAAAGAACCTTTCTTCACTAATCCCCCAAAGTCCTAATCACGCACACAAAGTTGTGCACCCACCATTATACACCCAATTTCCCTCTCACATATACCTCCCTAGAAGATGTGGGTACTGATTGTGTACTTTGCTGCTCCTTACAACCTACTAATGCACACAGCAGGGAGGAAGCACCACACCCCCAGCTGTGAGTCTCAACCTGTTGCACCTGCACGGTCACTGCTCGAGCTGGATGAAGGCTGCTGACATGTCCACACAGAGATTTTGATGCCAGGGGATGAACATAAAACAACTGGTGTCAAACCTACCTCTTCTGTTTTTGACCACTTGCTCCATTCCCACTGTTTTCCCTCCTGTTACAATTTTATTTGTCCCACACATTTCTTTCCAAACTGGCCCTTCCCTTATTTCAGAATTCATTTGGTAACTCCCTAGTGATCCCCTTTAACAGGATCAGCTGTGGCAGACGCAATCTCAGACATGTTTGGATGCTTGAACTCGCATTCTGTCTTAACAGCTGTTTCTGTTCAGACCATTTTACCAAGAATGGGTCATGGGAGCACCCTTGCAAACACAAACACAATATTAGGAATTCTTTAGGAATATTCCTTCAGCTTCTTCTAAGGTAAATTAGATAACAGCACGTGCTCAGGCAGGGTTTTGCAGCAATGACAGGAGATATATCATGTCCAATTCTAAATGTAATATAAACTCACTTCTGATTACTTGTGTTTAAGTACCACCTCATTCTCCTGCCTTGGTCTCTGTACTCAAATGTGAAGTGAAAATTACATGAAAAGGTGTTCTTTGCAAAAAAAGATGTTCTCCTCGTATATAAAAGCAGCTGTCAGTAACCCTACTTTTAAATGAAGTAAGTCCTCCTACTCGCAGCCAAGTGAAGCTTTACTGGAAGGCAATTCCCAGGTTATCACCATTTCCCACCAGCCTGCTCTGCCGTGACGCAGTGCTGCTCTTCTCTTGTTCCCACAGCTCCTTTCCAGGTCACCACAGATGCCAGAGGGCCGGGGTGCACCAGTACCCTGGGTGGCCCTGAAGCGTTTGCTGTCCCTTTTCGGATCTGTGCTGTGCTGGCTTAGCACAGAAGAATAAAAGGATCAGGTCATACTGGATGGCCCGTGTTGGAAACAACTCTAAAGATCGTGCTTGCAGCGCAGACTCCGGCTCACTGGGCTACGGAAAACATGCCCTCTACCTACCAGCATCTCACTTTAATTAGATACACGAAACCACCTCCTTTTTTTTTTATGCTTTCAGAGTAATTATCAAATTTGAAATCCCTCATTGTGCTTTCTGCCCTAGCTTTGCAGCTTTACAGTGACCTTAAAACTCTGTTCTCACTTTGGGCTATTTCAGTCTGTTACTGTTTCTGAAACACTATCAAACCTTCCCTGCCAGCAGAACAGTCTGCTACTGCACAGCCATTTAAAAAAACAGGCATCAAGTGGAAAGATAGGAGGACTCCAAGAACATTTTTTCCCCTGAAGTTCAAACAACTCCAAACATTGCAGCATTGCACTCTGGAAAGTGTATCAGACAATAAAATAGAGATAAGCAAAATAGCCAATAAAAAGTAAATAGTAACAATAAAGATTTTAAAGTATGTGAGAATAGCAAGATTTGCTTAGAAATAAATAGTCCTTTTAGAAAAAAAAAAAACAGCATGGAGCAGTCTGGAGCTTGTAAAAAATTATGATTTTTTTTTTGAAGTTTCATTACATATCAGCAGTATGCCCTAAATGGCTGCACTTTCCCACAGGACAATTAAAATTACCATCAACTCTTCCTGTTACTAGTCCAGCACGCAACCCAGGTACTTAGCAGGGAGGTGACATAAGCATTTCTTTCTGCAGAAACTTACTGGGCTATATGTCATTTTTATGCTACGGTAATACTCAGACCTCACCCCCAGACTATACTGTAAGATTGAGAATAAATCAAAACCAGGCCTTTTCCCCAACAGCCCGGAATCCGGTAAGGTGTAACAAAAGTACACTTCAACTAGCAAACAAAAAAAGGGACAAACCCAAAAAGCTCACAGTGCCCTAACTCTCTAGCAAATCCTTGTTAAGAAAGGGATGTGAAAGGGAAGAGTGGGATTGCAGTGACAGTTCCTTTGCAGCAAGGGAGAAGTAAGAAAATGATGATGCTTTCAAATTATAATGTGTGGGAACAGAGGCTACTAGGATGCAAGACAAGTAATCATAATCGTCTGAAGAGGAAACGACAAAAAGAATAAGGCAGAGTCCATGCAGTTGTTGGAGTTGAAACGGAAATAAGTAGTTCCTCCTTGATCTGACAGATTTGGTGTTATGGTCACAAAAATGAAGAAGGTAAAACAGGTTGCCCTTAGTCAACAGTAACAGACACACAAAATGGGCCTAAGAAATTGTATTCTAGATTATGTGAAGAAAACGTGCAAGAACAAGATATGGTGGAGGTAAGGATCTAGAAGAACAATCTCAAAGTACTGGGTGCTTTACAAATGTTGCACTGCTCAGCAAAGTCCCTTTGCTTTCCATCAGCCTCAAGAAGCACAAACACTGGGTAAAGGTAAACCAAAGGCTGTACAACTTCCAGGTCATTTTGCCCTCCCCCTCCTCAACCTCCTTTGGAATCTTGGCCAAGGTCCATTACTAAGGATTATCAGCATGCAGTTGTTTTAAAAATTCAAAATTGCAGTCAATGAGCTTAAATCCATTCAGACATTCACTGGTGTAGTCTTTAGTCCTACATTCCACATCACTAAATAACAATCCTGTACCAAAGTAGGTAAAGAGGGAGTGTCCTCAAAACACACCTCTCATCAGTTTTTGCAACTGATTTGATTTAACCTCTCAGATCCATTCAGATTGCAGGATGCTGAGACTCAGTCTAGCACACCTAATTTTAGTCTGATAAGGCACCTGTACTTTGGATTTGAGATTGCTTTTGCAGTTGATGGTCTGAAAGCCACAGGGAAAAAAAAAGATGGTAACAAATTCTTAAAAAAATAAAAAATGTTGTTTTCTAACTGAGAAGTATCCCTTTCTTAATGCTGAAATTCTGTTTACCAATAAAAGAAGTATTTATCAGCAAGGACTCTTCAGACTTCCATCTAGGTTCATTTCAGCAGATATAGTCATGATGCTTTTTTCTACAGAAGACTCCACCTTTGCAGACTATTTTGGAAGTGAAACTGCAGCCAAAGTAAATCAAATATTGTTGAAGCACAGTTTACTAATCTAAACCCCAAATAATTTTTGAACTCTGAATGCTGAGTCCCTAAATATTCTATTCAGCTGCCAGAGGTGCAGAACTGTTTCATGGACTTCCAGCACTGTCAGTAGTCTAGTTCCCTGTTCTAGTCTTAAACCCAAAGCCACACAGAAATACCAGAGTGAGAACCGCTCACTTTGCAGAAATGTGAGAGTTCCAAAGTTCCCAACAGCAACATAAACATCCAGATGCTACTTACTTATGGGGAAGAAAAATTTATAAAAAAGTGAGACCTGGGAAAAAAACTCAAAAGGAGTTGAGTTTGATTTTTTTTTTCAGCCTGCCTAGCCCTTTACTAACACCAACAGACAAAAAATAAACACACAAACTCTGCAAAGAAGGAATTTCCACTGACCATTTTCCACTGCAGCCCAGACTCCTCCTTACAGTAAGTGCCTTGTGCATGTCTGCTGAGTTACCCGAATTCCATCCAGACAATACCAGACTATCTTCCTTGAAAGGACAATAAATACAAGTCACTTGAGTTACAGAACTTTTAAAAGTATTTACTATGCACTTGCTTCATAAATGCTTCATCCTTCTTCACCCTTTTGTTTAAAAAATTTCTATTTACCAGTGTTCTCTCTTCCCCCAACCTCATACTATTATTTAGAAGAATAAAAACAATGGTTGGGATGATAAGCTTATCAGCTGGGGATGACAAGTCTCTGAGTCACGGTAGACATTTGAAAAGCAATGGAGGGAACAGGGGGAAGAACTGTGTCTGGCAGGACTATTTCAGCACCTCAGTGCTGAGGACCAGCAACACATTCAGGGGCTGAAATGGAGCAGTTTATCATGGACAAGATGCTTCTCGAACTCCCTGCAATAAAGTTTGGCTTTGTTTTACCTGAATAATTTTAGGTATCAATACCACTGGTAAAGAATGTCCCAGTGAGTGTCAATAATTAAACTGATTAATCATAAAGAGAACCTTGCAAGCTTTTGGAGCAAAATATCAAAAACTAACCTGATAATCTGATGTACTTGATTACAGTAGATTGCATAAATCAGATTTAGATAGAGGGGCAGAGCACCTTGAATTAAGAACAGTATTAATTGTCGCAAAAGTCCCAAATGACGACACAGAGTCCAGCGTCCGAGAGAGTAAAGTGAAGCGGAGTTTTTTATTATTTTACAAAGCGGCTTATATCCTTTAACTCGTTTGAAGTTTACAGAAATGTCAAGAGGCTATTGGACCTTTGGTCAGCCACCTACCAAGTTCATTGGTTACTTCTGCCAACACCTATTCTAAAATATTTTTCTAAGCAAAAATGATAACAAACTGCAGCTGCACAAAACTTAATTAATTTACAAAAACTCCCAGAACTGTTTATAATAGTTTTGCTTGGGAAAAGAGAGAAAGAGAGAAATCTCACAGAAGTGCTGGGAAAGTTAGAAGGCTTCACTGCTGACAGCTTTTCCAGCAGTCACAATTAATAACCTTTGTTTACCTCCACATACACTGCAATTGTTCAAAAAGTCCAGAAGCCCTTGCTTCAATCTGTTTTACCTATATGCCAGAAAAAATATGGTAACCTAAAAAGAAAAACTGAAATTTTTTTTGTTCTTTCTGCACCTCAGTATGATCCAGGATTTAAACCCAATCACAAGCAATAAATTCAGTTATGCAGTCCCTAAACCACCCCCCTCTCTCTCAGACTTCCAAGTCAACTACTTAGAGCTACCCACCTGTACCCACCCACTTTGGCAAACAGAAAAAATGAGGTTGATTAAAGTCTATTTTCAGTCCCCAGGTCAGGGTCACAGATGCTTCTGACATTTCTCAGGGCCAGCATCATCCCGAAAGTACAAACCTACGTTTGTTCCTGAGCGCGGCTCACAGCTTTCCTTTAGCACAAACACCTAACAAGGAACACCTGGTTTGAGCACGGTGACCCAGTATAATGGTTCACTACCAGCACCTGTCTCCAAGCGGATGACTCAGTGTCTCCTCTGCTGGAAGACACAAGTTTCCCAAGTGTTTTGAGTTACTAATCAAAACACTGGATTTAGCTAACTAAAATCCCCTTTCTGCCCAATTTTATATACTTAGAGCTTTTCAGAGTGATCAGGCATCATACTGTCAGACATGTGAAAACACATTTTACATCGCAAAGAGTTTATGTTCCTTGGGAGCACAGAATTAAGCATCTGTATAAATTGCATGACTATAGTCTCAGTAATGAGTTTGTTTTCTATTAGCTCTGCTCAACTGCTCACCAGGTTGCTCATTTCCCAGTCAGCTATTACCTGTCTGAAGTGCTTTTCCATGGTAGAAAAAGAGCAAAAGCTTCTCCTGCTACTTAGCTCCTCAAGTATGAAAACACATGTTAAATTAATCAACTCAGGTGGAAAAATTAATAAGGCTGCTAGAAGATAGAGAAGAAACACCATTAATTTCCCAACCAGTCTATGATTCATAGACTTCAGAAAAGGACTGCACTTAGCCTAAATGCTTTGCTTTTATAACAAAACATACAGGCTTCACCCCACCTCAAGTGTTGGTAAGACGAAAGACACCCAGGCAGAGAGAGGAAACAATGCTTTCTTACAGAAGGGAGCCCCTTTAACTGGAGCAGCAGCTGAGAAAGAAAAAGTGGGCAGCATGTAACAAATATTCTAAAGAAGGATTCTGGACTTGTTTTTTTTTTAATTAGACTTTTGGAGAGCTCAGAACGCAACATGGTAAAACTGGCAACAACGTGGATGCAGAATAATTAACTGTTTTATTTATTTCCCATATCAGCCAAAGCAAAGAGCAAGTTACCTTTGAACTCTTGCCACATATGTGCATCTGTTTTGCTTCACCTAACAAGGCTTTCTGAGAAGCACATTGTAAATGCTGAGTGCAGCAAGCTGTGAAAAAGGGTAAGCATCATACTCCAGTGACCCCAGCGTTTTATAGGGCCTGGGACTCTACACTGCAGCTCTGTCAAGAAACAGCAATCACAGAAGCTGTGCTTAAGAGCTCTGTGCTAAAGAAGCAAGGAAAGATGCAACGACTGTAACAACAGCAGAGATAATCTGAGTCCTGAATTGAACTACCTGTTGGTTACCTGAGGAAATCTTTGCATCACAGCATGGAGCTCAGAGCTGGATTCTCAGCAGGGCACATTGCTACCTGATACACTCCAGGCTGCCATACTTAAGATGATCCTGTATGTGCCACACCAGCTTTTAACTTAGCTTACCTTCCACACAGAAACCCAGCTGAATGGAAAACGCAAGGTTCACTCTTCAATACACCTAATGAATGCATGCAAGCCCCTTACTAAATATATGGTCTTTAAACCACATTTAGCAAACAAATTCTTGTTTATCACATAGCTCCTAATCCAACAAAATCTAAACCTGAATCTAAAAACTGACCAGTGTTAAGATTATGCACGACTTCATTCTAGGAAATGAATGCTGCAACTGAATAGTTCAGGTGAAGACTTAATTGAGGAAAGCATATCAGGACAGGCTGCAGAAAATGCAGTAATGTCAGTTTTTACTAAAACTGTTTATTACGAATGTTTAGTAGAACATTAGATGATTAGTATGACAGTCTAGATTAAAGTGACCCTTTAGGGCAAAACTAAAAACATTATTCACTCTTAGCGACAGTGCATTCAATCAAATCACCATATTGGTATTTTGTGCTTCATCACTCAAGCATTGAATTAAAATACTTTTAGAGTGTCTGACACTTTCAGGCGTTACCTACAAATCTCAACCATGGGAATAGTTCAACTTCTCTGCGGTTTTCTTTACAGGGCCTGCACCACCTACGTCCAACAGCAATTCAGCTGTTCCCAATTAAGCAAACGCAGAAACTGACCGAATGCTCAGCACGCTCAGAGCTGGCATTTCGGAGGAGCTGGCACTGGCCAGGTGTGTCTGCTTAACGCGGAGCAGGAGACGAGGCTGCGGCAGCCCCAGCTGCGCTCCGATGACCCCACCGCCACTAACACGGGGGGCTGCATGGAAGCTACCTAAGGTAAAACACCCATTTCTCACGTTTCGGGGCCTACGGAAAAGCACCCCTGAGGCAGCCCCAGGCGAAGGGGAGGAGACAGGGCGCTGCTCGCGGGGCGAGGCGGCTGCCCAGCCCGGTGTGGTGCCGCCGGCCCGGCCGTGCCACAGCCCTTTGTTGTCGGCCGCGGCGGCGCGCTCGCCGCTCGCCGTGAGGGTGGGCGTGGGCGGGGGGCGGTCGCG
>VXBT01009623.1:1363508-1425105 GCA_013400235.1 Oriolus oriolus
ACCGCTTTCGGGACTTGCTGCTGGGCGACCAGGGCTGGCAGAGCGACGACAGGTGAGCGCGGGGCGCGGTGGCCACGGCGGGGTCGCGGGGCCGGGCAGCGCTTCGGGTGGGCTCCTCCGCCCGCGGGAGCGCAGCCCCGGGGGAAACTTTGCCGGGCAAGGGGTGCGAGGGCCGCCGAGGGCTGCGGTGCCGCGCCCCGCCCGCAGCCGGGGCGAGCCGGGCCGGCGCCCCTGAGCCGAGCGCGGGGCATCCCGCAGCCTCCGGAGCGCTCCCGCCAGCGGCGGAGCCTTTCCCTGCCCCACGGCACGGCTGGAGCGGGGACAGGACAGGGAAGAGATCGTCTCCCTGTGATAACGTTCACCGAGGGAACGTCCCAAACAAAACAAGCTTTTCCCGCTTGTCCAAAGGCTAATTGCGGGATGCTTTCGCTGTCCTGTATCCCGGCTTCTTCACATGCAGTTTCTTTTAATGCTGGCATCCTAGGCGTGGATGCAACTACCATTATTTTATTCCTTTATGAATTCTTTCAAATCTGTCAGCATCTTACACCCGATAGAAAAAGATTTGTTTGTTTCAAATCAAATGTTTCTCTTAAAAATAATAAACAAAGAACCCTTTATATTAAGAGAAACAAGCAAACTAGGAATGTGTGTTCAGTTTCAAAATGTTGAATGAACAGCGTTCGTGAACAGCACCAGCATCATTCCACTCTGCTGGACCATACAACCTTGTGTCTCAATAGACTCTTACATGATCCCATCTTGCAAAATTATGTGTCATATCCACTTTGTACGAAGACTTCCTTGTAGTCAAATGACAGAAAAGCAAACTCGGCAACATACTGGATAGATTTTAATTCAGTATATTTGCATCGTCAGAGTATATCTTTAACTTGGCAGTCAGAAACTTTGATTTTAATGCTGTTCTACATTTCTTAGATTTTCGCCACTTTCCTAAAGAATGATGGTTTCTTATTGATTGATAATCACAAGATCATGCAAATACATAACTAATTATTGCCTTTGTTCAGGAGCATATGCTGTACGTTGAAGCAGTTAAACAAATGGTGTTTATTCAGACAGGTATGAAATGGTTAACGACATCTTAATATAGTCGCAAGAAATGAATGCTTTTGGTTGGAAATGACAGCATTGTAACTACATAATGGAGAGTTAAATAGTATGTTTATCAAAGCATGGTTTTACTGTTTTAAAAAAATTAAAAGTATATTGAAATAATGTAGTCATTACTTCTGATTACAGTATTCTTTGAGATTTTCGAAAATTTAGCATCTTACACCTGCATCTTATTTCCTACTGGAATAGAAAAAAACTCCACAACCTTTCTTATTTTAATTACTTTATTTATTTATTTTGGGTTTTGATGGCTAAAATGTACAAAATATTCTTTGTATAGCTTTTTGGATCACTCTGGGGCTTAACACTTTTTCCAACTCTAGTTTAAACTTCTGTCAAGCACTTGCCTGATGCCAGTTGTTTGACTTGCACTTTATGAAGTTACCTTCTATGGAAGAAGCATGATCTGGTCTCAAATAGCAAATAGTGTAACTGCACAACCCAGAGCATCCTTTTAGCTAATGTCTATTTCAGGTCTGTGTGCATTTAACAAAATGAAAATAAATAATCCTTAACACAATCTTGATAGCAGAATTGTAGCATAAAAGTCTTCCAGAGTGTGGTTGCCGTTTGAAAACTGCACCAAAGAGCTGGTAGAAAATTAAGAGTCAATTTTAATTATTTCATTAATATTCCAACAACCATTACAAGAAAGCCCTCTGGCACAGTCTGAAATTTAAAAATGTAAATGGCTTTCTAAATCTTTATGCATTGTCCTGTGGTGAGGCTGGGCACAGCTGCACAGTGGCAGGAAGGTGTGCAGGGGTTTCCCCACAATGCAAGCAAGATTGTGTTTTACATGAGGCTGTGGTAGCAGCACTGTCTCCTCCAGCTCTGCAAGTTACCATAGCAGTATTTTTGGATACTAGCTTTCTAGTAACTGAACAAGAGCCATTCTTATAAAGATCTTGGGTATTATCTTTTGTTTTTCTGTCCAGATTCTTACTCTCCTGAACTGGAGGCTATCACGCGTAATACTGAAATGTTCATTCCTTCCTATGTTGCTGGAATATTTCTGCTATCCATTATAGAAAGAGCATGCATGTTCTGCATAGAAATAGTGTCAAATGGAATATTTAGAATATTAGTCTTACTTCCAGGAAATACTGAATGAGAAAGACTGCAGACCTATGAGACCCTGAGATCAGCTTCTTATTAGTTTGCAATGATTGGTATTACACAAGTATATATTATTATTGTCTGCTTTATTGTCTTTTCTTTGAACTCTTATGTAAGTGGTTCTTAGCTGGTTGTGAAGCACATCCTTTGTATTCCATTCTAAGCAGTGTGCAATGTAGATATTGCCAGAGGTGTTGTTTGTAACCTCTTCAGTTGAGTGGATGTTAACTATGAATGGAATATCTGAATACTGAAACACAGTTGAAGTAGCCTTATAGCACATGGTCAGGATAGTTCATTTTAGTTACTGGCCTTTGGCCGAGATGCTGCAAATAATTTTCTGCCTGTTTCCAGTTCACTGCAACTTCTTGATTCCACTTGCTCTCAACTCTGGCAGTGTGATGTATGCTAAGGGTTTTCCATCTGTGTGATCCTCTGTGTGAACTTCAAGTCTGTTAACAGCCAAACTCTGTGTCTTGTCTTAGTTCCATTCTCTTTTTGATCTTCCCAGTCTGTTCATCCTTGAGGGATCTCTTTTCTCCTTCCATTATGCCCTTTCTGGAAAAATGCTGGCTTTCTTGCCAATAGGGTCCATCTCCTTGTTTTCTGAAGCTTGTTGGTTCTTTAGAGTGGAGAGGAGATGGAATTATTCCTCTCATCTGCCACAACTCACCCAGGATTCTGGGTCGACAAATCACAGTTTTAATAGCATAGTTCACCACTATATGTCATATGGTAGTATTAATTAATAAATAGAGTTGAACTTGTGTGACCTCTCCTCTTCTTGTTGAAAGATACATTTCTGACACAGTCATAGGTCAGTTTTGAAACCTTAGTTATTATGTTTCTTTAGGATGAGAGTTTGATCACCTATTTCTCTTAAATGTTCCTGTTAATTTATAAAATGCACATGTGGTAAAATGCTTAGTTGATTGTAACAGGACTCTCATTCAGGAATTTTGTTCTTAGATCTCTACCTGTTTGGAGACAGATTTCTAATTTTTTTTTTTTTTTTTTTTTTTTTTGCTTGGGGACTTCTCCTATAGTGGAGCTTCACTCAGACTTTTTTTTTTTGCCATCTAGTTTATGATCCATTCCTTACCTGTATTTCTTCAATACAGTAACATCCACCTCACTGCTTTTGCATATCTGTCCCCTCCCCCCAAAAATTCTGCTTTCATAGCTCAGATTCATAGCCTGCCTTGCAGTTGGCTTCAGTAACAGATGGGTTCTGGGCTGTCATCTTCCACAAACCGCCAAATTGGATTGTATATTATTTTTCATCAAAGAAGTTGCTGTGTGCAGAAGAACATAGTGAATCTTTGACAAATGATTTTGTTCAGTAAGAAAGCTACTTTGAATAATTTATTGGCATTCTTGAATTTGCTGAGTGGTTTTTTTTTTCAGAAAAGGATGTTAAAACCAGTTTTGGTTTTTGAAAAGCTAGATTTTCAAAGGACCCGGTTCCCTTTGAAAGCAGTAGAGATGAAGCCTGATGCTTACACTACACTCATTTTGTATGGAAAACACTTCTACAAGGCAGCATGTAAAAGATCAGCCCAGCTAGAGCACGTCTGCGTGTCAAGTGGGTGAATTCTGTGGCAAGTAGGGCAGTGGATCAGGTTTCCTCTGGCCATGTAAATACCCCAGGCACTGGGCTGAGGGTAGGGAGATGATTGGATCGTTGACTTTCTCACTACTTTTGTAAATATCGCCAATATCCCTTTGTGAATCTTACATTTTGCTTTCATTACTGAAAGTATCTGAAAATGAAACAGACGGTTTTGATTTGCTGGATATTCTGAGATATTTATTGACCATCATAAAGCAATTTACCTTTTAGTTCGGCTGCTGAGAAGTGAGCAGAAATAAAGGGGGAGCTCAGTGATTAGCACAAGTTGTTCACCTGGTAATTCAGCCAGGTTTCACTAAATTGTGGTTGGAACAGTAAACTATGTAATGAAATGTTTCATAACCCTACTGATTATCAATCCTTATTCTTACCAGCTTTGTTGAAGAGCAACACAAATAGAATTAGGAAACACCCTACCTGGTGAAGAGGTGACATGTTCAAAGTTGGTAAATAATTTGCTTCAGAGGAGGGGAGAAAAGAGGATGTTTATTTTAGGTTCCCATGTCAGTTTGGGAAAGCTACAATGAAGAGGTTTTTGTGTACATAAATAGGTACCACATGCTTCAAAACAGCCAAACCACAGCATGCTAGAGGTGTAAAGAAAGTATTCTAAGTTCAAAATTAAAAAGCATTTACATTCTGTCCATATCACTGCCTTTTTATTAAGGTCTTTAGTATCTTGCGGAGCACAGTTTACCTCACATTTCTTAAATCATTTATGTCCAAACATTTAATCCTTTCTTTAGAAGCTTATGAAGATATAAAAACTGCATTTGTTTTAGTGAATTCTAGCAAGCCAGGAATGTTTCCCACCATTGAAGCGTGACTGCTTGTTCTGGTGAACTGTTCAAATTCTCCTCTGCCTGCTCTGACAAAAATGTCTTGAACTGTGCAGTGCCTAGGAATGGTTTGGCAGTTGGAGTGTCCAAGGAAACAATACGAACAGATAACTTGTAGGTAGTCCAACCCCCACCTTCAAAGCATCAGATTTTGTAACTTTTCTGTATGTTGCTGCAAGATATTTTTACAATTTCAGTCATAGAACAAAAATTTACATTTTCCAATTCTGTAAAATTTTTTTCTATTCTGTATATATATATATGTAACAAGAACATTAAGTGGTGCTGGAAATTCATTTCAAGTCCTGCTTCTGTATGGAGATTAAAATTTGAGTCATTTTGCTACAGTATATACTTTAATTTTAAAACTATAGAGCTAAATTTTACCTTTGTGAAAGAACTGTTCTTACACTGAGTACTTATAGGATTAAATTAAAATCATCCTTCCATTCTGGTGTGCTTTCTGCATAAATGCACATTACCACCTATCTGGAGAGGAAGGAGATTCACATAATACAGAACATCTCCACACATCACTTGGACAATTGCATCCTGCTGGCTGTCATGTCGACTGGTGACTTTCAAGGAACAGCTCCCCACTGTAAATCTCAGAAGGCACTTTAACAGTCATTTGTCACGGTGTGAATTAGTGAGTAAAGCCCTCCCTTTGCCTTTCCTTTTGGAAATCACCTGAGATTGTTAAGCTAAAAGGGGATGAAAAGCCCACACGTTTCTGATTCAAGTGATTTAAAATAACTGAGTCTAGATTCAACTTGGATAAAAATTCTATTATAATTTCCTCAAAAGAAAATTCTATTACAGTTTCTTCAAAATAATCCTCCTCTTTCCTTCAAGAAACACTATAGTCAATTTGGCCTCCTCATTTTAGAAAACATGTTAACTTAAAGGAATTCTTTCATTTAACAGAGGCTACAAATAAAAGGAATTGAGCAGATATTGTCAAATTTATCTTGATTTTCCCTTGTAACTACATTTTCAAAACTTATAAAGAGATTTAGAAGCCTAAACTCTGTTGTAAAAGCTTGGTTTTGTTTGAAATTGCTCAAGATCTTAACAGTCGAATTCTCTTAAGAGTAAGTGTTTCTGTATCTGCAGTGACACTCTGCATAGTTGTAGTTGGAAAGTTTGAGTTGCCCTAAACCCTGAAAAAACTTGCTGCATGTACAGGCCAAGCCCTTTCTCACTGCTTAAAAAAAGAGATTAAAGAAAAATATTGACTTTTGTAAAATTGCTGCATTTGCCACACCAAGAGGCCCGAGTTTACGCTCTTGTGGCAGGTTTAGGAGTACAGTCCCAGACAAATAAACTGTTAATATATCTCTATAGTCACCATCCTTCTAAATTTATCTTAAGATGGGTTTCCTGTTAGAGATAAAACACCTGTGTGTAAGGGAGAGGAAGTAATGCTTTGTAGAAGGCAGTGCCATCAGCCTCATTCTAATTTGTGTTTTACCATATTTCTTGCAACAACAACAGAGGCCAAAATGTGTTGTTCATGTGTTTCTGTATTCCACTTAAACCAGCACACAGTGTGGAATTGGGGAAGGATATGGAAAGAAAAGAGTAACATTTCAGTGCTGTTATGACTGGATCTGTCCGAAGACGACTTTGGTAGCACATCCCAGCAGAAGTTTTATACTGCACGAACCATTTAAGTGTCTCATCTTGAAAACTCTCACAGACCAATTAGTTTTCCTCCTCTGGGACAACATGATGCACAGTTTGTAAATGTACTTGGTACTTCAATCATTACTTAATTATAGACTTATTGCTAAAGCTCTTATTTTTCCATCTACAACTTGACACATACTACTTTATATCTGGCAGACTCTATAATACTCCATGGGGAGCTAAAGCAGTTCTTACCCTCCTAAATTTATGAATATTATTCTATCACATCCAATGATTAAGACTGTTTATTTCATAATAGCAAGCTCTGTGCTGCACTATGCCTTTCTTTCAGAATGACTCTTCTATAACAAAAGAGTCAATCTATAACATTGATTCATATTGTGTCCCCTTTATCCTGTAACAAAGAAATAGATCATTTGGAGCATCAGAAATGTCTGCACTTACTTTTATAGCAAGAGTAAAGTTGTAAAGTAAATCTGCTAACCATTTCTGTGCTATACATTCAGTTTCTAGACTTCACAATTAAAGGTGATCTTTATCTTATCTGACTTCTGACACAGTATGCCCAGATGCTTATACTCATCCACTAAATACTTTAAATGTGAATTCGTCACCTTTTTTTATAAGTAAATGAGCAGGTCATTCCTGGAGGCCTCCACTCCATGGTCCCATAATCTGTGTCATTGAAGAGAATGCCATTCAAGAGCTGTAAATGTTCTGCAGCATAGAAGATTTGGTGCAGAATGCCTTAAAACAGCTGTTAAAGATTTCAGCCTCCCCCGTGCAATCATCTGCTAATTATGTTAGCAGTCAACTTCCTGGTGGGAAGTAGCAATAAAACAGAAACAGTCATTAGGAGACAAAACCCAGTGTTTATACTCACAGATAAAAACAGTGATATTATTATTTACTCAGAAATATCTCGAGGGACAAATCCTGCCTCCACTTACGGAGATATCTGTTGGGAAGTGCTGTACTTCTGTGGTGGAAAGCAGGTTGCCAAGCCTGTCATCTCTGTGCCTGCCTTGCCAAGTACCAAGCTATGGAAGGTGTGGAAGGAAGGCATTAGGTTAAGATTGGTGCAAGTTATCTACTGAGTTAGCAAAAAAGAGAAGACTGTGCCTAGCCCTGTGCCTGGGTGTGACAAGTCTCCTGCCAGGTTTAGCCATTAATAACTGCATCTCCAACAGCCAGCACGAGGGTCATGTGTGCGGCAGGGGCAATGACACGGTTTGAGCAACAGTCCTCACCATGGGTTAGCTCTGCCAGGAGAGTCTGGCCCTCTCTCCTGGGTTCTGTACCCTGAGTCAAACCCCTTTGGCGTTTTGTAAAGAAAAGAGTTTTGCCCTTTAGCTTTCTATGGTGTTAAAATTAATGGCGTTTACTGTATTTGTAGCTTAAAGTTGCAGAGCTCCTTCACAGTATAGTGATCGTTAAAATATTTAATAAGGAGTAAACATTATAAAATAGCCTCGCTCATTTATTGTTCCGAATAACCAAAAGTGTTCTAGAGATTTTATGTTTTTCTCAGTTTGTTTTCTCTTGCCCTTGTGGCTCAAGAAAACTGCAATACAGACAAAACCAGTGCTACCAAACATAATCTGAACCAAACACCAATGGGAAAAAACCCAACAAGCTGCCCTGCAAATGGAAAACCATGGTTATGTTTGCTGCTTCTGAATAACACCTGTTAATACACAACATTCCCTGACCCTGGAATGGGATTTAGTTTCTCATCTTCACACCAAACTCAAAGAAGTTGAGGGCACTTATCACTGTTGCCCTGTAGTTCTCACCATGGAGCAGAGACAGCTCTAACAGAGGACTAAAGGCTAAGCTCTATTTTTAGCTGAATGTACCCTTTTGAGAAGTGAGCAAGCTATGTTTTCACTGTGTACAGCAATCTAGAATTTGATCATTGTTCAAAGGGGTTTAGTCAGTTCAACAAATATCTTTTGAAAAGCCATTTTTGTAGATAATGTCCAGTCTTTAATTACTGTTTTGCTCTCTCAGTACTAATTCAAAGAACATAATACAAACACAAAAAGTAGAGCAAGCTACTCTGTAATGTGCAGATGTTGATTAGTCAACCTGGTTTTATAAACACTATCAAAATCCAAGTAGGTTTTTCACCCACCTAAAAGAATCATAAAAGTGAAGCTAATCTCACAACAGCAATCGCGGGTATCGTGTCTCATTGATACTGAGGACTTAATTTACAAACTGCATTCAAACAGTGACCCACACAATCATTTATTTTTGTACTGCACTGACCACAAGAAAATTACAATTTAGCTAAAATGATACAAACAACATTCAAAATGCATTGAATTAATTTTAAAGTCTTGATTGTTTTTTCTTTCAATTTTTTATATTTTTTGGCAGTTCACAGATCACAGTTTGAGTTAACAGAAAAACAACAAAGTGAGTTAAATTCACGCTGACATTATGAATCCATTAAGACAATTGTGGCAGTCACTGTTTGTGACCAGCTCAACTGGTGATTCAGAATGTTGGGATTTCAGTGTGGTGTTGGCAGAGCATTTCATGTAGGAAGAGCAAGGCTGGCTCCTGGGAATGTTTCAGATTATGGAGGAAGTACCTCTGAGCGTGTAGGAGAGAGGAAAATTTCAAGAGCCTCTAAAATGCAGTCTGCTGGGATATAGCATGGGCTGGTCTGAGACTGTTGTGGAAGACCTCAGGTTTTGCTCCTAATTTCAGATAAGAATGAGCTGTTAGAAGGTCACCATTATCAAGATTACGAGGTGAATGTCTTCTTCTAAGGCAGATGAGTGGGGACGTGGAGTGGTGTAGCAACCTGCTGCTACTTGACTTCAGGCTAAGCTGAACTGAGCATTCAGAAATTCCTTCCCTTTCTAAGACGGCAGAGCCACTTTACAGTGACAAAAATGACCAGACGGAGAGAGCTGGGAATACTGGGAATACTGGGAATACTGCTGTGCTTTCCTGTATCACCTTAGACATCGGAGAATTGGCTTTCAGACCTCCTGGCAGCCATACAGCCAGTTCGGTCCATGAACACAACCCTCTCCTCATTGTATCCATATATCCCACCTAAATCTGATCAGTGTTAAGATCTATATAAGACTTGAAAACAAGATGAGAGAACAACACTTGTCCTGACCCACCTCACCAATACAGTAAGCTGAAGAGACCTTAAACAACTTGACTGTCAAAAAACCCAGCAAGATCTGAAATCTCTGCATTCATTTTGGTTTCAGTTACATTTAAGGGGGGAGAAATAGTGTTTACATTGACTAGGCCAGTATTCTGGAGGCACTTGCTAAATGATTTTTCTAAACACACACGAGGCACATTTTCAAAGTTTGACATTTTTCTGAAAAATTAAGCACTGAGCAAACTATTCTGCCAGCGATAAAACTGATGAACAGCATTTTACTTCAGTGAGTACTAACTGTTATTTAATATGAATAAAGGTGACAGAATTAAACTTTTAAAATATTGTGAAACTTGATATTTTAAATTTTTCTTCAACTAATGAAGAGATAATTAAAAACCATGCCTTATGATTAATCAGGAAGTGTAATAGCTCACTCTGAGTAAGGAGACTGAGATTTATATGAAGTCAGTAATTATATGTACCCTGTTAGCTGTGGAGAGAACAGTATCAGACAGGTGACATTTTAGAGATAATAATGACTTTTAAAGCACTTGTTCAATTATGCGTTCAGAGTTCTTGAATCATTGCCACTCCTTAATGAGACATTTATAATTTATATGAAAATTTTGTAATTTTTTTCCGTGTAAAACAATAATCAGATCTGTGCATCAGGCTGCATTTGTAAGGAAGGAATCAACTCCAATCCACTGTTAGATATATTGCACTGTATACGTATGTTAAGCTGCAAGTATTACTTCAGAAACCCTACATATTTTATCCTCCATCTGGATGTCAACATTGGAGCCAAAGCAGCTTTAAATACTAGAGAATGAAGACAGATATGTATCAAGGTGCAATTCTTTTGGAAGGAGTCATCAGCAGGAAATGTCATCAGCACTCTTCTCCTGTTGATTTGGGAGAGGAAATGGAGTCCCCACAACCTTTCCTCTGTGGGAAGCGTCAGGAGAGATGCCTCCTGTCAAGTACTGGGCTTTTGGTTTATGTCTTTTCCTGAGGCTTTGCCTGAATGCTCCTTCTCTTTGTATTTATCTGTTAAATCCTCGCCTTTTGTGTAGCTGGTAAACGTGTGCTTGTGGGAGACTGGAAATGTACACAGCTCCCATAATTTCAGGAAAATTGCTGTAATCTGATATTCCGCCCTGTTACTTCTCAGAGTTGTTGGCATTCTAATGGCATATTTTGGGGTGTTGTCTAAGTGTTTCCAGATTGCATATGTGGACTGTCTCAATATGTAACTTTAAAAAGACACTCCTTTTTATAAAGTTACCCTGCTCCTGGGCATGTGTAAAAAGCATATGCAGTATAATTTTTTTTTCTTTTTCACTTTTTAACACTTCAGTTATAAATGGAATCTCAGAAAAGTTCTTTCTAGGCTTGTTAAGGTATCTGTGGGAAGTTCCTGACAAATTTCATTTGACTTTTTATGACTTTTTTCCTTCCAGATCAGGCATGGTTCCCATAATTTCTTGCCTTGTAATAAACAAATATTGTTAATCTAAAGAAACCTGTGGACAGGTGGGGAACTGAGCAGAGTACAGAAAAAAAGACTGAAGCTTTAAACTAACTTTTTGTATTGCCTTTGTCATAGTCTTGCATCTTACCTAATCCTTTCCTACTAGAAGAAAAAAGTGTAGCTTGGAGAAGAAACAAATGCTCAAATTGAGTTTAAGTGGTCTGATGTAAGTTATTCCATGCTCATGTGTGTTTTGTGACCATGCTCAGTCCATAATTTTGGAATACGATCCAAAAAATAATGGTGTAATATTTTTAGTGACTAAAACCTCTAAAAATAGTAAATATAGTATTATTACCTTTAAGAGTGCTATTATTAACTAGTGATATTTCTGCTTTGGGAATACTGCTGGCTATGACTAGAATCAAGAAAGAGCTATAAAAATTTAGCTTCATTGTATATTGTTTTGGGTGTTTTTTCTTATAGATAAATAAAAACCCCAAATGGCAGCTCTGTTCCTTATTTGCTGTGCTCTCCTCTTCTCCGAATCACACCTTCGCCTCCAACAGATTTATAGTTGAAACTACACTGTGGAAGACAAACACCAGTGTTTTATGTGTGAGATTGCCGTGCCACCTAAAGTGCATTTGTACAAATTCTCCATCACTAGGGTACATTATTGTTTTGGCCAGACTTGTATTCCCTAGGTGTCATTTAAATACTGTAAACCCACTAAATCTACATGAAGAAACTTAGCCAGAAAGTGTCCTGACAGTTATGGAGGATTAGGACACATATAAACTTCCTTTTAAGTAATTTGCAGAGAGTTTTTCACCTTTTCGTATATTGAACACCACCTTCTTCTAGAGAGGAGTCCTGTTCATTTCAACAGGAATATTTATGGGTCTCAGTCTTAGCAGAAGAGGTTTTTTCCATTGAAGTACCAGGCAATACAGTGTCATGACTTCTGAGCAGCTTAATTTATTGCACCTTGATCCAGTGTAACTTCTTAAGGCAGCAGATATAACTGCAGAGATTTTCCAGTATATGGGAAACTCAGAGCTAGCTCCAATCACCCTCATCACTAGAATATAGACATAATAGGTAAAATAGAAACACAGTCGAAACAGAAGTCTTGTAAATTCATATGCTGATGTTTTCACTATCAAATGTGAAATAGTAGTTTATTACTCTAAGTCTCAGTTTGATAAATGAGTCGTGATAAATGCATGATTACATTTTCAGCCCCTACAGTGTTGGGGTGTGTGTATAACTAGTAATTATTGGGTCCCATTCTGTGCTACCTTATATTGAGGTTCAGGGGGCATTCTGCCAGTGTACCCCTGATATTTTATGTATTTTAAATGGCAGTGCATACTGTCAGTTCCTAAATAGAATATTTCAGGTGACAACTTAGCCATCAGTGTTTGACAATCTAAAAATATTCTAGGAGATTGAGGGGTTCACAGATAAGACATGTATCAGTCAAAATATTGAAAAGAATATGCTAATTTGTTGTTATTCTGTATTTTAAGGATGGAGATGCTTTGGGCGCTTCTGTAAATACAACTTCTTTACAAGTCCAATGCTAAACAACAAGCAGATTCAGAAACGATAATTGCATAGTGTAGCACTTGGTTTTCTTGTAACCCTTAGCACCCGGTCCCATTTCAAGTATTATTTCAAGAGAATGTAAACTGGCTAATTTGGAGGATCTGGGAAACTAATTATATTAAGAACCAAAGCCTGTCCAGTATTTCTTTTAATTTCATTTATTTTAATTTGGAAAGTACCCCAGGCTGAAGTTTACAGTGCCAAATAATAAACCAAAACAATATTTTTTTGTGTGTAAAGCTTTACTTTAAAATGCAATTTATCATCAGAGATAAGGTAGCATTAAAGTAGGTGGCATTTAGGTAGCCAAGAGGAAGTTTGGCTCTCATTAACCTTACAAGGAAGTCTCTCATAAATTACCACATAGCTCTCTAACCATAGACAGAAGATCTAAATCTTACTCTGAAGTCTGGCTGAGATTTTGATAAGATGTTACAAAGATAAGCATAAAAAATCAAATTACATGTCAAGTTGATCTTCTGAATAAAAAAAATGTAGTCATATGTGTTTAAAGTTAATTCAGTGGCTTCATTGAAAATTTGGTGATTTTTAAAGGCATGACAGAGAGAAGCCAGAGTGGTACAGAAAATTTCCCATCGGTATTTGATCATCTCACCCATTATATGGCAGCATAAGTGGGATTGCTGGATAAATGTTGAAATACTGGCATAAATAGACTCCATAAATACAGTAGGAATGCTATTTAACAGTATATTTGAATATATCTGAGATATACTTTTCCATTTCCAGAGGAGAAATAGTTCAATACAGTCAACTGGAACAAAATTATTCTATTGATAAATTATACTAATTTCCTTTTCAACTGTGCAGAATTGGGAAAAAAAATCTGTGAAAAACAAAACCAAAACTGCAGGTAGACTAATTTATTTAATCTCTGAGTCTAGACTGAATGGGCTACAGCTTTCTCATCAAATTCCCCCAAGTCAGCCATTATTGCATGGCTTCATTAGTGATAAGAATCTGGAGCATTTTGAAGACAAGGCATTTTTACACTCCATCATTTTAACTGAGACTGTTTCATTCACATTTTAGTGATTATGATGTACATCTCACAGCACTCTGAGGTATGAAAGCATGATTTTATAACTTTTATCTATTTGTAGTTTTTGTGGAAACCTTTTAGAGTTGAAGAATAGAGTGCTGAAATAAGCAAGTGACCACGGACAATGTGAGAAGCCCAGGCTACAGCAGGGATTTGAATCAAAGACATGCAAGAGAAGGGCATGTTTTCTCTTAGTGCCTAGGATAAAATGAGTGGATTAGATGTGTAAAATGTAGGAAGCAACATAACCATTGTCTTCTTGCCCTTCCAATGAAATTGGTCAACTACAAGTCCTAAGTTTTGCATTGCCTTTCAGGTAATTTCTCAGATCTCCAACTGCAACAATGCAATTTCAGACCCTTAGTTCCGTCACAGAGGTACCAGGAGGGGAAGATGGATACATGCACTTAGAGCTATTAGAAAGGGGAAAAAGAATATTAAAAGCCTTGGAACTCTTTGATTTTCCAAGTTGCATGATCCTGGAAATTGCTCATACTTCTTTTCCCTTTCCTTGTTGAAAATATATACCCTCCATTTGCATTACAAGATAGAATCCTGAGAAAGGGTGAATGCAGTAGAGTACCAGGAAACCTGAGCTTGAAAAGTTACTGAAGTAGACTAATTTCCTTATAACAAAGGGCTGAAGACTGAAAAGTGAGCACAAATCAAAGTTCTTACCTCTGCTCCTGCTTTATGAGATATGAATTCTTAACCTGTGGTGAGACAAACAGCAAAAATCTCATTTAATGGAGTAGGATATATGTCTGCTTATGGGGGAAATGTATATGGGTCATTTTAGCTTCTCTAGGACCAGATGTGCAGAGGTCAGAGTCTGGTTAATAAATATTGATGAACACATTTTTACCTAAGCAATTAATATATCCACACCACAGAGAGTAAAGTATATGGATTTATAATTCCTTTGAGTTCAACTAAGTAGATGTATACAATTTGAAAAATGTTTATTAAATGCTGTTGGTTTAGTGTTCTTAGTGTCTGATTTCAGGGCGAATAAAGATTGATTTTGCCTTGCTGAGTCTATTTCTGCTTTATAGGTACAACCAGCCTCTGCTTTGCTATGTCAGTAAAAAGTTACCTGTTTTATTCTATTAGAAGTCTCTCTGTTCTATCTGTACATTCCTTTATTAAAAAGGGTTTTGTACTATATGTTTTTCAAGTTGTTAGCTTCTTATTCAGTAGGTTCTTTTCCTCTGACTTTTAAGCTGATTTATTATATTAAAAATGTGAAAAAATGGCACATTTCTACAGTTTCTACCATATTTTTACTGTCCCTTCTTTCAAACAGAAGTCTTCCCTGAGGATAAGCACTCGCTTTATCTTATATCATAACATGTTGATTTTACTTTTTTGGATTGTTTACTTCTTTTCCTTTGTACGAGCATGTGATTTTTTACCTTCAGTATCAATCTCCAGAGAACCTTTTGAAATGCCTTATAAAAATTTTAGTACGTGATGTTCACTTTAGACTTCCCCCTTATCTATCTCTTCCAATTATCTCATAATGGAGCAGAGTGCTACAGCTCATAGTCTATTTATATCTGTCATTTGCTTCATTCTTAGTTTGTTCCCATGCTAAATCCAACTTGTAGATCTTGGCATGGGTGCCATTTATTCTTTTTTCATCTCTTGTTGACACGCTAACTAGTACTTGTATTTTTGTCATTCTTGATGCACATTATGAGAATATTTTGGTTCGCCTTTTGCCGTGGTTTTATTTACCTGCTATTTTTAACTTTACTCTTGTCTGTAATTGTGTGGTTACAAAATGTGTCAACTCAGTGTCTGGCATTGGAGTCTCTGTAGAGAAACAGAGCAACCTAGGATTCCCCTCCCAAAAAGAGTGGGGCAGAATTCAAGCAGTGTGCAGCGAGTAGATGGGGCACAGGACGAGGATGCATAGATCAAATATGAATGGAACAATGAAAAATTCAGGGTACTGAACTACCCTTAATCTGGAAGATATATGATACTTGAGAGACACCGTTAGAGGGTTTTGAGGTTGGCTTGATTTTTGAAAGACATTTGAAGACAGCAAACATGAAAATGGAAGAATGAGTGTAGGAAAAATGGCCAAGATTACAGCAGTAAAGGGAACACAGCCTTCCTTCCTCTCGACAGAACAGTGGCTCCATAGCCTGCACGTGTAGATATGTGTTTGTGCAGTTGGGTGGGACAGGGGATTTAGCTATTGACTCTGGGTAACTGCAACTTCCCCAGAATCAGTTCAGCACAAAAACATGACCCGTAAAAACCTGCTTCTGGGAATGCTGTGTTTGTGCATCTTCTTACTTGTACATCTGACTTGCACTTCTGACTATGTCTGTAAGAGGATCAATTCTGATTTCATAAACATTACAAATTGAAATAGGGAATTATGGAATGCTTTATGTTAGTAAGCTAGCAGTGTATAATGCTGTTTCAGTAGATAGTGTAAATTTATACAGCTGAAATTTAAGATTCTAAGTTTTCTAACTGCCATTGTTGAAAGGGTGAAAGCTCTTACAATATATTTATTTTTTTGGCCAACCATATTTGTCTTTGCTCAATTAGGTTTCTTTCAGAATTGAAGAGTGTCTGCACTAAGGCAGACTTAGTCTGTTACTTAGCAGATTGAACTGGTCTGTTTGGTCATTTATTTAGCAGACAGTGGTAAGTGATAGGAGGAAATAATGTAAGAGCAGAGCAAGTAAGACACTGTTGCTTATTTTAATATAGCCTCATTCTTGTATTACCCCTTTTTGAACATCTCCCTCCATCAACACTTATCTCATTTCCACACATTTCCATATTATCTTAGTTATGTTCTTACTATCAATATAGTTATTAGATTCATCAGCATTTTCCCAGTGGTACCCAAGTGGTCCGGATGCTGTGTTCTGAAGTGCTAAAATGTGCTCTGGAACGTTGGTATTAGTTAACATTTACAGGCAGTGTCATTAAGGAAAGGTTGCAGAGAAACATCTGTAGCATCTTAGACAGGAGTAACTTGTGTTTGTGAAAAGGGCTTCTGAAGGAGCAATTTGCAGCCTTTGGAAATGGCTTCTCAAGCATGAGGGCAAGATATCCATTTAAGGAAGATCTTGTGAAATCTCCAGGGAAGTGGACCAGTGCAGATGAAGGTATCCAGTAGGTGAGAGAATTAGCAGTGCTGGAAGTTGTCTATAGTGAGGTAAAGAATGACACTGTCTCTAAAGATCCAGAGGATGTCCCTTGTACACTTGCTGTGTGGAGGACAGCTGGTGGTTCAAGGCGTCCCTGCATCATATTCCAGCAGCTTGGTAGCACTGTATTATCTGCAAATGGATACACCAGCTGTAGAGGTGGTGTCCTCCTGGCTCCGAAATGTAGAAGAAACTCTGGGTACTCCCTCATCCCTACGAGCCAGTACCCCAACTTCTAGGGGCAGCCCAAGGGCATGGGTGTACCTGATTATTAGCATGGTCAAGTGCCAAGGTGATTGTTCTGCATAAACTACCTCAGTGATCACAGTTATGAATGCAGTTCCATGAACATCACCCACAACAATCGTAGAGCAGAGCTTTTGGTTGTTGTCTCCCCATCCACCCTTTCTTCCCATTATTTTTTTTACTTGGACATAGACGTTTACTTGGACATCTAAGAATTGGTCCATTAAATCGTGGCAGCAAATTTCTGCTGAGTTTTACACCAATACAAAGAGATTGCAATCACTGTAAGTCAAACACTGCGAGTGCACTAAGGGCCTGCCTTTTCCACTCTGTCCTAGAGTGCTTCTGCTGTACCTCAGCATTAGGTGTAATAATCACAGTGATGAGGGTAATTCTGATCAACAAACTGATCTGACTGAAAATCTCCAAAGGGAATATAAACAGTCTCCAATTAGTGCAAAGTCCCAGTCAAATGAATCCAGAAATCACCCATTTGTAAGGGTGGGAGCAGAGACACTCTCCCTCACTTTTGCAGATGGCAGCTTCTTCCACTGGTCATAAAACAACATCCTAACTTGACAATGTGCCTACTGCTGTCTGCCAACAGTCAGCACAACCTGATCTGGGTGATTTTGAGTTTGTCTGGTTTGTACACAAATCTGTACTGGTGGTTTATCTGGGAATAAGCAAATCAAGTGTTGGTTGGTCAGTACTGATAGATTTAATGATAGCTGGCAAGCAATTGCATTGTTGAGAGCAGTGAACTATGTGTTCATAAATAAAACTGTCTAGTTCCAAATGCAAATCAAACAGCTACCGCATCTGTAAACTAAAAACTGCCAAGATGACTGTCCTGAAAACCTGATAGATATCAAACAGATGATTAAGTGAAGGCTTGCAGCTGACTATTCCTTAATGATTTTGCTGCTTCTGCAGAGATCCTAAGTCTACACTTGTAAAAGACTCCACGCTGAGCACACACACACGCACACACACACACACACACACACACACACACATTTTCCAAGTTGTGTATCCCCTTGCCTGCACGTTTATCAGTCACACTGATACACCTCATGTCCTGAACCCCTCTGCATTGCCAGACTCTGGCAGCAGCTCTAATAGCGAGCTCAAACCAAAGCCCCAGGTTTGGCCCTGTCCTCCTTTCAGGGCTGCTCTTTGCTGCTCTGCAGGCTGCATGAGACAGGGAACTTTGTGCCCCTCTCTTCCAGCAGCCTGAGCCCGATGACATTGTGTACTTGCTACTGCAGACACTGAAATCCTGGGCAGCTGCTTTTATTTAGCTTTGCTACTGCTTCCTCCAACCTGTGCTTTTTGTGGTGGTTGCTCCCTATGACTGCTTTGTAACAATTGTTTCTCATGTTTTTATGTTTCTGCTTGTTTATCTTCGAGTTGTGGGGGTTTTTTTAAAGGCATGACTGGAGAAATAATAAGTGCTATCATTTTGGCCTTTGTGGATTACTACTGCAATAGTGATTTGGACTGTCAGGCTTTTATTTACACTCTGTTGCAGTACAAGGCACCTGTCAAGCACAGTTTTCAGGCAATTTCTGTGGAAGTACAATAATCTTAACTTGTCAGTCCTATGTAAATAAACACTTTTACATGGCTACGTAGATATGTACAAGGATTTACCTTCCCCACAGCACAAAACTCAGCCAGCCTTGTTTGTGCTTTATGAGCTGCTCTGAGCAAGTCTGCTGCGGAGGGCCCTGGAGAGCAGCTTTGGCACTTATTCCACACTCATCATATCCCTCTCCGGAGGGGATGAGGAGGTGACAAAGCAAACTGTGGTGACAGCTGGGGGGTGGCAAGAGGAAGTTGTGAGGGTTATGGATGGGAGGAAAGGAGTAAGTGGCAAAGGTGGTATCAAGGAGTGAAATTGAGCACTTTTCTTCCTTCGCATCTCCTGAGCTGAAGGAAACAGCCAAGAGGTCAAATAATCAGGGAATCAAAGATGTGTGTATCACAGGTGTGGAGATGCACACCCAGACTGCAGATGAGAGCACTGGAGACTAAAACTTCATTCTGCTTAAGTAAAGTCTAAATATTTGAAGGTTACTGTTTCTCAGGAATTTCACTGCTTACTTTTCTGTGGCTTGGCAGTAAGTCCACTGGTTTCTGAAAACGTAGCTTGTACTGCATTGCCTCTGCAGAATGGGCACAGGTGAATTGTAGACTGAGTACCAAACTTTCACTGGAGATGAATTTTACCTGCAAGATTTTTTTCTGCATCAGAGTGAATAGTTTTTGAGGGAATTATGTGAGTCAGGTTTTGTGGCATCATGTTATTATCACATCACAGGAAATACAGAAGGCACATTCTGTTTTAATGGGGTCAAAAATCCCAAGTAGTACCAAAATTGAAATGAAAACAAAACTATACTTTGGTTGATGAATGCATTTTCCTTGAAAAAACTGAGTCTATATTCTACTTAAAGGAAATATAAACTATAATTACCTCACTGAACAAAACAATTTTCAGAGGGAAAAAAAGGACATGTTTTTGACATGACATGTTGACATTTCTATCTTAGAACATTGCATTTCTGAATCTTCTTTCCTTATGAAGTGTTAATCAGTGAGTAAGACTCCATACAAGATAATGTAAATTCACACTGAATGCTGTAGTTTAAGACCATTTTTCATAAAGTTCCATTTCCTTTTGGGTAGGTGCAGCTATCATTTACTATGGCATTCGTAAAAATGTAGATTAACTTACTAAATCCCAATATTTGAGTTTGGGAAAAAACCCAAACCCAAAAGCCTTTGAAATTTGTTTTTCTGACTTGATATAATTGTACTGTGCATTTTTTTCAGGAAACACTGAATAAATTGTTGTCTATAATTGAAGACTGCCAAGTATAACTAGCATAATACAGTAAAAAAGAACAAAGGAAGAAAAGCCAGCAAACAGAAGTAATAATAAAACAAGATGGTGACAATAAAAAACTGTGGAATTATATTAGAGTCAATATATAGATATGCTCTACTGAATCTCACATTGACCTCCTAGTTTTATGTAAAATACATTGTACAGTTGAAATAGAAAGAAAATTACCTTCATTTTGGGAGAAAAATACTAATTAAATGCTTAAAGCAACAGGAAAATATCTAGTTTGAATATTTCTACTATTTGATTATTTTACTCAGTTTTAAGTTAATAGAATATTCCATTAATCTCAGTGTGCATTGGATCAAATCTGCTAGGAAGAGGGTTCTGGTTTCAGGTAACATATTAACGAGTCCTGTTTAAAATTGTATTTTACACTTGGTCATGTGATACTTAAAAAATGACAGACTGGGATTCACCCACAAAGTTTTTTTGTTCCTTTTTTTGATTTTTCTATCCATCTGCTTTTTAAATTCTCCCTTCTGTTGTGTTTTCAGAAAACTAAATCTCTTAATTTTAAAGTAAAAATAAAACTGGGATTAGCCATCTAATCTGTGAGGATACCATGTGCAGACAGCTCTCAGCTTTGTTCTACTTGCTGTTTTTGAAAAGATAAAGTTCTGAAAAATGAGTATTAAAAGATAACTTACAGAAGAAGAGTAACAGAACAGTCAGAGACATTTGTCTTACAGATGAGAAGTAGAGTTTAAGTGAATAGTGATTTGAATTTCTGCGGTAATCAGAGGCTGACTCGAGTCACTTGCAAGGGACCAAAGTGAGAAGAATTTGCTCAGCATTCCCTTAAGGTCAAGACATGGGCTTACCCTTTCTCTCATTAAGCATGAGACCTCAGTTCACACAGTGTCTGTTTCTGGTTTAAGCTCTGGACTACTACACTTACACCAAAAAAACTCCACACAAACCAAACCAAAAAAGAAGCAAAGGATTTCATCTTTCATTCACAAGTATTTCTTTGTATGGGGACCTGTAAACTGCCATATCTAAAGTAAGCAATGAGTCTCTAAGATTTTTATTCATGTAATTCTTTAGACATAACAAAATCCACCAGAACAGTTTAAGGCTGTTATTTATCTGAACACCTGTTTCTATCTTTATCTGGATAATCTCCATGACAATGTCCCTCATCGTGTTTACTGCTTGCTTTGTAAGAGAAAAGTGTTAAATGGGGAGCAAACTGAATCAAAACTTATTAAAATAAAATCTACAGAGAAATAACACCACATGTTAAGCGCTGGGGTAGGAGTGACTCAACTCCATCACTCCCGTCCATCTATTTTGGACATACAGTGGATATTTTCACAACTGGTCACCATTAAATTTCTGTTGGGCTTGAGGAAGAAGTATCTTTTAAGAGCCATAGCACCAACAGTGAGATGCCCATGTGGCATTTAGGCAGTGCTGCAGAGTTTATTTATGAAAGCCTTGATATTTGCTGGCTACCCTAATGTGCAATACTGGAAATAGACTGAAAGGCAGTGAAATAATTCAAGAGGAGAGGAGAGGTAAACATATCAAAAGACAGATTTCTCAAAGTCATGAAATGCTAACTTTAAGAGTAGTAAAGTCCAGAGCCTGAGTGGTGATTCCAGATGGTGAGAGTGTAAAGAAGAAAGATATGCTGAGTTGAAAGGTCAATGTAGGGAATTAGAGTGAAGGAAAAACCCCACAGGTGAGACAGTGTGCCATTTCCTCAGTGTTTTCAAGTGAAATGGTGAAACTGTGTAGTCCATTGAGGAAGAAAGAAAGGCTGAAATCTGCAAGAAACTAGAGAAAAGAAACTGTTCAAGAAGAGACTGGAAGTTATCTTAAAATTTGGATGAAAGAACAGGAAGAAGGAGGAGGTGGAATGAGAGGACTGTGGACAGTAAATTGTGGACTGAGCATGGAAGAAATAGCAGAGAAAAGGTTTCAGAGGACCAAAGGAAGAGATTGGGGGCAAGAAGGCAAATAGATGGAGGGCTTCCTAAAACTACCCCTGACCCTGCAGACTGTCTTTGGGGTAGACACAAGTGTGTCTACTTGGGGGAATAACTAAGAGGGGGGGTTTGAGAGAACAAGTCTTACTGAGGTAACAATTAATTGGCAATGTTACAACATAGAGAAGTTTGGCAAGCAAAAATAAATAGCTTCAAATGAAAGGTTTGCAGTGATCAGCATTAAAATCCTGTAGTAGAAAATACTGTTAAATTTTAAATCAACTACTTGAGGCATGTTGTTGCTCTAAGAATGGTAATTTCTGATTCATTTGTACAATGTGAGATGCTCACGCAAACTGCCTCACCCTGTGCGTGCGTCACCTATCACGGAGAGGACAGGGAGAGTGCTGGAGCTGCAGGGGAAGGATCTCTGCTTTAGAAGATCCACAAGTGATAGGGACCAGCAGTTGTGATACAGAGGAAGAGACCACACAAAAGTAGCTTGCAATGGGTTACTTGGTATTTTGATCCTAATGCTCTAATGCGGAGTTAAACCCAGGCTGACAGAAAGGAGCGATCACGGAATGCTTGGATTTCAACAAGTTTGTTTAAAAAAAAGCAACAAATTAACCTTCCTGCTCTTCAGGTCTGGTTAATTGGCACAACTCCATAAAACTGAACAGTGCCTGGAATCAAACTCATGGAGCATATCCCATTACTCAGAGTTCTTTGATATTCAGACTTACCCAGTGAAAAAGCCTTGCATAATGGATTTTCATTGCAGCAGCTCCGTGCTGTATATATCCTACATATGAAGTATTTTTGCCCAGAAGTTAAAAAGAGCTATTTTTACCTGCAATAAAAACATTTTAAAATATCAATTTCCTCACCTTGTATGGGAAAAAAAAGGTTTTAAAAGAAGTTCTACTAAATTTATCGAGCATCTTCCTTCAGTGGTTTTCTTTCAAACTTTAGCTTCAAAGTGCACGATTTCTTAATGCATCTGTCATGTTTGTTTTATTAACTTTCTCACCTTAGGTAATAGATTTGCAATGGAAAACTATATTTGCAGTAAAAAGTCAAGTGTGTGAGGGAAACTACATAGAGATTTCTTTTTCCCATAGTAAAGCATTATAGTATTTTCTCCTTAAAGAAAATTTCTAACGACAATTAATACAGATTGCAAATTCATTCTTTTTATTACTGCACCTTTACCAGATTGGTGACTTCTTGATGGATTTTCATGAGTGCAGGAATGAGATAATAATTTTTGATAATACTTTTTGAGTATGCAAGACTGTGAATAGGGGGTTAAAAAAGCATTATTAATTGACTTAAGAGCATGCATACTACCTGCTGCTGAGTTCATCTCTTGCTATTAGTCTTCCCCTAAAAATCTTTCCCTCTAAGGAATGAAAAAATTAAGATATTTTCCACAGAAATGTTTGAAAAGTAGTGTAATTTCCTCTCTCTATTGCTGTAATATTAAATTGCTGCCATAGACCTGTATCGGTTTCACAAAGACAGTTTTACATAACTGAGGCCAGCTGATTGCAAAAAGGAGCATGAAGCTGGCTGCTATCAGATTTCAACATTATTTATATCCATAAACATACAGACACATTATTTACACTGTAAGGAAGATAATTTTAATTAAGGGCTGAATTTTTTAGCATTTTGATGTTTGAACAGTTAAGTAAAGGAAAGTTTGCTTTGACATAGAACATATTTTTTTGTGGTTACAGGTACAAATTTTTACTTTGTGCCACCTGAAAAATTTGTTCTGGCCAGTTTTCTGACTGTCTTAGTTTTGTTTCAATCAAAGCAGGACTTCTGGGAAGGCGACACTAAAAAGAAATTGAGCACAAGATACAGTTCTAATCTCTAAGGTTATTTATGCATCCTTAAACCTTTATTTTATAACTTGTTATTAACTCAGCTCATGCTATTTCTGTCTTCATTAATGCAGAGAATTATTTACACTGACAGTGATAACACCTGGTATCTATAAATCTATTAGTTATGTTAACATCCAATTACATAATCAAGTGAATACAGGTATGTCTGGAAAAACATCACTAAATAGTTTAACTCAGATTCACTGATATAAAAGGGAGCTTCTAAGTAAAAATACCTGTGGAGCCTGTGTTCTGTCATGTCATTTCCCAGTGTGAGATATCTTAAATAATCAACAAGACAGTATTACACAAACACAGTTCTGCAGAGATCTTGAAAATATTTATTGGTTTGTTCTTAATAAACAGATAAAAATCCCCATCAGAAAATGACCTTGTACCTGTCAGTTTTAATTATTCTGCACTTGTTACAATCATCTTTAAGAAAATGCAGGATCATCTTGCAAAAGTTAGATTTCATCAGCACAGTATATGGCAAATACCTTCAATAAGTGTGCTTACTGGGCTTTGAAAACAAATCAGAGTTCTTTCAGAACTTGCAAAACTTCAAATAGAAGTGTTACCCATGAGAGTCATCATTAAAAAACACTAATCCTTTTAATGAAAGCTATAAGAAAAAAAATGCCTATTCCTTTTTTATTGCAGTAAAATAAGATCAGATCATAGCAGTTCATGTTAGCATTTCAGGTGCTTCATTTTTAAGCTCTCACATCTGAAATCTAACAGGATTTCACATATATTGAATTGGCTAATCCCAATTAAAAATCTCATATATTTTTTCTATAATATAAGGCTTTCTTTGTAGGAAAAATATAGATGTCCCTTTCTAAAAAGATGGATTTAAATAAATATAAGTATTTTTCTTCAGTTTGGCTCTGTTTGTACACTTAATACCTTTTCTTGATTCCAACATCAATAAATAGAAAGCATAAACATTTACAGATCTTGGCATGCATGTAGTGAGAAATGCAGCTCATACTTTCATTTGTGATTATTTCTGCCAAATCTGTTTTTTAACATGAAAGAAAGACAATTTGTAGATTTGAGGGTGCAAGATAATACTGTTCCTGTAGCAAAGTGTGGCTATGGGGTTAGAATGACTTTGTAAATAGTAATGGGAAAATGCAGGAAAAATGAGTTAAGTAGCCAGAGCACAGACAGATTGGTCCCAGAGTTTTACAGCTATCAGCAGTGCTCTGCATTAGTGTCCTTGACATGAATTAGGATTTTCCTGCTATACTTTGTATTACATTAAAATGCACTACTCAAATTGCATCTTAACTGAATTACAAGAATGCAGTGTGTACTCAGACTTGGGGTACTTCAAGATGCTTCTTGCAGCTTGAAAGATTTGAAATTATTTCAGTGATGTCATTGTTACTTGCGTTTAAACTAGTGAAGACTGAAGACCACTACCAAAGGTACTGAATTTTAAGACAATTAAGAACACCACACTGTGTTTTCAGGACAATCATATAAGTTCAGTGTTTTTTTGCCACAGGTGCATCAGGTATTTGTGCATTTTCAACACAGCTGAAGTGAGAGTCAGTAAAGCATAAGACCTGTCCTTTTAACTTCCAAAAGCAGCTTTTCATGGAATTTTCAATGCCAACTACTTGCACAGAAAAATTCAGAAGCGATTAACTGATTGCAAAAGCAAAATCCTTATATTTATCAAATGTTTCTCTCCTATAACCACCGTTAACGAATATAATCTTAATCTTTCAGCTTCACTTCCTTCTGGTTGGGGTGGACTGTCTTTTACAGGAAGATAAACATGAAGCACAAATTGTTGAAACTACACTTTCAAACTACACTATAAATACAGAATAAACCCAAATCCATTCTGTAGGCCAGATGATCTGCATGTGTACTATCACCCTGGTCATGGTGGGCCATTTTGTCAAAGCCATTTGCTTGGAATCAAATGCCAAATATCCTGCAACAGAGTAATCAAGTTTTATGTAAGCGTGTCACAAGGAATTTCACTCCCTCACTTGAAATGTCCTTAACAACTTGTACTAATTAAGTCCAGAAAAAGCTTGTTCAAGCCCTTCACCACTACTGCTACGAAATGTTCTCAATATTTATATGGGGGATCAGAGTTTATTTTTTGTAGGTTCCCAAAATCCTCCTTTTCTAAGCTACACCTCATAGTGGGAAAAATGCAGAAAAGAGCAAATACTTGAGGTAAAATATTAACCATTAAAAGATTGTAAGAAACAGTCAAGTGGAATGAGTGTTCTCCTTAGAAATACAAAAGAGTCTTGGGAAAGAGCAGTATCTGGAGGTTTCTGTCCTTGCCAGGGGCTCCTTCAGGCAGTCATACTAAACTTCACTTGGTAAATAGCAACTTCCAAGAAACAAAGTGAAATATTCTCTGGTAGCCAGAGTATCAGGAGAGTACATTGATTATAGATGCTTGATAATGTTTTTCCTGCAAATGTAGAAGGCCACTGCAGTTTTTACTAAAGTTTAAAAAAGTCAGGGGAAGGAGAAGGAGCCACAGAGGTGGCATTAGCAGCATTCGTAATCCATTTTGCCATGGAAACTGCTGCACTGTGGAATCCCAGTCTGCTGTGAGCACAGGTTTCTAAGAAAAGCCAAGCAGACAGCTGTTAGAAGGCTATCAGAGCAATTCATAATGCTGGTGATAGGAAGGTGATTAGCTCCCACATCCTCTTTCCTCTTTATCGTTAAATCATGGCCTACTGTTAACATGTTGCTTTTTTATGATAAGTGGTTACTGAAATTTTCTTACTCCAAGCTCTGAGAGATTAGTCCAGGATGTGTAAAAAACCCCCAAAAACCACCATGCATCTTTTCAATAACATCCCTTACTTCAATAGCTTGTGCCACTTTGTTTACCTCTTGAAATACATCCTTGAAGATTAAGTATATACGCTTAGCGTGTGGCAGCTGCCAAATCAGGGGAGATGTTCCCCACTAAAACTGTCACTGCATTAATGAGAGTAAGCACCTTGAAAAATACAGATTCTTAAAAATAAGGTCATGTTTGTGCTTCCTCTGAATAGGAAGCAGTGTAATCACCCATCCTACAAGGAACACTACAGGAAAACACACCAAAGGCAATGACTAGTTAAAATTAACTGATTCACTGAGTGAATCACAGAGCCTTCTTTTTATGACCCTGTCCTACAAAGTGATGTGCCTAAACTTCTGCTATTAAGCAAGCATGAAAAAGTCATATTGCCTGAGATGCCACCCATTCTAAGCCCATAAGTAAATAACCCTCCAGTTCCATAAGTGTACAGAAATATATGGTATAAACAACTATAGACACTACCGGTAACAATATATTGTACAAAAATTGTTTCAGCAAAAGGCTTCACATGCAAGAAGGGAAAAACTAAAGTCAGGATTCTGCTAGAAAAATATGAGTACATATAAAACCAAGTAGTTGAAGTACAGTTGTTTGATGAAAGACTGCTGAGAAGAAATGCTGAAATAAAGTTCAACCATGCTTATGAACAGAAAAAAGTATGTGTTTGCAGCTGTGCAAACCGCGATGATATACAGAGAAAGGGAGATGTAGGGAAGTAACTCACTTGTGTGATGTTACTTTATTCTTTAGCAATAATAGAACAGTTCTCAAACTGAGACAGATTTGAGGGGAATGAAGGAAAGATGCTCCTGTTGCTTTAATATAATCAGGATGAGAGTTATTTTCTGTACAATATTGTGTGATTGCAACATAATTTTGCTTTCAGCTCTCAGTATTTCATGGCAACAAAAAACAAAGTTCAGAGAAGGTGGTTTTGTTTGGTACATGAGCATTTAATAATAGGTGAATACAAACAAGCGGACTGAGACATGAACACTTAACACAAGTGTGAACAAGACAGAAAAAAGAAGAATCATTAAAATGTCACTTCTACAGGAAGGGGGTTAAATTGAGATGGAAGGCTTAACCTGGACATCAACGAAGTCTTCCTTACTAACATGCAAATATGAGAATGGTCATCCAATGAAAATCCCAAAGGCATAGATCCCTCTTATTTTGCAGTGTAGATTGTCCAAATAATATGAAAATGATTCTGCATGTAAAGGGGATGAACGAAAGGTTTTCTGCTTGGTGGTGGGGGGGTTTTTTTGTTTATTTAGTTTGGGGTTTTTTAAAACTTTCAGCAGTAGTCATTCAAAGCCAAGTGAGCTTTTGGCTGAACACTCACTGTGTGTCCCTCCATTTTTATATCAAGAATAGATGATTAGAGAAACAAATTATTTTGAAATACTGATTTATTATCTTTCATGGCCAATCCTAATACTTCCTTTTTTATTATTTCAGGGTGCAAGTTGAATTCTATATGAATGAAAATACATTTAAAGAGAGACTAAAGCTCTTCTTCATCAAAAACCAAAGATCAAGTAAGCAGTTGAATTAGTTTCTGTTAAGCATATTTGTGATACTTTAAGTAAAATCAAATTCAGTTGAAGGCAACAGTGAAGTTATTATTATTAATTTTCTTCTGGGTTAAAATATTTAAACTTGAAAATAAGGTGCTTTTCGTGCAGGATCAAACAATTAGTGACATCACCAATTGTTAAATAAAAATCATGATTTTATTTCTGTGTCGTGATCAAGGTGACTAATTTGCATGGATCTGGCTGCAATGTTCATTGACAAAACGTGACCTTGTGACTAGGGAAGCAAAGCCACTTAAGATGGTAAAGGAAAAAAGCTGCAGAAATTCCCAGCTTTTTGAAGTGTTCTACTTTATTAAGTATTCCTAAAATTTCAAACTTTATCTGCACTCAAAAAAAAAAAAAATTGGAAAGGAGACTGTTGGGGATGTGGTACCTCAGAAAAATAGTCCTTGTCATTAGCCTATAGGCTAATTTAAATATATCTTCATTGATATGTGTGCTTAGAGTCATCATGGAAGAGAATAATGTGGAGGAACTAAGATATTAATCTTTTAAAATACATCCATGCAGCTGGTCCAGGGGGATGGAAACATGGAATATTATCCAATCTTGGTTAGAACAGTGGAGTTCATAGATCAGAAGAGCAGTAACTGACCTCAATTTTCTTCTGTGTAGCAGGGCTGAAGTTACCTCTATTTGCCTTGCATATGTAAAGAACTAAAATTACCACAGCTTTATACATAAAGCTTTTAGACTACAAAGAATACATTTTATGTTTTGTAATACAATTGAAATTGTTTCATGGCTTTGTGTCTGGAAAAAGGCAGAAAAGAGAAAGTTTTTTGATGTCCCAATCTGAAAATATCCAGACAAACAAAACTGATAAAGCTTTTAAAAATAAAACATACCAAAAAATCTTCTATCTGTAAGAGCTAGTAATAAATAAATAAATAAATACTAGTTTTACATCAGAGAACTTGATATTTTTATTGGCTAAGCTGCTTTTACTTTCTAAGTGTAGCAAGAAAAATAGTCCCCTAAAAGGAAAGAAAAAAGAAAAAAAAACGCACCGAGCTGTGAATAACTGACATTTTCATACAGGCTTTGGAATTTCTGGTTTTTGAGCTAGAAAATCAGGTTTAACAAAGCTTCTGGAGGTTCATCCATGGGAAATGCATGACCTATTACACTTACTGAGACACACATGGGAAATTCATCTTAACTCAGGTGCCTAAATAGCACAGGAATGATGTGGGCAGCCATCAGAGCACTGAATGAAACAAGAAAAATCCCCAAGCCAAAGCAGTCAGTATTAGTAAGTTCAAACACTCCTTCTGCTTGTGGAGATCTCGGTTCTTGTCCAAATACTCAGAACCAGAATCTTCCAAAAGAAAGTCTCCAAAAAGCTGCTGCTGCCACAATAACCTGCCACTCAGTCAGGGGTACTCATTCAGTCCTCCGTTGAAATGGGAGGAGTCTCTTGCCCAGAGGTATCAGCGAGTTGATAAACAAAGATAGTAGATTTTAGTCAGTGTTCAGTGAGAACACTGAAAACCTTCCTTCACATATTAAAGATGGACTTGCTGTTACTGAGAAAATAATTGTCAGTAGGATCAGCAAATTTTTGGATAGTGCAACTAAATCAAACCTGTTCACCAAACAGCTTTTGATAATATCACATGGTTTTGCCAACAGGAGCAGTCAGCTCTAGAATTTATAAGAATTTTCTACAGAATACTCTCCTGATCTTAATCACATATGGGCCAGTAACTTGAAATATCAACTGTTTTATTAATTAATATGCTTGTTTAAACTGATAAAACAAGCCTTCATCTATGTCTCATGTCAATCTAGTTTTCACTCAATCTTCTGCAAGCGTCTAATCAAATTCAAACAATGTAGGAAAAAATATCTTACAAAGGTGTCACTCAGCACCCCCCACCCCCCCAAAAAAAAGAGAGAGAAAGAGAAAATGACATATTCATACAAGCGTGACTTGCTTGTACTTGCCAGGACCACACACTGCATTATCATGGCCAACAATAAGTCTCAAAGGGAAAAAATAAGTGAAGTTTCAAGTCAGCAAAGAGGGAATGAAGGATAACTATCACTAGGATATGAATTATGAAGAGTGTATTTTGGTCCAGCTCCTAAAGCCAGCTGCCACTGGAATGATTTTGCTAAAAACCAGCAATGTATTAGTGACTTATGAGAAAGGAAAAATGGGAGGGGATTCTAAAATCCTCACCTGATATCTGTCACTTTGTTTAGACCAACTCTCTAAATCTAGCAATTAATCTACAAAAATACTTACAAGGAAAGCATCAAGGATTTATAATAAAAGTGAAAGTCAGGGTCAGAAGCAGTAAAATACAATGTATCACTCTATACTTAAAAATGCCTGCAAAAATAGCAAATACCTTTTTTTAAAACTGAGAAGGAAATGTTAAGATAGTTATATTTAGTTCACAAAACAAATAGATTTTGAAATGTTATTATCAATTCTTCTTTTAAATAAGACAAGAGTATGTAACAACTTTGTTCCATAGACACAATGAAATTGCATTCTCATTAAACGATACATAACTGGATAACAGTGCATGAGTGATGGAGCTGAATACAAGTTTCAGGCACCACTCATATTCAAAATGTAGAGATATTCTGTGCAAATGACCCTGCTACTTGAGCAATCTGGCTCTGAATGGAGAAAAAGAAATTAAATCAAGCAGACCATGGTGATTTATTGACAGCATGTGAAATACAGAACAAAAATAGACAGGAAGCAAACAAATATGAAATGCTTGCTTTGTAACAGAATAATAATTGAAAACCTGATTTAAATGCCTTCTGTAGTGTTTGTTCCCCTCCTCCCCACGTTTGAAATTCTGCATCTCCATGATAGTGGTACACATGCATTGCTTCCAACTCACAGGTGAATCCCCAGCTAGGGGGCTGCAGAATCTTTCTACCAGAGAAAAAAAAAGCATTTGTTAGGCCTGCATTAATTATCCAAACTTTAACGAGGGTGACTGCATGTGTTACTAATGGCTGAGGCACACAGAGCAGGGAGAGGTGACCCAGGGCAGACTTGAAGCCTGTTGTTCCGTATTTATATTTTAATAACTGGCCCAATCACCAACGACACAGAACCTGTACTTTGCCTTGCTCTATAAACAACTCCAGCCACGAAATGTGCTCTCTGTAGATGCTGCCTGCAGCCTTAGATGAAAGCACAGCTGGTTTGAACAGCTGCCTCACATTCCGTGGGAAACAGCCATTCCTATGGAGGTATCCAGAGCCTGAGCTCCAGATCTACCAGAACTAAGATTTGAGAGCTAAGGGTTTAGGGCAGCAGGCTGGAGCATCAGTCCCCTGTACTGATGTAGCTTTTAATCAGAAGAGAACCATTTTCTTTTGGCCTTTAAATCAACATATAATTTCAAAGGATGATTACAAAACAGGCCATTATCAGTGCAGAAAACAAGTGTTTCACACCAAGAACAACATTTACAGAAATAAAAACCAGGAGAAAAACAACAGACATCTGTACTTGCCTAAGAAAGTTAGACAACACAAAACTGGTAGGCTTTTTTTGTTGGTTTAGGATTAGGTGTTTTTTTTAAACATTATCTGCTTTTCTAGTTGTAATAGCCTGGTTGTTAGGGCAACCATTCATATTCCAGCAGACTTCAACAAAAGGGTTAGGACAAACAAACAATGCATGTTTTCTTCAGCAACATTTAAAAAAAGCTGCAAATGAGGATTATAGAACTGACCAAGTCAAATAATAGGGTAACACCCGTAACTTACTTGTTTGTTTATTTATTTATTTATTTATTTAATTTCTTTCTTCCTTCCTTCCTTGCTTCCTTCCTCAATGCAGTTACTGCTTCACCCCCTTCACTCATGTTGGGGAATAAATAGCCTGTGGCTAATTACTCTTGATAGAGGAGCAGGAATCACTAGGTTAATGTTCTCAAACCCAATTGCCAGTAACAGCTCTGGGACTTCTCCCAGACCACAGGATTTTAACCCTTAGTTCACAGAAACAAGGTGCTGTAAAAGTCTGTCCAGTTCTCATGTGATAACTGCAACTTCACAGTTCAAAGTAATAAGCAGTTTTATGTAACAAACCTTAAGATTTCTTTCAGAAATTGCATGGTAAAATATTTAAGAATCCATTTTCTATTTTTCTGTTTGTAGTAGATGGAGTTTTAATGGGAAAGGAAGTAGCAGATATCGAAACTTATTTATCAGTTTTATCTGTAATGTGCTGATTTTGAATATATGACTGAGTAAAGTTAAAAAAAAAGTAATATTACCATAAGATGAGTGTGATTCTCTTCTTAGAAGGGAATGTATGCACACAGCTTTGGTATGCATTATGAAGCTGTAGTTCTTAAAATACACAAGTAATTACACTGAGTTCAGCAAACCTGCTGAAGTATTTGCAACACAACAATAAACCACAGTGTCCTTGCTGTGACTGGGGCAAGGGAACTCACATCTGGGTAATGCTCAGTCAGAATATTCTGCTTTGGGCAGAAGGGCTCAGCCATGCAGAACTGGACTCTCAGCTTGCACGACAAAAAATTAATGCTAAAGTGACCTCCAGTCACTTAACATTAGTCAACTAACAGTTTAACTTAATTAGTAAATGAAAGCTTACACCTAAGAGTCAGATGCAAATATCCACACTAGCAAAAAAGTCTGTTGAATTTAACAGCAGTACTGAAAATTTAAACTTTAATCCTCTAATGACTACAAAATCACGTACCAAAGTTCCACTGTAGTAGATCATGGCTCCAGCTGGCAACGAAATAAATTGCCCCTGTGACAGAAATAAGTGTCCATGTGGATCCCTTTGAAGGAATCCTGTCTTTGTGCATTAAACCTATGTTTGTGGGAAATAGTGTAATATTTTGTGATACTATTTCTGGTATATCCATTCAGCTAGAACATCTCAATATTCACATGGTCTGTGGAACAAGTTGTTGATTCAGTTCAGTTGTGCATTCAGCATGACTTTTAGATGTCCTGATTCTCGAATGCATGGTTATTCAACTTCAACATTAAATAACTCCAGTTTAATATTTTATAGGTTGGGATAGAGTTAATATATTCTGTATGTGAAGCTACTGCATGGAGATTTTTAAAGATATTAATATTTAAATACTGGCCATTGCATATGCCCTGCCTATGGTTGAAAGTATGTCTTCTTCATGTTGCTGTATCTTGTATCTTGAAAGGCATTGCATAGTTTTTTACTGCAGGACTGTTCAAATTCCTTTTAGTTTTACCTTAAAGGTGGGTGAGACTAAAATCCCTGAACTTATTTCAGTGTTTTCTTTTCTTTTCAAACTAGGTCTGAGAATACGATTATTCAATTTCTCTCTCAAGCTTCTAAGCTGTTTCCTATACATAGTTCGTGTGCTCCTGGATGATCCTACACAAGGACTTGGATGGTAATGTTTGGGGTTTTTTTCTCATTTCTGCTCTCAAAGCATTATTTAAGTTGCAAGAAACAAATTAATGAATACCTGTTTGGTATTCTTTCCACAAGGATTTTTATGTCTCACAGATATTTTCAAAGAATTATAAAGCTGGTCTTACATTGTGAATGGAAATAAGAACTAAAATAACAATATTATTTTTTCCCTTTACCACTGAAATAATCCTGGCTCTCTCCTTAGATGCTGTGCATCAGATGTAATTGTGCAAACATGTATTTTAGATGTATTATTACATAACAGTTCTGTGTAAAATTGCAAATGTCTGATTCCCAGTTGATGCAACGATTATTTTAGGATTTTGCTTAAATAATTTTACTTAAAACCGCAGATCCCAGAAATGGACAGATAAATACATGAAACTGAGTTTTCATGCAGATGATATTGATGATCATTTTCTAGCCTTCTGCTTTCTCTAAACACTTCAGAAGAGTGAGACCAAAAGTACATTCTATACTCACAATGATTTAGGGATATAATGCATGATTTTGCACACCCAGAATTGTCAGTATGGTATTCTATGTGACTTTTTTTAAAATGTGTTATACAATTAATCACCAAATGTAGAAGAAATTATAATTTATGTAATCCTGTACTTCTGTTGTATTTGTATCCTGGATATATTGAATCTCCTCAATTTTTAATGCTAATAAGCGTCACATTTTAGTAACTTACTTCCTTTCACTTCATTTGATTCTTTTGTCCTTAAATGCTGAAAAAACCAAAGTACATAAGAAAATACTTGAGATGATAAAACCAGCAGTCTTCACACAATATTAGGCAAGAGACAGAGTTTGATTTCTAATTTTAATATTTGAATATCAGTTACATCTAGTAAGGGTAATACCAAAAAAAGCTAGTGCACAGGAGAAATACTCTACTTTACAAGAATGAAATCCAAAGCAAAGAGAGGTAAAGAATATTTGCTTTATTCAGCAGTGCATGAGAGAAGGATATGTGAATAGGAAGTACAGAAGATGCATTTGAGATTGTTTTTGGTCAAAATTTATCGTGAGAACTTGTAAGATCTGAAAAAGGGCTGTGAAAAAATTTTCCTGAAAAACAAGACCTGTAAAAAACTACTTTTGATTCCACATACAACTTAGAATGTCTCTTCAATAAGAAGAAGCAAGCAGTAAAGTTTTCATTAAAAGTTGTGGAGAAGAGAAAATCCATCCTTAGAAATTTAGGTATATTAGCACAGCAACTCAGGGACGTACCATTTTCCATCTAATCATGGTTTGTGGCATGCTGCAATTCTTTTGTTATGAGCTCTCTATTGAGCCCAAATGAGTGTACTGTACTGCACAGTTATGTCTGGGTCTGCAGGACAGGTTAGGATATCAGACCTTGTACCAAATATACTTTTGTATTTATATGCAAAGATGCATATTCATATGCATCTGCACACTGCTGACTGCCTCACACCTTTCCTGGCATGTCCTTCAATCCAAGTGTTTAACAATTCACCAGAGAGTGTATTTATAATTTCTATATATGTTATTCCCTTACATGGTGTTGTGGTACATCTGAGAGAGTAGTTGGTGGGTTCTGTCTCTGAATAACATTTGTCTGCCTGAGAAGATTCAGGTGAGTCCTTCTGCCTGCTCACTAAGGCCCCAGTCTCAGAAGCTGTGCCAGACAAAGAAATGGCACCCCATTAATGCCATAGAGATCCTGAGGGCTGGATACCAAAACTCCTGCTTGAATGCATTCTTAAAGATGTGGTGATATGAAAGAAAAAATAATTTCTGCGTACTGTGTCACAGCCCCATGAAAGAAACTACTCAGCATGCAGAAAGCATAGCCACAGAAAATGTTTTCACCTGGTTGGTTTGAAAGTGACAAATCTGGGAGGAACTCCTGTCATCAGAGTTTTTTCCTGTTTTTCAGAAATGCCTGCACAAGTTGGTGTTTTTCATTCAGGCACAGCGGGTGTACAGGAAAGAGCTTAAGACAAAAAGCATCCTTATTAACGGGTACACCTTAGCACTGTCCCACTCATAGTTGGTAAAAATGCAGTTGTTGCCAATCTGCAGGCTGCAGATCCCTTTATTTTCTGCTGACCTTGCTTGCCAAGGATGAGCAAGGATATTTTTCATCATTTACAGATTATATATTCCCACATCCTTACATGACCATTTGAAAGGAAGATTTGTGCCAGCAATTAAAGGCAAAATAACATTACATGTATAATAGCCAGTATTTTCACTTAGGTATCACCAGTTTTGTACTTGAAATACTGCTGCATGAATCTCCAGCCCTCCTCACATCCTCAAAAGAGGTTATCAAGTGTAGTTCGTTGCAGTCTTTCCTGCTGAGAGTGTGGTCTTTGTATCACAGCCTGTCCATGGGATAGGACTTCTAGGATCTCTTGATCTGCAGTATATATTGTGTGCTTAGTTCAGCTTTTCAAAGTATCGTTTCAGTTGTCTTGTTTTTAAATTTGAAAAGAAATATTTAAAAAATGTAACCTGGAATGCTTCATAGTCCTTTACCTACAGATATGGAACACGTACAGCAGTACTTTCTAAGAGTTGCTTTACTTTTAAAAATGTCTGTATCGGTTGCCTTGGGTTTCAAACTATTGCATGCATTTCATGGACCACTTAATGATGTAATTAATATCCCTTTCCTCCCATGTGTTTTTATGACTGTGTTCCCATATACATTTGCTAATGGAAATGGACTTTGCATGGATGGTATGGCAACTATCAGTAAGGAATTAAACCGGAGTTGTTCCAATCAAAACTACACACCTGGAACAATTGATTGGTGAGTTCCTAATTTAAAACAGCAAACCAAAAGTCCACAGAATGGTGGGAAGGGGAGGAACACAGGAAGACAAATCCATTTCCATCTGGAATAGTGGCATTTTAACATATAGTAGGGATGCTTCCATAAATCTCTAGCCATTACTTACATTTCTGAATGTTCAAATTGCATTTAATATTTTAATTGTTCCTCCTTATTGCAAAGTGAACTGCTGGACTGAATGCTGGTGTGAGATCTGGGTTCCATCAATGCTGACACCTTGCAGAAATGAAAAAGGATGCCCTTAATTGAGAAAACAATTCTGAGTAGCAGTAAGTGATTAACAGGAAATTACTGTGCCATTGGGAGTGTCCCTTTCCAGCGGTGCTGTATCAAGTGCCTATTAGCAGTGATAGGATTTTCTAATATATGACAGTCCCTAAGATTTGGATACCATTTACATCATTACACAGATAGCAAAACGTTCACAAAAAAGCATTGTCAGCTTCCCACAGGAACCTAATGATTTGCTCTGGATTGGAAGTACAAGACATGTCAATACTCAGTAGATAACTACTGATTTAAAGTTTTTGTTACTGAGAATTTTCTTTTTCAGTAAGGCTGCTCTAATTTCCATTCACATGTACAACTTTTTTTTTTGTTTGAAGCACCAGATTATGGTTAATTTCATATTTATTTTCTTACTATAATGAACAGGTCCCCCATTATTTGGGTGAATCGAAGCTTACCTTTATGGGGATTACAGGTAATATGTAAATGACCAATTCAATTATTTCCATTTATCAACTGCAGATGATATTGATTTACAGAATTGTAGCAGTGTTAAAGGATACTTGGAAATGTTGATAGCAGCAAGGAAGTCTCCTCAAACACCAAGTACAGCAAAAGCATAAAGATCAGCTGATCTGAACTGATTCCCTCTGTGAAATGTGGGTTTTTACTACGAAAAACTCTCTTCTGAAGCTTCCAGAATGGTTATACCATAATATTCTCTCACCATGACTGGTGCAATGCCAATGCAGTGATTGTACCTCTGTGTAATGCACAATTTTCCAAGGGAAGAAGCCCTTGATGAAAATACCTTTAGAATATGCAGAGTTTGAATAACTTTAACCTAACAATCAGATTATTAACTTTAAGTAAAAAATACTGAGATATTTATTTGCTTATGGATACAGTCCTTTTCTAATACGTTTATTTGATAAGGTAGGAATTTATTTGAAAATAAAGTCTATCTAAGACAGTAGTAATTACTTGGAGAAACGGATATATTTTGATTGTGTATTTTAATAACTTTGTAAATTTTAATATTTTCCCAATTCGTAGCATGTTTTTAAATTCTAGATTGTGCACTCTTTGGAGTTTTCAGTAGTAGGGAGCATTGACTTAAAGTTAGAAATCCTGAGGCTTGACTTCAGGCTCCAGCCTGATAGAATCCATCTTGATGGAATATTCCCACAATACACCATTAAAATACAAATACTTCCTATGCAAAGGATTTAAGTAAGTTTTATAGGTACTTAATGTCTATAAAGATTTAAGTATTTTGTTTTACTATTTTGATATCTGACTGTTTAAATATCTTTAAAGTATTTAATACATACACTAACTACATTTAGTCTGTTTAAGGCTGGGAAATTGAGCTCAGCTGCATTTAAACCTTAAAGTCAATAATTATTCACCTTTATCATTTTTTGCTGCTTTCAACTTTCTGAATTATACACAGCAAGAAAAAATGTTTGCTTTTCTGCATATTCATAACATCTTCACAAGAAAGTAAAGAGCAGACTGGCTTTCCTTATTTACAGCTTCCTTCTTCTCTTTCTCTGTCATGTGGAAAGATTTTGGTGCTGTTTAGGAATAAATGAAACTCAGAAAAAATAACAATATCTGAGCTTCAAGCAAAATGCTCTTAGCTGAGAGGGTTTCAGGGGATTCATGGAAAAGCTGTTTTATATAATCTTTTATTTTCATTGTAATGTTAATATCTATTCTCTAGAAGCTGGTATTAATGCACCTATTTTTTCACTTCACTTAAGGTGTCTGTGGCTGTAATAAGTCTCTTTGAAACTCTGTTGCTAAGTTATCTAAGCTACAAGGTAAGTACTCTTCATTACTTCTAGGCAGAATTCATTACAAAAAGTAACTGAGTTAAATGTTTCAATATAAAGTTTATGTATCTGTGCCCACACTGGTGTACAAACAGGGAGTTGAGAAAAACACACTTTTAGAGGATGGCGTATTGTCCCACAGGCAGCCCTGTTTCCCAAACTCTCCAAATCTAAAGGGTGGAAGTCAGCAGTTAAATGCCCATTATTTTCCATTGCCCACTGGCACACTGTAATTTGAAAACACATTCTCAAAAGTGATTTTTTGATACTGATTTTTCAATTGCACGGTTTTATCTGTGTGCCGTTAATGTATTGGACACAATTGTCATCGATGTCAAAGCTGTAGCTACTCAATACATATAATTCAAGTTTTAGCCCTCTAAAACTGTGCACCAAAAAACTAGGCCAAGACAGTACTTAAAAAAAAAATGCATATCTGCATACTTGTGTTATCCATCTGTGTGATGCTATTGGAATATCTTTTCAAAATGTCTTGAAATCATTTGATGTGAATACAATGTATTTTTGTATTTGCATTCTCTTTTAAAAGTTACATTTTTCTAATATAATTATTCATTTTTCTTCATTACATTTTGTTCTGCTCTATCTCTGCATTTTTAGTGTCTTGAGGAGAAAAATACTAATTAATTAAAATCATTTATCAAGGAAAATAGGAAAAGATTTGGTTTCTAAAACTGAAAATATCTTGGGGGATAATCTTGTTTTTGTATTGTATTTTGTATTGCTGACGTTCAGTAGCTATCAGAGCCACCACTGAATTTAGAGACTTTTATTTCAGTGTGCTTATCGAGCGATTATGGCATAAATGTTTTCCTTAGTGCCCAATAATGTTAACAGGCTTGCAGTTGTCTGCTGTCTAAAAATTATTCTTCTTAATCCTTGGAGCATATATTATTTAAGGGCTGGGGGTTACAAGTGCAAGTCAGTTATAGGCAGAAATAGTCTAAAATTTATATCCTGGTGGCAAAACAGTAAAGGGCAATCACAGTTTGTGCTGTTCCTGAGTTCACTGGGCAGCATATGAACCTCATCCATTCTGCTTGTGATTTGCATCAATTTCTGTGGGTACAAAAGATGAATTCTTGGCAAATCAGCTTCCATGAGAAGTTATTCATCAGTGTGTGATGGATGGAAAGCTCCACTACTCTGATTTGCTGCCTACACCTGCCACAGAAGTTGAAACAATTTTGTGATTCCACTCCCCATAAGGGAAAGAACTGAAGGGCTAATCTAAGGAACAACAGGAGTACTGAAATGTGGTTTGGGAATCCACTTGATGCAAACACCTCCTTCCCTCTGGTCCTGTTTTCCTAGTTTTACACCAGTCTCTTGAAGCTAAAAAGGGTGTTATTTCACCCAGTGTAAGGCCTTTCTGCACAAAGTGACCAAAGGTGCCTTGGTTCATGTAAATCTGTGACAGATTACTTACTTTACAGAAACATTTTCAAAACTTTCACAATTTAGGTAACTCCTTTTTTACAAGTAAGAGAATTAGAGAGGAAGAAAACAAGAAAAAGATGATTGTGTTTGCATTGGAGTGCACATTACTAGGATTTCACAAATAACCTGTAAAATGAATAAAGCAGTCATTTGAGAGAATACTCCGAGAGATTGACCTTTCTGATACCTGCTTGATAGCATATGAGAAATGATTCAACATGCAGAATAGTGAGGGCATAGTAGCATATCATGCTACTATGATACAGTGAATTTGCATTTTTTATAGCTTTTAAATGAAGGGGAATGCAAAGGATGTAGCACTGTGTCGTGATGCTGATCACTTGGATCCAGGCATGGAAGGTTTACAATCTGCATTCTCACAGCCTAAAGTGTTACATGAGGCCAGAATTCTGAAAGATGTCTACGTCAGAAATCTCCGTTGTCAAAACTTGTCCCAGACATCTGGCAATCCTGCATATCCCTGGTGCACAGGCACTCTCACTGCTTTGAGCACCACCATCTATTCTCACTGCAAAAGGCAGTTTTGCAGAACCCATGATGCATATCCATGTGGAAGCCAGAATCCTACAGCTGCACATATCCCTAATTACCTGGAGCCCATCCATACGGGCATTTTGCCTGCACAAGTAAATTATGTGACATCTCTTCTCTACAATGCAGAGGAGAAAACTCCTAACATTAAAAATGAAATCACAAAATGGTTCAGTTTGAAAAATCAGATTTGATTTTGATTTTATTCTTCATACAAAACCCCCTCAGTTTACAGCCTCATAATCTCACTTGTATGTCTGATTCCCACCAACTGCAATTATGTGGAAGACAATAATCCCTGTCCCTTAGGTATAGTGGCTTCCAGATGTGAAGAGTTAAAAATGGAAAAAGAATTTTATGTGCTATGGAGTTTGTATTTAATTTTCAGTGGCTGTATCAGGTTGTTGTTTTTTCAGGGAAGGTGAATATGTCATTGCAACTGAAAATGTAATGCTCTACTGCAAACTCCTGTAATACTGCCATGATATGTGCCGCACTGTTATTGCATTACCTATGAGGCAGTCCCGATACACAGCATTAGTAAAGCTGTGAGTCTCTGAAGTTCAACTACCTTCCCTTTTTAATACATGGATTTTCATCTCAACATTTAATCACTCACAGCCACTGCGCAGATTTGGAAAAAAAGTAGAATTATCCCTATCCTGTAGCTATCAGTAAGCAAATTTAAAGATCAATGCCACTTCATTGAAATATGTGGGAAGACCTCTCATTTTGTGTAAGCACGATCAAGTTCCAAAAAGCCCTGAAGTGTTCTGAAATGCTGGGGGCAGAAATAGAGAACTTGATATTGTAGTCCTAATTCAAATATTAAATACTTGATGTCTTCCTTACTTCCCTCTCCAAAACAGCTGGGAAAGAAAAAATGCGAAGTAAAGATAAAATAAAAATGCAAAGGATGGAAGGAAGGAAATTTAAAAGTATATATCTTTTACTTGGGAAGTACATTATGATAAACTGCAGGAAAAAGGATCCAGAGTGATCTATATTCTATATTCACATTTTTCATGTGTGTTTAAATCTGAGATGAATGGTCTTCCTGAATTTCATGTATGGGAGAGACTCCCTATCACATGTATTTCTCATCAGAACTATATGTAAGCCGACTGTGACATTGTGGGGTTTTTTTCCTTTTCTTTGAAGGGAAATATCTGGGAACAAATTCTGAGAATACCCTTTCTCCTGGAAATAATTAATGCTGTCCCTTTCATCATCACGGTAAACATATTTGAATTAATACATTTGCACATTGCACTTTTATAGCTGCACATTTTAAGTAAATTTTAAGTAAATTTTTTTCTTATATGGATGATGAGTTTGTGCCTATGGGAACAGAAATTTGTCAAAACAAGAAGATAGTTTGCTACTGGAGTAAAGTAATATAGATAACTTTCTACTTCCTCTTCCATGGGCACAAACAAAACCAAAACCCTCTAACTGCAACTACAGCACAATCAAGAAAATAAACCAGCTGGTTATAAAATGTAAGAATCCCTCACGTCTGCAGTGAAAACTGACTGTGTTCCTATTTTATCTAATTGTCTTGCATGTGGTTAATCACAAAAGAAGACAAAAATGTTATTTAAAGCCAAATCTCATGCTAGAAACACATTAATAGTAAGTATTTTTCCCAAGTGTTTCATTGCTGCTTGAATAGAAAAGCGCTATTCCTCATCAGAAAAGCTTCTAATGAATTTGTTAATTTTTCTTTCAGATTTTCTGGCCAGTCCTAAGAAACCTGTTTATTCCTGTGTTTTTAAATTGCTGGCTGGCAAAGCATGCTTTAGAAAATATGATTGTAAGTATGCAAGGGAAATAAATATTCTAGAGTTGTATTTTTTTAGTATATTGTCTTTAGTGGGATTTTGGCAGTACCGTCCAACCCTAATAGGAAGCTAACCAGATCTGTATTTAGATTATACAAATGGTCAAGCATTACTAAACTGCTTTCTGCATCAAAATTAGAAAAAAGTAAGACATGAAATCTCAATTAGTAGAAATTGTTACTGTGCCAATAAAGGAAATGGGAGTGGATGGTTCTTTTGCTATGCTGCCATTCATACACAATTGCAGGGAACTCAACTGTTAGGCCTTAATTGGGCCTTGCAGCCTGTAATTTGTAAGATAGACATGAGCAGACCTCAAGGCAGCTTGCAATAGGATCAGAATTGTGCTGGGATGAAAAATAACTACTTAAATAATCATGGAATCACAGCTGGTTCATCTGCACCCTTCTGTATTATCAGCAAACTCTTAAATGCATTTGAGTGACTGCATTTCTATCAGGGCACTGTATCATTCCTCTGCAGAATCAGGTCTTGGCTTATTGGTTCAAACCCCAAAATAACACCTATTTTCCATTAATACAGAACGATCTTCACCGAGCCATCCAACGCACACAGTCCGCAATGTTTAACCAAGTCCTCATTTTAATATCTACCTTATTATGTCTCATCTTCACTTGGTAAGTGGCCAAATCCCCTCTGTTTTTATTATATCTATTGGCTTTTCTTTCTCTCCTACATGGTGATAAAACAGGCCTGGTAAAAACCATGCACTGAAATAAGAAGGGTGAAACACTTCAGTGAAAGTGTTAACTACCACCTGTACTACTGAGGTCTGGATGCATTGGGTTTGGGAACAGAATGTGCATGCATGGGAAAGGGAGTCCTGCTCACTCTAAGGAAGGAAATACAGATGATGCAAAAACAAGGGATAAAGTAGGGGTAAATTTATATATGTACCAAGAGTGTAATCTCAGCAGAGAAGTCACTCAGATGTGAAGAATACCAACAGAAGTATATTGACCCACACAAGGTCACCTCCCTCTGACTGCTGGGACAGAGAAGAATGGGCAATACCTCAGCCTTAACTCTTTGACCAAGTCAGGTTCCCCTAAGGATTACAGGGGATAGCTGTTAATAATCCAGATTACAGACGGTGTAGAATTTATTCATCTAGAATACTGGCAGTACTGGATGGTAGGTTCAAACAACCAAAATGTGTTACTGTGAAGAATGTTTTGCTGCAAGACATGAAAAACTTAAATTTACATCCACAGGAAACACCACTTGATTGGCCCATGTTTATATTGTGCCAGAGGGATATGGTGTTAGCCAGGGCTGGAGGCAGATAAAGGAGAATATGTCATCAGTCTGGCTACACAGGAGCTCTGTAGCTTACTTAACATACAGAATTTTCTCATCAGTAGTGCCTGAGAATTGAGAATCATACTCAGGGGGAATACAGGATGGTGCACAGTGTGATACAAGCTGCTGTACAAGAGGACATTAAAGACAGAAGATGATTCTGTGTGGACAGGCTAAATCAGCTGTATTTGTTCTGCCAGACAAGATGCCTTTAGGTCAGCACATTGATAAAGTTTGGTGTGTCATTTTGGAGACAGTGATTAGATTTTCTCTTACTTTATTTCTCTAGCTTGCTTTTCTGATGGTCACTGTTATGTGCTGCCTAGCCCTTCTGGTAATAAGTGTGACACAGCACATGGGTTTTCAGAAGAGGAGTTTGCTCTAGCCAGTGGCTAAATAAAGGGTTCAATTTTACCCTTTGTCTTAGGGCCACACACCTGCATAATGACAAATTTCTGCCTGTTCTAGACAGTAATGAATTTTTGTGATATTTAATCTCCTATTGAACATTATGCAATTATATGAATAAAGACTTGGGCATTTTTAATTTTGCTTTTTAGTTTTTTACAATACAAGGTGCTATTGAGTAAATATTCCTTCAGCTGTTTTTACTTACTTCCTTCAATATTTTACTGAAATGCTGCACAAATTATGTATCCTGCTCACCAGCAGGCATTGTGATAACTGACAGTAAAACATGCAGGAAGTGGCAAGCTCACCTATCATTATGTCTGGGCTCAACAGCTGCAGGTAGTACTTCATTGTAGTTCATTATTTACTGACCTAGGACTGACACTGCTAGACTTGAAAATAAACTAAGTAAGATGAAGACACCTAGAAATGCAGTAACTAAGGAAATGAAGCCCTTCTGGAATGACTGACAATAGTAGTTCAAACATCTGCAGCTTCTCTGAGACTGGAGTTGCGTTCAAGTGATTGTTACTCTTGTTTGTGTGAACACACAAAATGGCATTTTTACACATTCTTTCTTTATACTGCTGATTATATATTTAAAATACCCCCAAAAATCCCTATAAACAGTCCAAATCAATTAACTTAGTGCCTTTGATTATGTTACATCTATGGGGAGTTTGAGGGAGCGCTTAATTTTAAGAGACATTATTTAGAGCTTGTATCAGTTTCTTCCTGCTGCAAGAGGACCAAAGTCCATTGCTGGAATCTGTTCACTTAAGGATGTCTTTCACCAGACTGATCTTTCATGTTTTCTACAAAGGCAAGCAGTACCCAGGTCTATTACCCCAGACACATTTGGGAGCCAGCACTTGATTTATCCGTACCTTAACGGAGCACAATGCACAAAACTTTTCAGCTGTCACCAGTCTGTTTTCATGAGCATGTTTTGGTTCCATTTAGAAATACTGCCCTGGTCCATGTAGTACCGTGGCTTCAGTAAAGCAAAATTACTAAGCCTGGATTAGCAGTTTGAGCAGAGTGCCTTCAGTTGCAGAGCACTTTCCCCTTAGAGGGTGGGGGACACGCTCATGGTGTGCTTTTGGCACCACTGATACCTGCCCTCACTGAGCCTCCCTGCTGACACTCAGGCACTGTGGATTAAACTGAAACCCCACAGCCCCTTCAGCTCCTGGTTGCCAGGCTTGTGCCATCTGCTGCAAGGGCAACACCAGCACTTGTGAAGCCAATATAGCTTTACAACACAGGGTTTTCTGTTCAAAGCCACCTTTTTTATTGGACACATAGACAGAGATGGAATGGAGCTTTTTATGGGAACGACATGATTTTATAAGAAGTCCAAGATGGTATGAAGCCCAGAAAGATTCCTCATTGACTTTGTTCCTGATTGCATATAGTAAGTATTTTCAAAATAACTTTACCATAACTAGCAGGAAACCCACAGAAAATGAATTAAATTTCACCTTGTGCATCATCCTTAAAGCCATCACATATATCTCCATATCAGAATCTTAAAAGTGGTGGTTAGAGGTTAGATAGGCACATTCCAGCTTATGCCTTATAACTCAGGTGGAAGCTTTCCAGTGAGTTTAAAAAAAAATTAATTATCTAAGGTTACAAATGATTGGCTAATCTCACAGTTTTTAGATGCCATTACTCAGGCTGTCCTTTGCACTCAGAGTATAGTAGAAAAGGGCTCCTTCTGTGTTTTTGTATACAGTTGACAGTTTTCAATGTTATTACAGAACAAACAGTAATCACAACAAAATTTATGCTCTGCTCCACTCTTTGATCCTTGGTGATAATTGTTTATGGATCTGGGGGTGGAACTCATTTGCAGGTCAGGAAATCTGTAAGACCAGTTCCATGTATCTGTAGTTTATAGATTACACACAAGGATTCTTTTTCCTCTTTTTTTCTGACTTCAGAGACAGATTAGGCTGTCCAATGATTTTTCTTTCTTTAAACATCTCAGTTGCCTTTAACCAGAGCAATTTTACATCTACTAAAACATGTGTGCTCCAATATGACAGATTGTTCAGCAGTTACTACTGAGAGAGTTCTAGTGAGAGTTACAGACCTAGTCATAATACGTGTTGTGTCATTAAGCTAATGGATGTTTGCACTTGTTTGTCAAATGGATTACTAATTATTTCTGTAAACTGTACAAGAAGACAAATAACAGTGAATGAGTATTTCAGGCATCTTTCTGTGACACAGTGAATCATCTATTGAAAGATATTTTGAATTTTAAAGCAGTGTTAGTCATGTATCACCAGTGTAGAGTGATTAGCTTGTGAGGAAGGTGGCTAGAAATTGAGATGGACAGTTATTTTTTTCATACTCAAACCTGCCCAAACTCTGCTTATGCTTTCATGGAAAACTCACTGAGGTCAATCTTTATATTTCTTTTACACTTCAGTGCTTTCATAATCAGAAAATAAGGATGTTTCCACACAGTAACTTACAGAACACACGTGGAATGCCAGTACTGTAGCCTCAATGGCAATTACCCACTCACAGTTCTCTCCCAGAGGAAGCAGTAGGAGTAAGTTGCTTGAAAGGATGAAGACAAATCCAGACAATGAGCTAGTCCAAACAAGACAAATCAAGACCTTATGATTTGGAATAATATGTCAAAGAAAAAAACCTGCCCAACCAAGAAAGGATTAATCACAGAAAATTTTAGAGAGAAAAAGGCATCTCCAGTTCCCTTCATTATCAATAAGGAGATACAAACACCTCAGAAGGTGATCTGAAGGGAAGTAAATCACCACATGGAGGTCTCGACTTCTCTACCTTTCTGTGTTGATTTTGACAGGAGCCTACAATGGCAGTTATCCAAGAAAGATGCCTAGCCTTAAGTAGGATGACAAGTGTTGGTGGATTATGCAATGTGAAATAAAATGTGGATTTTTGGGTCTGCAGCTCTTTCTGTGATGTTATGTTTTGTTGTACAGCAGTCTCAGTGTTCAGTACCAGTCTCAGTTGGATTTAGAGAGGTTTTCTGCATTCCAGGACAGCACAAGATAAAATTGTGCTTCTGTGTTTTAGAATCCAAAGATTCTAAAGTGGTAAAGCATATGAAGTTTCAGGAGCTAACAGAGTAAACAAGAGTTGCAGAATTTAAATCCCAGAATATTATACAACATTAATTGAAAGTTCTAAGTAACTGTAAATAATACAAAATAAATTATTCAGCTATTACAAGAATCCCACAAAGCATTGAAGTAATAGCAGTGGTACTTTTCTTTCTCTGAAACAAAGCAGATCTGTCAGGAACCCACTTGTTTCAACCACAGGATCTCTGTTTTCTGTTTTGAAGTGTTCCTGTGCAGTGCTCTCCAAACATCAGCAAACAGATCTAGAAGTAGGCCAGTAGCACATGCAGTACCTTCCACATCCATTGTACCAGCTCCCACCCTCCCCTTGTCCTGCTCCTCAGTTGCTGGAACCAGGGCAGCGTGGATGGCTGGTTTTTCTGTGTACAATGAAAATTGAGGTCGAGTTCAGACACTGCCTTAACACTTCCTTAAGTGATGGGACGATGAAAAGGCTGTGCTGCTCCTGGGAGGTCAACAGCAAAACATTTCCTAAAATATCCACTTGTTATTTGTGAGCAAATCATCTATAAATTCAATTAGAGTTTATGTGAAATACTGCCTTCTGGGAAAAAGCATGTGCACGAACACAAGGCCAACATTCTCATGAGCTTTGGTAGGAGAAACACATATTGTAAACAGGGTTTCTCTTTCTTGGTTTCAGAAATTTCTAAGATGGCTTTGCTGCAATCTGCTGTTTAAGAAGCATGTGAAAACAGTGTTGCCACAAATAGTTGCCAATCTAGATTATTTAAATGAAATTCAGATAAAACTCTTAGAGTTTCTTTTGGAATACATATTTATGGGATAACCACACTTCTTTCACCTTTGGTAGCACTGGGATCCATTTGCTTACATGCCTATGATTAGAACTTAAATGGCCAAGGCTTTTCAAAAGGCCAGCAAGTGTAATGAAAAATAACCATGAAAAAATGTAATAAAACCCACAATTGTTTCTTTGATTAATGCCTTTTCGTATTTTTATGCAACTATTGTATTGTGACAGCACAGAAATATTACCATATACAATTTCCTTTCTTTGTTGATAGCTCAGTATTTGTAATAATACACTTTAAAAATATTTTTGCATATTGAAGTTCAAGAGTTGAGATCTGAAAAAAGCATGTGGGTGATTAGTGCTGTTGAAGAATGTTGCTTAAAGATTGTAGGATAAGGATGTGTGCTGGTTAGTTGTTTGTGAAAGGCAGATCAGAAATCATGTGTATTATAGGGAGAGCAGAAGTATTGAAGCTCAATCAGAAGTCTTTTTGGCTACCCATCAAAGACAGTTTCTATGGAAACCTAGATAATTATACAGTGATTTTCATGCTATTTTAGTTATTAATTTGGTAGTGACATAATATTTCCTTTGTTAATCTTTTTAGATGTTTCTACATAGTTATTTCTAAAATAATTAGGTCAGCATCTTTCCCATGGCTCAGGCAGGGAATTCTCTGTGCCAGTGATGTAATGGAATATTTAAAACTAGACACAGACACCAGTGAAATAAATAACAATTTGTATAGTCTATTTACTGTGGTCTGTGGAAAAAAGTTGTAAAGGCTAGAAGGTTCAATCTAAATCATCTTCTCAGAGTGTTCATTTGTAGTCATCTTGTTTGCTTAAAATAAAAAATAATCAGACTAAATGATAGCTCAGAAAGCTGCCTTTACAAAGCCTCTCTTAAATGGAGTGTCAACAACACCATTTATAAGCAAATTCTCCTATTTGGAATATATATAGAAATACTAAATTAAGCAAGTAAACAGTATGATTGAGAGATTTCTGTTCTTTTACTTCACCCTGGAAAATGAGTCAGCTTCATGTACTTGTGATCTTTCCAAGTTACAAACTTTGCTAATTTTCTAGCACAGGTTGCAGGTCATTTATTAATCTGAAAATCAGTAGTTCCAAACTGAATGTAGATAAAGGTGGGCAAAGTTAAATTTGTATAAATTTGAAAGACAAAATTAACTTATCCACATCTTTTGCTCTCTGTTGTAGCATGGAATATTTCAGTATTTCAGTACAATACAGTGTGTACCTCTACATTATAGGTCAGGTGAATCATCCTTTGACAATTAATGTAATTGCATTTTCACAGTCTAGCAGTGTATTCTATAAATCAATATTTTAAATTGACACTAGGAAGAATTTTCAGCCTGTCTTGCAAGGCCTTTGCCCTTGGTGGGATTTAGACATTGAAGTACTTGCTTGCCATTCTGAAAGTTCCAGCTTCTATCCTCTGAAGCATTTTCATTTTCTCTTCTAATAATTTTTTAATGCCATGTGAAGGTACTGAAACTTCAGTAATCAGAATATGCATATTTAAGGACAGCACAAATCATATATCCAAAACCAAACTCCTGCCCAAGAAGGACATAAAATGTCACTCAGGTTCTTTCCCAATATTTTCCCAATAACTTCCATGGGATGTAAAAATGTCTCTCGAATACCAAGTGCTGCTAATATTTACATCAATAATCTTGACAACTTTTCATTAAAGATGCATTGAGAATATTAGGGAGGCACAATGTTTTGGAAAACATTATGCACTCTGAATATGCCATTGGGAGAATTTCAGCTTTTATTATCATGACATCTTGCAATACAGTAATAATATTACCAGATACCATGACAAGCAGAGCTTGTTCTGGCAGCAGAGACCAATTACCATTACAAATGGAGGAAAAAAAGCAAATGAATTTGAGTCATATAACATTTGGACTGTTAGAAATACAATCCTAAGACTGCATCTCCATGGCATCCTTTCTTCAGTAATCGTATTTTGAATTTTGTGAGAGATAATAAAATCAAGCTAATTGCTAATATTAACTAATTATGGCTTGCCAACACATGTAAAGCGACACAAAATTCCTCAAAGTTGGTCTAAATGCATTCCTGTCCTAGTTCCTTTGCAGGAACATAGCACAAAATAGAGTGACTGTGAGGAATATGTAATGTCTCAGTAAAATTAAAAAATTAAATTAGCAATAGACTTTCTGTGTCATAAAATGGGGTTTGGAGAAAATCTAGAAATGACTGTCCAAAAACTAAGGATAAATAAGGAATATCAAAGAAAAACAGAATGCCGCGTTCTATAAAAAAACCCCAAACAATTACCATATTTCAGTATGTGCAATACGCATTTGAGATGTGCACGTCTTCAAAATTACCAACACTTGAAAAAGGTTCACAGGAAAAATGCAGTGAGAGAAAAGGATTTGCCATGGGGAGCGAGGGAGGTGAACTCTACAGGCATGCAGATTATTAGGATGTAGGTTTTCTAGTAAGCTTTCTGTCGGTTTATAAACACACAGGCTTGTAAGTAGGTGCCTTGTGTGAAAACATAAATGATATATGTGAAAAAGTTGTTTGTTACAAGGTGAACAAGGGTGACAAGAGTAACTTCAGTGAAATAAAATGCTGGAATGAAAGTTGATCTGGAGTGTAACCAGAGTCTGCAGGATGTGAAACACTGTACGATCATATTGGCAAAATAAATCTTAGGTCTTGCTTTGGTTTTTGGGAAGACTTAAATAAAAGCAGGTAAAGTTCCCCTTAAAGGGGCAGTTTGATGTATAAAATAAGTGTTAGAACCCTCTGTCTTCCATCTCTTTCCTTGCAGGAAGGCATTACATTTCACGAGCTTCATTTTGTCTTTGCAGTAAAAAGAAAAACCTGATACTCACACGCTGTCTTTGAAAATATCCTATCGTTTTAGACATAGCAAATAGAATGCCAAGTGTAACAACGGTGAGTAACTATGTTGAGAATGTTACCTCACCATTCAGTAGCTGGCATCAAACCATCATCACTCACAATTCCTGGCTCAAAAATGAAGTTGTCATTAGCGTGCAGACTTAAAAAAAATAAATATATCTTTCATTGACTGATTTATTAGGCTGACAAACCATTTATTTTACTTCACAAAGATTTGGTGTTTGTGGTGGTGTATGCTAACACATTTAACTGTATTATCAGATGCCATCAGTTATTCTGGTTCTCCAGTGAGCACTAACTCATTATGCTGATTTGTGATCAGCATAACTCTTCAGTGCTTTGTTCACTTTTTTTGTCTGTTTCACGTTCCAGCTATATTTTAAGGATACGAAGTTCAGCAAAGTTCATATTTCTCAAATCAGAGAGTGAAGAGTTAAAAAAGATGTTTGATATAACTTTGGCCATACAAACAGAACTTGGCACCGGCCTCCAGGAACTATTTACTCACTCTGTGTCTGTATTAGGCATACCTTTCTGGAGCGTTGAAAGGACATCTCAGAAGCTTTGGCAGAGATCAGGTTGTGATATGACAGCATCTAAAAAGAAGGATTTTAATGCACTTACAATAGTTTTTAAAAGAAAAAAAATCACATCTAAAATGCATTTAAAAAAAAATCTATTCTGTATACTTGGTATTCCATTAGAAATTACTACAATGTTTAGACAGATATTTTTCAAAGTGAAGAACAGAGGCACAGTCAGCCATACAGTGTCACACTTGGGTGATAAATACACATTACACAGAAGTTTGTAAATAAAGACTTGTTAGGGTATGATCAAGATAAGCAGCACTCTGATTAGTGAGTTCTGTACTTCCACTGGCAATTAAAACCTTCTAAAAAAAGTTACGAGTAGTAAATTAGTTGAGTTCTGTTGTCTCTCAATCTCGATAAAATAGCTAACTGTATACTTATAAAGGAACTCAAATATGTGCTTAAAGCTGAATATATGCTGCCATTCTTCGCACAAACACGTTTTGGGAAGTTGTGCATTTCTGCCATGTATAACTGTATATTAGAGTAGAAGTGCATGAGTCACAGCCATAGGGAATAAAAATAATCAGTATTCATTAGTGAAAACTGAAGAACAAGCCATGGGTTGACTTTGTAGACTGCAAACGTAACAACAGGCAGGAAATGCCACTGCTGATTGCTTTGGGCACAGAACACCGTATGTAATCACACTGCAGAGCAAAGCAGTGCCTTCCCTAGTGCTGAAGGACTAGGAGATCATACAGCAGACAACGCTGTTTCAAGGCACCCAGTACATCATGGTCTCCTGTAATTGCATGCATTGTTCAGAACAAAACTCTTTCTGGCATTCCGTTTCAGCTATTTTTTTTCATATTTTAGGTCATTATTACCATTGGCTTTCATACATGACAAGCCTTAGTCAACTGATGAGAATGAGCACCTGATCTGCTTTTTGGTTTAAATACAGTCCTATATTTTGCAGGTTTCTTTTCATTAGAGATGAGCAGAGAAAAACAAGTAAATGCAAATATCTTATGCAAAGAAGTTAAAAATAAAGTTACTGATGAGAGGGCACAGCTACATATGGGCATGTACTTGCATTTACTAAAATTGGATAAATCACTGAATATTTCAAGTTGGAAGGAACCCATCATCAAGTCCAACTCCCTACTCCTCACAGGATTACCTAAATCTTAATCATATGACTAAAAGCTTTGTTCAGATGGTTCTTGAACTCTGACAGGCTTGGTGCCAGGACCACTTCCTAGGGGAGCCTGTTGTGCTGCCCAAACACCTTCTCAATAAAGAAATTTACTGCTGGTTTAACTTTCCCTGTGGCAAAAAGAATGATTGTGGCTCATCTTTTAACTGTACTCCTTCACTTGATCTCTTTTTGTTCACTTCGCTAATATTCTAAAACTATAAAAGAAAAAGAATGCACAAAATAATCAGCCAGCTTTAAGGCAAATATGAAATGCTTCATCTTGAATATTCAGAGTGAAAGTCTTATTTTAAGAGTTGTAGTGAGTGTGTAGTAAGAATAAAATCTTACTGAATATTCTCCATGGGCTAAGCAACCAAGGAGAAAACATGCCAGACAAAACACAGCAGAGACTATAGAATATGCTGTCAGTCCTGGTAGTCACAGTGATCTTCCTTCTTCTTCCTCTCTGCCTTCATCTCTCTGGTGTTGTGAACATTAATCCTGTATTACTATCCTGGCTGCTCTGGGAAGGTTCCCTTTTCACTCACATGTCTCCTGTTTTTTTGTCATTATGGCACCACCAGTGCTCTTGCTTTAGATGATGAGTATTAATAATGTACATTATTTTTTTTCATAAATATGCTTGTGTTTGTTAAACAGTCAAACCTCGCACTTCAAGAGTTTTGTGAGGTTTTGGATTTCAATGATTTTCAGAAAGAGTAACATGCACAGATCCATTTGAATTCCAGCCAAAGAAATTATTAAACTTGAAAGTTTTTCTTCAAGCAAGCGCACTGTCCAAACAGGTGTCCCAGAGAAAATTTCTGTGACTTTCAGAAAACTCTTTAAGTATTCTAAAGTTCCGGATTTTTCACTCAACTAAAACATTTCTTTGAAATCACCAGATTTACAGTAGTGAGGAGCAGGAAGAAAATGATCCTGAGGAAATCCCAGAGCTTGCTGATCAAACTAAATGATACACAGACAGTTCAAGGTATCCAAGCCCTCCGGCTCTTAGCTAAAAGAACTGCTGGGTTTCCAAGCAAGAACTCAAACCATAAAGGAGTATACTCTGTAATGCATGACAGGATATATTGCTTTTATCTCCTCACAGATTACCTCCTGTAATTTTCACCCCATTAGACAAGCTCTATTTAACACTTCCCCCCTTTCTGGTGTTTTAGCAAACCTAAGCATTGAGTCTGATGCTTAATGATATCTTTTTCACAGGCCAGTTGCTTCCTTGGTCACTGTCCAAAAGGTTGTCTCCAGCTAAGACAGGAGGTCAACAAGGAGGCGACTCTGAAGTAAAAACACCTTTCCAGTAAGAACACAAACAAGGGAAATTCATTTACGTGGCACACATTTTCGTGTGTGCTCTTGGTTTTTTAATAACAAATTGTTAGGAAATACAGGAGCCAAAGCACACCACAGGAGTATTTAAAAAAACCCCAGGCTATATTTTAAGTCACATTGCAGTTTCCATTCACTCCTTTGTGTCTTGCACTCTGCAGTGAACTTTCTGCTCACCACGAATCTACAGATAGTGTTCTAAATAGACAGAGACTGGATATATCAGTGCAATTTTCTTAGGTCTGCCCATACAGCACCCATTCAAGCAGCTGTGTGGACACTCCCCTTGTAGAGCAGCAGCCCAGCAAATGCTTCCATTTAGCTCACTGCCTGTTTGAACTGTCTTTCTTTGCCTTAAGACTGTCATGGAATGTAGCAGCTATGTGGAGGACAAACTCAACTCACATGCGGAGGGTTTACCTTTGTTGCCCAGATCCAGAAAACCCTGCTGGCGGGCTGCAGAGCTCTCTCTGTAATTATTGGTCAGATTTTCTATTTCTAATGTTGACAGGGAGGTTACAGCTCTGACGGTAACTGGTGGCCTTTGTTCTTTCCTGTAGAGGTGACCTCACTGACAGAGGTACCAACACTTAAAACACCTATGCATATGAAAGAAGCTTAAATGATGCCAAATTTGTGCACATAACAGCCAAAATATTGAAGGGAAATGCTCATCATGAGAACAAAGACCATTGATGAGTCAGTGTTTTCAGAGGGCAGCTTGAAACTGAAAGAAATGTACACCACTGTCCTCAAGTGATCTGACTACAGCCTTTTGTCTTAAACACTCTTTCTGTATTTACATTTTTCAGAAGGGAGGACAATACAAAGTTTCCCATCACCCAAAGTCTATGGAAATTTAAGCTGGAAAGGAAAATACCACGTGAGTTTTCCAAAGGGCTGCACCCCTCATGGCTGTGGTTAAAGGGGATAAGACAAGTGGCATTTGATTTGAGTCACTTGCAAGTTTTAGACCACTCCAGCCTGTATTTGTAACTGGTTTGAGATTCACAGCAGGATAAGCAGTGCAAGAAAGTCCATTCTTCCTGAATATTACTTACCTGTTAATTTCTATGAAATACTTTTTTATTTATGGTGTTAGCAACCATAAAATATTGCAGCTAGAGTAAGGTAACTCAGCTTGTCCTGAAGCAGTTGTTTCAATAGCAGCAATGAGAGCAGCAGAAAGAATTTGCACTCAAAGTGCAGACAGATGAGAGGCTGTCAAGGAGATGTAAAAATGGATGTAAGTGTAAGGAAGATCCACGAATAGCCTTAAAAATCAAATGAAAATGCAAAATTTGATAAGGAGAGAATTTTGACTTAACAATAAAATTAAATCCATTTGTCATTAAAATATGCCATGAACTTGAGTTAGGTTGAAAATTAACAAAAGGTTTCTGTCAGTAGCTAATAGAATATTCTGCACGCTGGGTTAGCTTTTTCTTATGCACATTTAACAAATATTCAGATAATGAATCTTTCAATTGTTAGTTCGATTTGATTGAGGGTGTGTGGGTGGTTTGCATAACAACTGTTACACCCTAAGAGTGTTTCAAAACTATTGCAAGAAACATTAAACATGATGTTCTAAAGCATAACATATCGGGTGTATTAAATTAGAGGTTTGCATTTGAATTTTCCAGCACAACACATATAATTTTTGAATATTATAAATAGATTACTTAATTATTCTTCCCGAGGAAGGATAGGTATGGAATATCACCTAATTCTGCAGCACTCTGCAGGTGAGGCGTATCTGGTGGTTAAGTTCTGATTCTGTTTCCTGAGTAGTTACTGACTCCTTGTGTGAGCAATCCAGAACCTCGGGCTCCAGCAGGCACTTGGGTGCCACAGTGTTGACACACTGAAGCTGGGCTGCCAAAATTTACTTTGTTTACCATCCAAACTGTGGGGCAGACTGAAAGCACGCACAAACACAGGAGGTCCTTTGGGCTTAGAGGCTGAAGTGTGGGCAGACCTGTCTGCGGAAACAGAGCCGAAGGCTGCCCACAGTGGGACCCTGCTTGTGCAGTCTCAATGACCAGAGCTCTTTAATTGCAGCTCCACTTCTTATTCCACTAAAGGCAGCAGCAGGAGTGACCAGAGCTCTTTAATTGCAGCTCCACTTCTTATTCCACTAAAGGCAGCAGCAGGAGTAGAAAGGTTCTCACTCAGATTCAACAAATATTTATATACACTTGGTCATTTCATAATACCCTATCCTGCTTAACAAGATGTTCTGCAGTTTCTGGAAGTCACATGAGTTCCTAGGGGAAGAGTTTATTTTTATAAGTTGAGCTTTTGCAACCATTAGCTGCACATAATGTTCTGATCTTTGGGGAAGGAAAATGCTTATAAAAGACACCAGGGGTAAGTAATGAACATATTATCAAACACCATCATTTGGGATAAAGATAAAATTGGAAAACAAACAAAAATGACCTTTCCATCTGAAGAGAAAGTTCGAATTAATTTCTGACATGGTGGCACTGTTGTGTAGTGAAAGTAAATTCGTCGCCCTTACCTCAACCTCTGTTCAAAGTCCCACAGAACTGAAAAGTTTGATTCAAAGCCTGTTGAATTAGTCCCAGTTTTTCCCTTCCATATTGTGATTCTGGAAAAAAAAACCCGAAGGGACAGTGTTGTATGAAAATGAATGCTGGTCTCTGAAAAGAACCTATCTGGAAAAATAGATTTATGTGGAACTGTCTGATGAAGTGGCATTAGAGCTGCAAAAATGTCTGAGATTGTTACAACTTTTGCCCTTTAATATTAAGAAGCCACAATGTCCAGCAGTATCTGTTTTGTCCAGTCAGTGAATACCTTGCAGCTGATCTACTGCGTTTGTTAGATCAGTTGTTGCCAGCTAAGAAAAACAGTATTTCTCTACTGATTTACTTTAAAGGCAGCATAACAACCTTCATCTTTCCAGTCAGCAGTGCTTCCTCATTTCTTTCACTGTCTTGTATACAATTGATAATTTCTATGTCCTGGAAGTCAGTTATTCCTTCAGATTTAAAGCCTTTTATGTGGAATGAATGGTGAAAATAGCATCTTCTCATTGCAATGCTTAAATGTGATATATTTCACACGATATATTGTACCAGATTCTGTCATTTTAACTTTATGAAAACTGTACATCTACTTGGGGTTTTTTTTTCTATTTTAATACTGTTTATGGCAAATTGCTTTTAGAAAATAAATTGAAAAAAAGGCACAAGACTTGGAAAAAATTGGAGTATTTGGTTTTTAGTAAGTTAAAATGTCATCTTCAGGATTTTTGGATGGGATTGATATTTCATTATTGGTTGGAGCATTTTGTGATTTTTGCCTCACTCTTTTAGTTGCTGCAGTTTCTGCACATCCCTTGTTCTTTTTGTTTGCCTCTTCATTATTTACACAAGAGTCAGGATTTCTGTCAGAAAGCATCAGCTTTTTAGGTCACAGGTAGGGTGATCAGCAACACCTTCACATTCTGCACGTACTGTCATTCAGAAGTCAGCAGACAATATTTCCATATGCATCTGATACAGGGAATGAAAAAAAATACTACTTTAATGTCACTCCAGCAATATTAGTATTCAACCCAGAGTTTGTGAAGTGAAAACTGCATGTTTAATGTTTGCACGAATACTAATTCTCCACACTGAGAATTGCTTTTCCGATAATGTCTAATTTTAAAATATGGGACAAAACTGCATCTGGCTCTGCATGATGCTCTAGAGAAGACTGAACACCCCACAGAGACAATTTCAAGTATGAAAAACTGTTTTCCTCTGTGCAAAGCAGGGCATTCTCCAGATACAGCATTAGTCCCAACATCACTTCCATTTCAAGGACTTAAGACTGAAACCAGATTAATATTAACATCTTGGGCAAGTACTGAGCACCTTTTGCCAATTTAAAGTGAAACCTCTATAAATTTATCAGAATTTTACGAGATGTTACATCTCCCAGAGTGAGACTGAAGAATGAACTGTTCTGTAGCTACATTTTATTTTGGTGTAGAGACTGAGGAAGTTTCCTTAAGCAGTTACAGTTGCTATAGTGGTAAAATGCGTCTCAAATGTTTGTCTGTATTTCCTGGAAAGTCAACATGGTCCTTTTCTTCAGTATTTCACTGTATTTGTACTTTACCCATGAATATTTGCTATGGTTGGTGGTCTATCAACAATTTTGTTGACTGATAGTTCATTCCAATTTTCCTCATAAAGAAAAAAAAAATCTGTGATAGCAGCCTCAGAAAACGTTAAAATAACATGAACAGCAATTGACAGTATAGGACAATCAAATAATGAGAATTTAATTTCTAATTTGTTCTAGCATCACCGTTCTCTGGTAGGATAAGAGGAAATTGTAAAGAGCTTTGAGTGTGAGAAACTACTGGGACACTTGATTAAGTAGAATTGCTACACTTGTGAGTTAGTTGAAGTGTAACTCCTGTAGTACAGAAGCACCGAGTCTTTGCCACAGCATCACACCAAATCTGATAAACTTAATCCATGTTGATTTCAACACATTCATCAGCTAGTCCCTGAAGCCAGCTGCTTTAAACATGGTAATTACACAAGGTGGAGCTCAAAGTTACAAGTCCAGAGAAACACAGTGCTGGTAGTTGCTGTCTAATCCTCAGCACACAGAGGCAGCTCTGGCTTTTGGCTCAGCCTCTGGTGAATTATGTCAGAGCTCAAGAGGTTGTATGTGTAAAAAATAATTTTCTCTAGAAATGAAAATGTAGAAATCAGATTAATTTGTCAATGCTGACAAATGAAAATATAAACTGATACCAAAAGGACTCTAAACAATTGGTTATAAATGATAGTTAATGTAAAATATTTGCAAAATACTATCCAAATGATTCTTGTTACCTCCACTTCTGTGACATGCTTCTGCAGCATGATTAAAATCTGACAGTCTCAGGGATTATTTTACTCTGCAGTATTTATTTCTGTAGTGCATGTAGAGACAGCTTATTTACAAACAGGAGTTAGTTTTGGCACATAAGATACTCAAGCAAACAAAGATTCCTGGAACTAGAAAGAAAGCTTCCAGTAAAACAGAGATTGAACCCTCAAAAGTTCAAATAATAACCAAACTAAACATTACCAGTCTTCAGAGATTACATATCTTTACTTTTTGTTTTTCAAGTGCAGTGGTAGCAGAGTGTTTGGAATCATACTTCTGTCCTCTGGAAGTTTGTAATACGTTTTCTGACACTACTTCTGCTTCAGCAGACACTTAGTTTGGCTTTCTGTGGGGTTTTTTAGAAATACTAAATCTCCTCTGCATTGAGGCAATTTTGTTTTGTTGTAAGTGCCTCCCTTAGATCCACTATGAAAAGACAGCCTTCCTGAATTCACATGAATCCTGCAATTGGCACAGAAGGTGCTGAATTGGCCTTATGTTTAACTAGGGACTCTCTGATTATTACAGTGGTTTATTTTCTCCACAAAAAGAAGCAGGTGTGAGCATTGCCTTTACTGTACATTCCTTTCCTGCTTGAAATCATTTTGTTTGTCCAAGGATGACTAAATAAATTACTTATCTTCAGGAGATGAAAGAGGAAGAGGAAGCAAACAAGAACAAGGAGATAAAAGTATCACCAAAAATATCAAAACAGACAAAAGAGGAACCCCAAAGTACTGCACATTTCATTATGTCAGGAAACATAAGAAAGACAAGAACATGTGTATTTTTACATGCAGAATGTATGCTAAAAGTAATGATTAACACTTCATTTATGAAAAAAAAAGCTGATACTACTATTCATCTAAGGAATTGAGATGTATTAAAAGATGTCAATGAGTTGTGGGGAATGGAATAACTAATTCGTGTGGACTTGGCTTCTTGGACATCCACTGATGTTCCACCGCACTCTCTCTGCAGTGTAGTCAGTAATTCCCAGACAGATGGAACGTGCTATCAATGCTGAGTAACATTTCTCTAAAGGCATTGTTGGTGAGCTGAAAGTGTAATATTCTCGGGGGAGTAGTCACAGAGGTAATATTTCATTTGTTAATCAGACTCCCATAAAGCTGTCTCTTTGAAAGTCAGGGCTTTCAGCAGTTTGGTGCTCTCTGGCTCCAGTAAAGACAAACAGCAGAGCACCAAAACACCCAGACTTGGTAACCTGATGTTGGATTTATCATTCCCTTGTATGCAGGGTGAGGGCTTCAAGTACAGTTTGGTAGAGCTGCAAATGAGGTGCAAATAATTTCGAGGAAAGAAATGAATTTGATCAACAAGTTGTTAGAAGAGCTGAATTTCTTCTTCAGCAAAGAAGCAGCTCTCTTCTCTTACTGACTTTAATATTGTTAACTAAATGTGGGAAGCTCTGGCTCATGCCCACCAAGTTCAATGAGAAACATCTCGAATACACAACATTTTTGGATCAGGCACATTATTTTGATGGCTTCAAGGAATAGGAATACATAGGACTGTAAGAGCTGATAAAATGAAATCTTGATCTCACTAAATTCAATGGGAATTCTCCTGTTCACTTAGAAAGGGCTGAAGTGGTTCATGGTATATTACCTTATTTCAATTCAGCTAAAGTATGATTGGGTGGGCTGACCATGGAAATCTCATTAGTAGTAGTAGTAGTAGTAGTAATAATAATAATAATAATAATAACAATCGTAATAATAATAATAATAGTAGTAATAATTCAAGCCCTGAGTTTTCTTATCACCAAGCTATTAAAAAATGTTAAGGTTTTACAAAAAGAACAAAAAATAAAGAAACAATTCAAATTCCTTGAATATTAGAAAAAAAACAGCCTGAGGGTACCAAAATTTTATATTTTAATACATCCTGTCAGATACAAGGAGTAAAACTGAGCCTTTTGCATTTACAAACACCAAGCAATTTCACAGGCATGAGCACCAGAAAAAATACATTTCTACCACGGACAGGCTCATGCATTATGGTTCAATACAACCTCATCTGCAGATATTTAATCTGCTGAGTGCAGTGGTGTAATAGTCCTGTTATAGGGTAACCATATCACTGGCTCAGTGTAATTGTTGCTTTCCTGGCCCTTATGAGCTTAATTCCTGAATTCAAGGTTATGTGTTTCTGGGATATATCCACACAAGGCAACTAGAGAGAAGAAAATGCGCACAGGTGATCAGGAGTAATAAAAATAAAGAATTAAAAATCCATCTCCATTCTGCTTTTAAAACTGGACGTAACTTTTGTGAATATTGATATTAAAATAGCTTCTTTTTCCATGCTTCAATGCCTTTACTTTATACTTCATTATTTCATATTAAAACTAGAAAAGGCTTTAGCTGAGAAACTTCCTTATCTGAGACCAAAAGAAAGCTTCATTAGCATAATTCCTTAGAGTCCTTCTGTTAGTATTTTCAGGGACAAAAATATAATTATCCTTTTAGTAAAAAAAAAAAAAAAA